>BSBM01000976.1:0-600000 GCA_027924585.1 Larix kaempferi
TTTTGATGGTTGTGCTTTAGGATCTCTTTTACGATAGGTGATTGGGGTTCCTTCAACTGATCTAAGTTTACTTTACTTCTTGTGTTGTAAGGATGTAAATGAGCTCGCTCCTCAGCGAGTCACGATTGGGAGTCGCCAGGTAGATTTAACTCTTCTACCAAGATATGTGTCGTTTTGTATATGCGGGAAGGACTAGGGCAAGCTATTGCCTCCCCGGCAACGGCGCCAAAATGTTAGGCAAAGAGAAAGGGGGAGGAGAGCTTTAGCAAAAATAATATATCAAACCAGGGTAAGCCTATGCCTTCCCCCGGCAACGGCGCCAAAATGTTATCACCTAAGATGTAGTTGCCCCTATGGATGTATCCAGTCATGAATGGCAATAGGGAAGGGCAACTCAAAGGTGCAACCACGATCACCTCGACCTCCAATATGTATGGTTGTCACGCCAGTCGAGGCAACCTTCGCTTTATGTTATCTCGCCCAGACAACAAAGGGGGAGACCCGATCTACTCCCGACAGGAGAGATCAAAACCAAGACACCAAATCAGGGTATTTCTAAGTGAAGTTAGATGTATGGTTTATCCTAGACCTTATAGGTTGAAGTCACAAGCCAAGTGAGGGGTTCAATAGGTATAGCTTTGGTTCATAGTTGAAGTGAAAGTGACTTGTAATGTTTAAAGTGAGATCTAGGGTTAGTGTACTAGGTCAATGTCAAAAGAATCACTGCCTTGGGAACCGTGTCCAATGCAGGGTTGTTTAGGGGTTATATTGGGGCTAACTAGTACATGAGACAATCTTGACCATGGTCCATGATGTCTTCAAAGGTATAGTTCACCATGCAAAAGTCAAACCACAGGTCAATCCCACAATCTAGGAGAGTGGGTTGTCTTGGAGTTAAACCAGTGCCTTGGGAATTGGGAAGTGGAGTCAAAGTAGGGTTGACTTTATGGTTTAGGACTCCTACAACATGAGATAAGTGGACAGTATAGGTCTTGATGATTAAATGTGTCTAGATCTAGGTTTGACCCAAGTGGACCACAATCCCTTAAAACAAGGAATGCAGTCCCCCAAGGCAAGATTTGACAAAGTGACAGTCTAGACCTAGGTTTTGAAATATTCTGATTCCGGATCTGCAAAAATCTCAAGTACCCAGTTCCTCGAAGTGAGTGAACTCACTTCTCCAAGGTGGTGCGACTTTCCCTAAGGAGGCTTCAATCGGGGTTTAGGTGGGTCAAATCATGTCGGATGGCATCCAAACTTTAGATCCGGGTAGATCAGTCAAGTAGGGATATGGATCTACAATTTCGTGGCAATCCACCGGTTAGATCTTTGTAGATCTGAGTTTTAGTGTTCCAAGTGGTCCAAAATGGGGATTAAATCCCTTAAAATGTGGAATGGGGCCCACAAGGTGATTTTCAAGAAAGGGACAACCTGGGTGTATGTTATTTGATGTGTAGATGTCAAATCAAGTGGAATCTCAAACACCCATCGCTTAGATCCTAGGTCAACCTGCTCAAATGGTGAAGTGCGCCTTCCTTGGGAGAAGCTAGGTTGGCTTGGGAGAGGGGTCAAATGGAAGCCAATCCTCACCAAACTATAGATCCGGGATGCGTGGATGCTATAGAGGTGGGTTTTCAATATCAAGCCCAACAACCCACTAGATCTCAGTAGATCTAAGAAAATGCAAAATTGGGGTTTTAATTAATTAGGGTTTTAAGAGTTTTTGACAATTGGATAGACTATGGAGATAGAACTTACCTTGAGATCATACCTGAATGATGTGGTTGAGATGCCTTGATGTTGAGGAAGATTCCCCGCAGAGATCAAATGAGAGATTGTTGAGTTGCTTGCCAAGTTGATGCCCTAGTCCACAAGTGCGCCTTCCTCTACCCTGTCAAACCAAGGAATGAAATTCAATCAGTAAGATCAAGCATGGAAGAAATACAAGAGAAATGCAAATAGTAACATGAAATAGAAGGTCCTGGGACAGTAATACTCCCTGTTACCAACGAAGAGCTCCAAAGAAGAAGTAGGGAGAGTCTTCCCCTACCAATACCTCCTCCTTCAAGCAAATCGGCCTCCACCTGTAGATGCAAAAATCGTGGTACAATAGATATGGCAAACAAGATCTCCAATAACTCAGTGCAAAGAAGAACCAACGAACGAACACCAAAAAACATTCACCACAACATTGGAGATAGATGCAATAATAATTTTCTATTCCAATAATCCAGAGCCAAAAGTCCCTTTACAATCAGAGGCTCTCTCCCTTTAAATAGGAAGGAGAGGCACCAAAACCCTAACCACTTTTTGAATGAGTGGCTAAGATTAAAAGATACAAATGTCTAATCAATGGTTGAGATGAGCTCAACAACATAATACATGGATCACACCTAAAATATAACATAAGTGGACAAAGTCGCCCTAGGAGAGGGGAATCCCCACCAAATCATGATGACAAAATATCATAAGAGGCTCATGGTGGGTCCAAGGGGTAATTTTATCCCTCCTTGGTCAATCCCCATGGCACAATAACCAATAAATAATCATGAATATACCAAATCGTGCCTCCAAGGTGAAGTCGTGGTCCTCAAAAGACCTCAAAAATCCACAGAAAGTGCCATAAGTGATGGATGCGGGCCCCGATGAAGCTGAAACTGCAGGAGGAGGTGTGGAAGGTCCCGATCTATCATCACTGATCATCCCATGCCATAATTTTGCCTCAGTAGCCCAAATCGATTTCCTCAATAGCCATTTCTACCAATCCTGAAATGCCTCGGGAAACGTGAAACTGCCCAAACTGCCTCCTGGAGTGATGGCGCTGTCAAGGTGAGGGTGCCAATGTGTCCGGGAGGGGGGTAATATGGTAAAAACAAGTGGCTGGACCACCCCCTCCATCATCAGCGCCCTAGGTCAACTGGATAAAAGTCATCTCTGCTCCGACAGGGCCTCCAATAGACCAAAACTGCACTAGGACAGCCTACTGAGGCTAAATCATCACTGTAAGTGCCCGGAACTGAAAACAAACTGTCCCATTGGACTCAGAAGGTCCAAATCCATCCAAGATGTGTACTCATACACCATATGAATCTCTGCATGATCAAAATAAATATCCAATGTACCGGAACAAGGCCAATAATAATGATCTGTAAATGACCAAACACTGATGTATCCCAAGAATCATCATCATAACCCTGTAGCTGCTGCATAGAATCATCCTGTATGTGTACATAGACCATATATCATCTATCCATATCATCATAAGGTCCAACATCTCATGTCCCATGGTCCTCCATGGTCAAACTAGGTCTAACCAAGACCAAATACAACTCAGACTATCATCCATAGCTGCTGCAAGGTGTCAAGGTTAATACATGCTTTACAATTTATTCAAATAGCTTCTATAACACAGAGTAATCATGACTGGCGATCTAAATCCAAATATATAGTGTCGTTAGTTATTATTATTACCCAGACTAGACTTTCAGGACCATACTCACTTCATAGTTGTGATCAATTTGCTAGTGAAGGGTGAAGGCTGAAATAAATGGCTAGGCTAAGGGATGACTTGACTGACTTGACTTTGTGACACTTTGGCAAGGGAAAGGGAATACACACCATAGTATATACTGAATGAGCAATAACACAGGGAATGGCGGTGTCTCACAAATGGATGAGTTGTTTAAAGAGGGTTTATTCACCTTCACAGATGCGCACAATCCATAATACAAACAAGGCCAGCAATTGTTTAGATATAACATTTAAGTTCCATTGCTTTTTGGGCCTGAGGTTTCCATAGCCTTGATCTATGTGTGTTTACAAACACATTGCATAGATTTACATTTATTTTAGGCTTTCTGCTGCAGGTGTGTTTTTAAGGCACTTGTTTACCTGAGCACTTCTAGGTGTGTCATGGACAACTTGTTTACCTAGGTATTTATTTTTCCAAAAGATATAACATTTTATTTTTCATGGCCATTTTCATTTGGCATTTCTTTCATATACAAGATATAGCATTTGATTTTTCCAGATTTTGTATTGATGGCAGCACTAAAAGTTTCAGGTTTAGCCAACACAACTTTAGTGACTAGGGGGAATTCTCAAGGAACTCCAACTCACCATAGGTAAGTTTTGTCACCAACTCAGAGCCGAGACACAATAAACAGGGAAGCTCATCCAATACAGAGGCTACAGTGGGGAAAGGTCCTCCATGTCACTAGTCAAGTAGCAAATCAAGGTAATAATCTAAAAGGTAGGCCACGGATGGATGAAGACAATGAAATGATGGAGCCAACACTAGCAAGCCAAAGTATGGTGTAATGATCACCTCTATTCTCCCTAAGGAGGGTATGTACCAATGAGTATGAATAGTGAACTTCTAAGTCTGAGTAGGGACAATATAATATAAATAATAGGTCAACCAGGTCCATGTATCTATATGATCGCCAGATCATGACACTAAGTGCTAAGACATGCTATAAGAATAAGTATAAAAGCAATCTAACCATAACACAATAATATACCTGCTGAGTCATATACCTGAATGCACATCAACCTGTACCATCATCTGTCCTCTGGAACTGCTGCTGTAACTCTGGGCACTACTGACTGCTCTGTACCAATGGTATAATGGCTATATCAGGCATATCTCTGAGTGTCCTGAAACTCAGTCATGGCATGCGGAATATAACTGCTGTCCACAATCTGATAGTGATCCAATATAGATGCTCATCTCAGCATCTCAAATGCAAGGGAACTGGCTGAATAGTGTACTGGAATGAGAAAAATAATGTATGGTAGCCCGGCTACTATATATGTGATAACATCTGGCTCCGGCTGGGACAAGTGCTCGGCTGAAGTGAGCGCTTGAGAACCTCAGAATCTCTGGTCCTCGAACTCTGCTACTCGAATCCACGATCCAGCACTCTACCATTTTATTTCCAGCTTTTATTCTTGCAACCTATTTTCTGCATTCACAAACATCTAAACAAAATACCTCATGCCGCATGTGTGGAAAAAATATAAAATCAACTGAAATAAAATCTACTCTATGTCAGAAATGTAAATGCATAAAGTATAAATGCAGAAAGTAAATTAAAGTACTAACATAATTTGCAATTTGAAATTTATTGTGCAGGAAAAGAAAAAGTGACAGGTACTCAGTTAAACTAGGAGCTTACAAAGGAGCTTAGAGACTAAAAAGGTGCCAGACTCAATGGCTGAAAAGACTAACTACTGCCTAAGTAGGCTTATTTGGTTTCCTACCTACCCTACACTACCAGGCAATGCAAGCGGAGAAGTCCCAACTATGTGGGATCAGGGATGTGATCCCTCAAGTCCCTCTGATGGACAGGATATAAAATACGTCGTCCACTACCAGTGGTCAGAAAGCACATGCCATCAATGCATCGCTCTACTGTGAAAGGTCCAACCCATAAGTCATCAGCTTGCCCCGATCTTATATGCAATAAATGGTTGGGAATGATGACTTGACTTCCTGTATGAAAATTATTTCTATTGACTGACTCAGGAATAACTCCAATGTTACGAATAGGTATGGGATGGATTTCAGCAGGGTTTTGCGGTTGAGGTGTGACAATCCTCGAGTTTCTTCTAGAAGGAACTGCCTCTATTCTGGGTGGACCACCATCTAAGGAAATAGCAACTGTGCCAACAAGGATTTCCCTAACTTCCCTTCTTGTTTCTTGGATTTCCTCATTTGGCTCTTCCCCATGGGGAGACACAGTTCTTTTAACAACCTCACCTACAGTCAAGAAGTCTCTATGTTCTTCCAAGGGAGGTGGCTCTCTAAATATGACAGTGTTATGACTAGAACCTTCCCCTGAAGGAAAAGGAATGACAATGTCTTCCATTCTGGGAGAAGCTGACTCAGAATGAAATGTGGAGGAAGTAGGAATGTGAGAAAGATCATGAGTATGCTGACTAGATGACTCAGATGGTAGGAGGAAACTAGGGATATGCGGATATGTAGATAAAGTATGGCCTTGAGGCTCTGAAGGAGTTTGAAAAATAGCAAGGTTATCTAAATTATAGTCCCCTTCAGGAGCATCATTAATTAGGGCATCCTCTTCCCAACCTAGAGAGTTATCATGGACTTGAATAAGGCTACCGTCTTCTAGAGATAAATGAGACAAAGAATCTTCTGTATCGGAATAATAAGTGACTTCAGGCTCTTCATTTGTTTCAACCCTAGTAGATGTTGCAAGATTGTTTTCCCATGGGTAAATAGGTGCAAGCCCTTGTCTTTCTCTCTCTCTATTGTGATCGGTCAAGGCAAACCACTCCCTAACAGTGAAAGGAATTCTTTCTCCCCTCCTAATATCATCAAACTCATCTTCATGCATTGGGTTTTCAATGTTTTCCTCAACCCCTTCAAGTGTGTGATTTTCTATAGCAGGTTCTTGAATGGTTTCATTGTTTTGTTCGTGATCTTGGGGTTGATTTTCATGTCCTCTCAATTCATCTATTTCCTCAACAACATCATTTCTAATTATTTCAATCATTTGCTTGTCTTCCCAAAAAGAATCAGAATCTTCCATGACCATACACATATTTTGATCAACTTCATACAATTCATCCTCATCTTCAACAAGGTTAGTTTTGGCATTATTTAATAATTCATCCCCGTATGTGTTTTTTAACCCTTCATCAAAAGACTCAACATGCTCATTATAACAAGGTTCTCTGTTAACCCGAATCAAGGCTCCATCAGGGTTGGGAACACAAATAAATGATAAATCCATCATGAGATATCCACCTAGACCAGCTGCCCATTTTCTAGATAAAAGCATTCCATATGCTGGGGGTAAGTCAATAACAACTACATCCATCATAGTAGAAATGTCTGAACATGCGAAAAGATCAGCCCTAAGGTTTTTAATCAAGCCATAAGACGGCACTCGTCGGGAATCTATACCACAAACATTTCCATAAGGCCTAGTCACTTCAAGTCCCATTTCCTTCATAACTTGTAAAGGCATAACGTTCATTGCTGCTCCAGAGTCCAACATACAGTTATGGAGGAGCATGTTTTGGATGTGTAAGGTAAGGTAAAAGGGAGAGTGACCACCGCTCTTTCTTTCATAAATGGCTGAATGGATGTTTATTGGTGGATCCTTCTCTGTTTCACTAGGTTGTGTTCCACTAAGCTTTTGGATGTGACATGACTCTAGGATTGGTTCGGGAGTTTTCTCTTGGCCAATACCATTGAAAAAATCCTCTACTTGGCATCTAACAGAGGGCACCTTCATTAACTCAGTGACAGGGATGTTACACATTATCTTGCTTAGCTCTTTCTTCATATCAATCTTAAGATCATAATCATCTATGGCAAGATTTTCCTTTTCCTTGTTATCTTCATCAATCTTTTTATGTTTATCAAGGAAAGAGGGTTGGGAAGTACTTCCTCGTTTATAGATTTGATACTTTGGTTGCTCTTTAGGTTTTGGAAGTTCTAAGGTATGACATGAGGAGCTAGGTTCTTCAATAATATCATCTTCTTGCTCCCATGGCTCTTCTTCTAAAAGGATTCTTCCAAAGTCTTCATCATAAGATAAGTCATTTATAAAGTTGATGTTTTCTGGTTGGTCATCATGGTCAATGGTGTCAGAGGGTATCTCTTCTTCTTCATCACACCAATTGACTTCCTTCTTTTCGGAGTTTTCTGGATACTCAGGTCGTCGCCTATCCCTATCCCCATCAGGCCTTCTATTATTATTCCAGTAAGGTTTAGGGCCATAAGGATTTCTATGTCTCTCAGGGTCATTCAAACTTGCCACATTTTTAGTCAGGACAGTTAATTGTTTCATCATCTCTTGCATGACCTCTAAAGTGTCCTTGGATTCCTTTGGCACACTCACAGGTTCCTTTGGTTTTCGAAGTCTAGGGTCAGATCTAGAAGTGGATGGGGTAAATTGATCGAAAAAGTTTTGTTTCCCCATGGATGCTACATTTTGCTCAGCCATCTTAGCATTTGATTGAGCGGTCTTTAAGTCATTTGGGTTTTTATCCTTTAGCTGATAACCAACCCATCCCTCAAAAGCATTCAAGTAGTGAATGACAACTGCTTGATCTTTTGGTCTAATTTCTTCAGGGATAACAGCTACAGTCTTGTCAAATCTTATGTTAAACTCATGGACTGTTTCATTTTCTCTTTTCTTGATGTCAAAAAGTTGGTGTAAGAGAAACTTCCCATCTAACTTTCGGGACCACTCACTGTTTAGCTTGTTGACAAAGTTATCATACCCATCAATGGATGAGGCAGGCAACCTGTCGAACCACTTCCTAACATCTCCTTCCAAGGATGCCAGGAGACCCCTCATGAAAACATCTTCCTCAGATGCTCCATATGCTTCCATGTGTTCCCAAACTTTATCAATGTGGTCTTCAATTGATATAGCGGATACTCCATCAAATCTGGGAACCTTTTCAAAATACTTTTCAGGCATGTCATGGGGTGCACCCTGGATTTGGGAAAAGTCTAAAGGAGATGGTTTTGCTTTTCTTCCAAAAATCCTAGGAGCTTGTGGTGGAGGAACATTCTGGTTTCCCGGGTTTGTTCCGGCCATTGGACTTAGTAAGTTTGTGTTTAAGTTTGAACTAGGAGATGAGGGAGGAACCGACTTGATCAAAGGGGATCCTAAAGTTCTGTTTGGAGAATCGTTAACCAATTTCCAAAGGAAGTTTGATGGTTGTGCTTTAGGATCTCTTTTACGATAGGTGATTGGGGTTCCTTCAACTTGATCTAAGTTTACTTTACTTCTTGTGTTGTAAGGATGTAAATGAGCTCGCTCCTCAGCGGAGTCACGATTGGGAGTCGCCAGGTAGATTTAACTCTTCTACCAAGATATGTGTCGTTTGTATATGCGGGAAGGACTAGGGCAAGCTATTGCCTCCCCGGCAACGGCGCCAAAATGTTAGGCAAAGAGAAAGGGGAGGAGAGCTTTAGCAAAAATAATATATCAAACCAGGGTAAGCCTATGCCTTCCCCGGCAACGGCGCCAAAATGTTATCACCTAAGATGTAGTTGCCCCTATGGATGTATCCAGTCATGAATGGCAATAGGGAAGGGCAACTCAAAGGTGCAACCACGATCACCTCGACCTCCAATATGTATGGTTGTCACGCCAGTCGAGGCAACCTTCGCTTTATGTTATCTCGCCCAGACAACAAAGGGGGAGACCCGATCTACTCCCGACAGGAGAGATCAAAACCAAGACACCAAATCAGGGTATTTCTAAGTGAAGTTAGATGTATGGTTTATCCTAGACCTTATAGGTTGAAGTCACAAGCCAAGTGAGGGGTTCAATAGGTATAGCTTTGGTTCATAGTTGAAGTGAAAGTGACTTGTAATGTTTAAAGTGAGATCTAGGGTTAGTGTACTAGGTCAATGTCAAAAGAATCACTGCCTTGGGAACCGTGTCCAATGCAGGGTTGTTTAGGGGTTATATTGGGGCTAACTAGTACATGAGACAATCTTGACCATGGTCCATGATGTCTTCAAAGGTATAGTTCACCATGCAAAAGTCAAACCACAGGTCAATCCCACAATCTAGGAGAGTGGGTTGTCTTGGAGTTAAACCAGTGCCTTGGGAATTGGGAAGTGGAGTCAAAGTAGGGTTGACTTTATGGTTTAGGACTCCTACAACATGAGATAAGTGGACAGTATAGGTCTTGATGATTAAATGTGTCTAGATCTAGGTTTGACCCAAGTGGACCACAATCCCTTAAAACAAGGAATGCAGTCCCCAAGGCAAGATTTGACAAAGTGACAGTCTAGACCTAGGTTTTGAAATATTCTGATTCCGGATCTGCAAAAATCTCAAGTACCCAGTTCCTCGAAGTGAGTGAACTCACTTCTCCAAGGTGGTGCGACTTTCCCTAAGGAGGCTTCAATCGGGGTTTAGGTGGGTCAAATCATGTCGGATGGCATCCAAACTTTAGATCCGGGTAGATCAGTCAAGTAGGGATATGGATCTACAATTTCGTGGCAATCCACCGGTTAGATCTTTGTAGATCTGAGTTTTAGTGTTCCAAGTGGTCCAAAATGGGGATTAAATCCCTTAAAATGTGGAATGGGGCCCACAAGGTGATTTTCAAGAAAGGGACAACCTGGGTGTATGTTATTTGATGTGTAGATGTCAAATCAAGTGGAATCTCAAACACCCATCGCTTAGATCTAGGTCAACCTGCTCAAATGGTGAAGTGCGCCTTCCTTGGGAGAAGCTAGGTTGGCTTGGGAGAGGGGTCAAATGGAAGCCAATCCTCACCAAACTATAGATCCGGGATGCCGTGGATGCTATAGAGGTGGGTTTTCAATATCAAGCCCAACAACCCACTAGATCTCAGTAGATCTAAGAAAATGCAAAATTGGGGTTTTAATTAATTAGGGTTTTAAGAGTTTTTGACAATTGGATAGACTATGGAGATAGAACTTACCTTGAGATCATACCTGAATGATGTGGTTGAGATGCCTTGATGTTGAGGAAGATTCCCGCAGAGATCAAATGAGAGATTGTTGAGTTGCTTGCCAAGTTGATGCCCTAGTCCACAAGTGCGCCTTCCTCTACCTGTCAAACCAAGGAATGAAATTCAATCAGTAAGATCAAGCATGGAAGAAATACAAGAGAAATGCAAATAGTAACATGAAATAGAAGGTCCTGGGACAGTAATACTCCCTGTTACCAACGAAGAGCTCCAAAGAAGAAGTAGGGAGAGTCTTCCCCTACCAATACCTCCTCCTTCAAGCAAATCGGCCTCCACCTGTAGATGCAAAAATCGTGGTACAATAGATATGGCAAACAAGATCTCCAATAACTCAGTGCAAAGGAAGAACCAACGAACGAACACCAAAAAACATTCACCACAACATTGGAGATAGATGCAATAATAATTTTCTATTCCAATAATCCAGAGCCAAAAGTCCCTTTACAATCAGAGGCTCTCTCCTTTAAATAGGAAGGAGAGGCACCAAAACCCTAACCACTTTTTGAATGAGTGGCTAAGATTAAAAGATACAAATGTCTAATCAATGGTTGAGATGAGCTCAACAACATAATACATGGATCACACCTAAAATATAACATAAGTGGACAAAGTCGCCCTAGGAGAGGGGAATCCCACCAAATCATGATGACAAAATATCATAAGAGGCTCATGGTGGGTCCAAGGGGTAATTTTATCCCTCCTTGGTCAATCCCCATGGCACAATAACCAATAAATAATCATGAATATACCAAATCGTGCCTCCAAGGTGAAGTCGTGGTCCTCAAAAAACCTCAAAAATCCACAGAAAGTGCCATAAGTGATGGATGCGGGCCCCGATGAAGCTGAAACTGCAGGAGGAGGTGTGGAAGGTCCCGATCTATCATCACTGATCATCCCATGCCATAATTTTGCCTCAGTAGCCCAAATCGATTTCCTCAATAGCCATTTCTACCAATCCTGAAATGCCTCGGGAAACGTGAAACTGCCCAAACTGCCTCCTGGAGTGATGGCGCTGTCAAGGTGAGGGTGCCAATGTGTCCGGGAGGGGGGTAATATGGTAAAAACAAGTGGCTGGACCACCCCCTCCATCATCAGCGCCCTAGGTCAACTGGATAAAAGTCATCTCTGCTCCGACAGGGCCTCCAATAGACCAAAACTGCACTAGGACAGCCTACTGAGGCTAAATCATCACTGTAAGTGCCCGGAACTGAAAACAAACTGTCCCATTGGACTCAGAAGGTCCAAATCCATCCAAGATGTGTACTCATACACCATATGAATCTCTGCATGATCAAAATAAATATCCAATGTACCGGAACAAGGCCAATAATAATGATCTGTAAATGACCAAACACTGATGTATCCCAAGAATCATCATCATAACCCTGTAGCTGCTGCATAGAATCATCCTGTATGTGTACATAGACCATATATCATCTATCCATATCATCATAAGGTCCAACATCTCATGTCCCATGGTCCTCCATGGTCAAACTAGGTCTAACCAAGACCAAATACAACTCAGACTATCATCCATAGCTGCTGCAAGGTGTCAAGGTTAATACATGCTTTACAATTTATTCAAATAGCTTCTATAACACAGAGTAATCATGACTGGCGATCTAAATCCAAATATATAGTGTCGTTAGTTATTATTATTACCCAGACTAGACTTTCAGGACCATACTCACTTCATAGTTGTGATCAATTTGCTAGTGAAGGGTGAAGGCTGAAATAAATGGCTAGGCTAAGGGATGACTTGACTGACTTGACTTTGTGACACTTTGGCAAGGGAAAGGGAATACACACCATAGTATATACTGAATGAGCAATAACACAGGGAATGGCGGTGTCTCACAAATGGATGAGTTGTTTAAAGAGGGTTTATTCACCTTCACAGATGCGCACAATCCATAATACAAACAAGGCCAGCAATTGTTTAGATATAACATTTAAGTTCCATTGCTTTTTGGGCCTGAGGTTTCCATAGCCTTGATCTATGTGTGTTTACAAACACATTGCATAGATTTACATTTATTTTAGGCTTTCTGCTGCAGGTGTGTTTTTAAGGCACTTGTTTACCTGAGCACTTCTAGGTGTGTCATGGACAACTTGTTTACCTAGGTATTTATTTTTCCAAAAGATATAACATTTTATTTTTCATGGCCATTTTCATTTGGCATTTCTTTCATATACAAGATATAGCATTTGATTTTTCCAGATTTTGTATTGATGGCAGCACTAAAAGTTTCAGGTTTAGCCAACACAACTTTAGTGACTAGGGGGAATTCTCAAGGAACTCCAACTCACCATAGGTAAGTTTTGTCACCAACTCAGAGCCGAGACACAATAAACAGGGAAGCTCATCCAATACAGAGGCTACAGTGGGGAAAGGTCCTCCATGTCACTAGTCAAGTAGCAAATCAAGGTAATAATCTAAAAGGTAGGCCACGGATGGATGAAGACAATGAAATGATGGAGCCAACACTAGCAAGCCAAAGTATGGTGTAATGATCACCTCTATTCTCCCTAAGGAGGGTATGTACCAATGAGTATGAATAGTGAACTTCTAAGTCTGAGTAGGGACAATATAATATAAATAATAGGTCAACCAGGTCCATGTATCTATATGATCGCCAAATCATGACACTAAGTGCTAAGACATGCTATAAGAATAAGTATAAAAGCAATCTAACCATAACACAATAATATACCTGCTGAGTCATATACCTGAATGCACATCAACCTGTACCATCATCTGTCCTCTGGAACTGCTGCTGTAACTCTGGGCACTACTGACTGCTCTGTACCAATGGTATAATGGCTATATCAGGCATATCTCTGAGTGTCCTGAAACTCAGTCATGGCATGCGGAATATAACTGCTGTCCACAATCTGATAGTGATCCAATATAGATGCTCATCTCAGCATCTCAAATGCAAGGGAACTGGCTGAATAGTGTACTGGAATGAGAAAAATAATGTATGGTAGCCCGGCTACTATATATGTGATAACATCTGGCTCCGGCTGGGACAAGTGCTCGGCTGAAGTGAGCGCTTGAGAACCTCAGAATCTCTGGTCCTCGAACTCTGCTACTCGAATCCACGATCCAGCACTCTACCATTTTATTTCCAGCTTTTATTCTTGCAACCTATTTTCTGCATTCACAAACATCTAAACAAAATACCTCATGCCGCATGTGTGGAAAAAATATAAAATCAACTGAAATAAAATCTACTCTATGTCAGAAATGTAAATGCATAAAGTATAAATGCAGAAAGTAAATTAAAGTACTAACATAATTTGCAATTTGAAATTTATTGTGCAGGAAAAGAAAAAGTGACAGGTACTCAGTTAAACTAGGAGCTTACAAAGGAGCTTAGAGACTAAAAAGGTGCCAGACTCAATGGCTGAAAAGACTAACTACTGCCTAAGTAGGCTTATTTGGTTTCCTACCTACCCTACACTACCAGGCAATGCAAGCGGAGAAGTCCCAACTATGTGGGATCAGGGATGTGATCCCTCAAGTCCCTCTGATGGACAGGATATAAAATACGTCGTCCACTACCAGTGGTCAGAAAGCACATGCCATCAATGCATCGCTCTACTGTGAAAGGTCCAACCCATAAGTCATCAGCTTGCCCCGATCTTATATGCAATAAATGGTTGGGAATGATGACTTGACTTCCTGTATGAAAATTATTTCTATTGACTGACTCAGGAATAACTCCAATGTTACGAATAGGTATGGGATGGATTTCAGCAGGGTTTTGCGGTTGAGGTGTGACAATCCTCGAGTTTCTTCTAGAAGGAACTGCCTCTATTCTGGGTGGACCACCATCTAAGGAAATAGCAACTGTGCCAACAAGGATTTCCCTAACTTCCCTTCTTGTTTCTTGGATTTCCTCATTTGGCTCTTCCCCATGGGGAGACACAGTTCTTTTAACAACCTCACCTACAGTCAAGAAGTCTCTATGTTCTTCCAAGGGAGGTGGCTCTCTAAATATGACAGTGTTATGACTAGAACCTTCCCCTGAAGGAAAAGGAATGACAATGTCTTCCATTCTGGGAGAAGCTGACTCAGAATGAAATGTGGAGGAAGTAGGAATGTGAGAAAGATCATGAGTATGCTGACTAGATGACTCAGATGGTAGGAGGAAACTAGGGATATGCGGATATGTAGATAAAGTATGGCCTTGAGGCTCTGAAGGAGTTTGAAAAATAGCAAGGTTATCTAAATTATAGTCCCCTTCAGGAGCATCATTAATTAGGGCATCCTCTTCCCAACCTAGAGAGTTATCATGGACTTGAATAAGGCTACCGTCTTCTAGAGATAAATGAGACAAAGAATCTTCTGTATCGGAATAATAAGTGACTTCAGGCTCTTCATTTGTTTCAACCCTAGTAGATGTTGCAAGATTGTTTTCCCATGGGTAAATAGGTGCAAGCCCTTGTCTTTCTCTCTCTCTATTGTGATCGGTCAAGGCAAACCACTCCCTAACAGTGAAAGGAATTCTTTCTCCCCTCCTAATATCATCAAACTCATCTTCATGCATTGGGTTTTCAATGTTTTCCTCAACCCCTTCAAGTGTGTGATTTTCTATAGCAGGTTCTTGAATGGTTTCATTGTTTTGTTCGTGATCTTGGGGTTGATTTTCATGTCCTCTCAATTCATCTATTTCCTCAACAACATCATTTCTAATTATTTCAATCATTTGCTTGTCTTCCCAAAAAGAATCAGAATCTTCCATGACCATACACATATTTTGATCAACTTCATACAATTCATCCTCATCTTCAACAAGGTTAGTTTTGGCATTATTTAATAATTCATCCCCGTATGTGTTTTTTAACCCTTCATCAAAAGACTCAACATGCTCATTATAACAAGGTTCTCTGTTAACCCGAATCAAGGCTCCATCAGGGTTGGGAACACAAATAAATGATAAATCCATCATGAGATATCCACCTAGACCAGCTGCCCATTTTCTAGATAAAAGCATTCCATATGCTGGGGGTAAGTCAATAACAACTACATCCATCATAGTAGAAATGTCTGAACATGCGAAAAGATCAGCCCTAAGGTTTTTAATCAAGCCATAAGACGGCACTCGTCGGGAATCTATACCACAAACATTTCCATAAGGCCTAGTCACTTCAAGTCCCATTTCCTTCATAACTTGTAAAGGCATAACGTTCATTGCTGCTCCAGAGTCCAACATACAGTTATGGAGGAGCATGTTTTGGATGTGTAAGGTAAGGTAAAAGGGAGAGTGACCACCGCTCTTTCTTTCATAAATGGCTGAATGGATGTTTATTGGTGGATCCTTCTCTGTTTCACTAGGTTGTGTTCCACTAAGCTTTTGGATGTGACATGACTCTAGGATTGGTTCGGGAGTTTTCTCTTGGCCAATACCATTGAAAAAATCCTCTACTTGGCATCTAACAGAGGGCACCTTCATTAACTCAGTGACAGGGATGTTACACATTATCTTGCTTAGCTCTTTCTTCATATCAATCTTAAGATCATAATCATCTATGGCAAGATTTTCCTTTTCCTTGTTATCTTCATCAATCTTTTTATGTTTATCAAGGAAAGAGGGTTGGGAAGTACTTCCTCGTTTATAGATTTGATACTTTGGTTGCTCTTTAGGTTTTGGAAGTTCTAAGGTATGACATGAGGAGCTAGGTTCTTCAATAATATCATCTTCTTGCTCCCATGGCTCTTCTTCTAAAAGGATTCTTCCAAAGTCTTCATCATAAGATAAGTCATTTATAAAGTTGATGTTTTCTGGTTGGTCATCATGGTCAATGGTGTCAGAGGGTATCTCTTCTTCTTCATCACACCAATTGACTTCCTTCTTTTCGGAGTTTTCTGGATACTCAGGTCGTCGCCTATCCCTATCCCCATCAGGCCTTCTATTATTATTCCAGTAAGGTTTAGGGCCATAAGGATTTCTATGTCTCTCAGGGTCATTCAAACTTGCCACATTTTTAGTCAGGACAGTTAATTGTTTCATCATCTCTTGCATGACCTCTAAAGTGTCCTTGGATTCCTTTGGCACACTCACAGGTTCCTTTGGTTTTCGAAGTCTAGGGTCAGATCTAGAAGTGGATGGGGTAAATTGATCGAAAAAGTTTTGTTTCCCCATGGATGCTACATTTTGCTCAGCCATCTTAGCATTTGATTGAGCGGTCTTTAAGTCATTTGGGTTTTTATCCTTTAGCTGATAACCAACCCATCCCTCAAAAGCATTCAAGTAGTGAATGACAACTGCTTGATCTTTTGGTCTAATTTCTTCAGGGATAACAGCTACAGTCTTGTCAAATCTTATGTTAAACTCATGGACTGTTTCATTTTCTCTTTTCTTGATGTCAAAAAGTTGGTGTAAGAGAAACTTCCCATCTAACTTTCGGGACCACTCACTGTTTAGCTTGTTGACAAAGTTATCATACCCATCAATGGATGAGGCAGGCAACCTGTCGAACCACTTCCTAACATCTCCTTCCAAGGATGCCAGGAGACCCCTCATGAAAACATCTTCCTCAGATGCTCCATATGCTTCCATGTGTTCCCAAACTTTATCAATGTGGTCTTCAATTGATATAGCGGATACTCCATCAAATCTGGGAACCTTTTCAAAATACTTTTCAGGCATGTCATGGGGTGCACCCTGGATTTGGGAAAAGTCTAAAGGAGATGGTTTTGCTTTTCTTCCAAAAATCCTAGGAGCTTGTGGTGGAGGAACATTCTGGTTTCCCGGGTTTGTTCCGGCCATTGGACTTAGTAAGTTTGTGTTTAAGTTTGAACTAGGAGATGAGGGAGGAACCGACTTGATCAAAGGGGATCCTAAAGTTCTGTTTGGAGAATCGTTAACCAATTTCCAAAGGAAGTTTGATGGTTGTGCTTTAGGATCTCTTTTACGATAGGTGATTGGGGTTCCTTCAACTTGATCTAAGTTTACTTTACTTCTTGTGTTGTAAGGATGTAAATGAGCTCGCTCCTCAGCGGAGTCACGATTGGGAGTCGCCAGGTAGATTTAACTCTTCTACCAAGATATGTGTCGTTTGTATATGCGGGAAGGACTAGGGCAAGCTATTGCCTCCCCGGCAACGGCGCCAAAATGTTAGGCAAAGAGAAAGGGGAGGAGAGCTTTAGCAAAAATAATATATCAAACCAGGGTAAGCCTATGCCTTCCCCGGCAACGGCGCCAAAATGTTATCACCTAAGATGTAGTTGCCCCTATGGATGTATCCAGTCATGAATGGCAATAGGGAAGGGCAACTCAAAGGTGCAACCACGATCACCTCGACCTCCAATATGTATGGTTGTCACGCCAGTCGAGGCAACCTTCGCTTTATGTTATCTCGCCCAGACAACAAAGGGGGAGACCCGATCTACTCCCGACAGGAGAGATCAAAACCAAGACACCAAATCAGGGTATTTCTAAGTGAAGTTAGATGTATGGTTTATCCTAGACCTTATAGGTTGAAGTCACAAGCCAAGTGAGGGGTTCAATAGGTATAGCTTTGGTTCATAGTTGAAGTGAAAGTGACTTGTAATGTTTAAAGTGAGATCTAGGGTTAGTGTACTAGGTCAATGTCAAAAGAATCACTGCCTTGGGAACCGTGTCCAATGCAGGGTTGTTTAGGGGTTATATTGGGGCTAACTAGTACATGAGACAATCTTGACCATGGTCCATGATGTCTTCAAAGGTATAGTTCACCATGCAAAAGTCAAACCACAGGTCAATCCCACAATCTAGGAGAGTGGGTTGTCTTGGAGTTAAACCAGTGCCTTGGGAATTGGGAAGTGGAGTCAAAGTAGGGTTGACTTTATGGTTTAGGACTCCTACAACATGAGATAAGTGGACAGTATAGGTCTTGATGATTAAATGTGTCTAGATCTAGGTTTGACCCAAGTGGACCACAATCCCTTAAAACAAGGAATGCAGTCCCCAAGGCAAGATTTGACAAAGTGACAGTCTAGACCTAGGTTTTGAAATATTCTGATTCCGGATCTGCAAAAATCTCAAGTACCCAGTTCCTCGAAGTGAGTGAACTCACTTCTCCAAGGTGGTGCGACTTTCCCTAAGGAGGCTTCAATCGGGGTTTAGGTGGGTCAAATCATGTCGGATGGCATCCAAACTTTAGATCCGGGTAGATCAGTCAAGTAGGGATATGGATCTACAATTTCGTGGCAATCCACCGGTTAGATCTTTGTAGATCTGAGTTTTAGTGTTCCAAGTGGTCCAAAATGGGGATTAAATCCCTTAAAATGTGGAATGGGGCCCACAAGGTGATTTTCAAGAAAGGGACAACCTGGGTGTATGTTATTTGATGTGTAGATGTCAAATCAAGTGGAATCTCAAACACCCATCGCTTAGATCTAGGTCAACCTGCTCAAATGGTGAAGTGCGCCTTCCTTGGGAGAAGCTAGGTTGGCTTGGGAGAGGGGTCAAATGGAAGCCAATCCTCACCAAACTATAGATCCGGGATGCCGTGGATGCTATAGAGGTGGGTTTTCAATATCAAGCCCAACAACCCACTAGATCTCAGTAGATCTAAGAAAATGCAAAATTGGGGTTTTAATTAATTAGGGTTTTAAGAGTTTTTGACAATTGGATAGACTATGGAGATAGAACTTACCTTGAGATCATACCTGAATGATGTGGTTGAGATGCCTTGATGTTGAGGAAGATTCCCGCAGAGATCAAATGAGAGATTGTTGAGTTGCTTGCCAAGTTGATGCCCTAGTCCACAAGTGCGCCTTCCTCTACCTGTCAAACCAAGGAATGAAATTCAATCAGTAAGATCAAGCATGGAAGAAATACAAGAGAAATGCAAATAGTAACATGAAATAGAAGGTCCTGGGACAGTAATACTCCCTGTTACCAACGAAGAGCTCCAAAGAAGAAGTAGGGAGAGTCTTCCCCTACCAATACCTCCTCCTTCAAGCAAATCGGCCTCCACCTGTAGATGCAAAAATCGTGGTACAATAGATATGGCAAACAAGATCTCCAATAACTCAGTGCAAAGGAAGAACCAACGAACGAACACCAAAAAACATTCACCACAACATTGGAGATAGATGCAATAATAATTTTCTATTCCAATAATCCAGAGCCAAAAGTCCCTTTACAATGAGAGGCTCTCTCCTTTAAATAGGAAGGAGAGGCACCAAAACCCTAACCACTTTTTGAATGAGTGGCTAAGATTAAAAGATACAAATGTCTAATCAATGGTTGAGATGAGCTCAACAACATAATACATGGATCACACCTAAAATATAACATAAGTGGACAAAGTCGCCCTAGGAGAGGGGAATCCCACCAAATCATGATGACAAAATATCATAAGAGGCTCATGGTGGGTCCAAGGGGTAATTTTATCCCTCCTTGGTCAATCCCCATGGCACAATAACCAATAAATAATCATGAATATACCAAATCGTGCCTCCAAGGTGAAGTCGTGGTCCTCAAAAGACCTCAAAAATCCACAGAAAGTGCCATAAGTGATGGATGCGGGCCCCGATGAAGCTGAAACTGCAGGAGGAGGTGTGGAAGGTCCCGATCTATCATCACTGATCATCCCATGCCATAATTTTGCCTCAGTAGCCCAAATCGATTTCCTCAATAGCCATTTCTACCAATCCTGAAATGCCTCGGGAAACGTGAAACTGCCCAAACTGCCTCCTGGAGTGATGGCGCTGTCAAGGTGAGGGTGCCAATGTGTCCGGGAGGGGGGTAATATGGTAAAAACAAGTGGCTGGACCACCCCCTCCATCATCAGCGCCCTAGGTCAACTGGATAAAAGTCATCTCTGCTCCGACAGGGCCTCCAATAGACCAAAACTGCACTAGGACAGCCTACTGAGGCTAAATCATCACTGTAAGTGCCCGGAACTGAAAACAAACTGTCCCATTGGACTCAGAAGGTCCAAATCCATCCAAGATGTGTACTCATACACCATATGAATCTCTGCATGATCAAAATAAATATCCAATGTACCGGAACAAGGCCAATAATAATGATCTGTAAATGACCAAACACTGCTGTATCCCAAGAATCATCATCATAACCCTGTAGCTGCTGCATAGAATCATCCTGTATGTGTACATAGACCATATATCATCTATCCATATCATCATAAGGTCCAACATCTCATGTCCCATGGTCCTCCATGGTCAAACTAGGTCTAACCAAGACCAAATACAACTCAGACTATCATCCATAGCTGCTGCAAGGTGTCAAGGTTAATACATGCTTTACAATTTATTCAAATAGCTTCTATAACACAGAGTAATCATGACTGGCGATCTAAATCCAAATATATAGTGTCGTTAGTTATTATTATTACCCAGACTAGACTTTCAGGACCATACTCACTTCATAGTTGTGATCAATTTGCTAGTGAAGGGTGAAGGCTGAAATAAATGGCTAGGCTAAGGGATGACTTGACTGACTTGACTTTGTGACACTTTGGCAAGGGAAAGGGAATACACACCATAGTATATACTGAATGAGCAATAACACAGGGAATGGCGGTGTCTCACAAATGGATGAGTTGTTTAAAGAGGGTTTATTCACCTTCACAGATGCGCACAATCCATAATACAAACAAGGCCAGCAATTGTTTAGATATAACATTTAAGTTCCATTGCTTTTTGGGCCTGAGGTTTCCATAGCCTTGATCTATGTGTGTTTACAAACACATTGCATAGATTTACATTTATTTTAGGCTTTCTGCTGCAGGTGTGTTTTTAAGGCACTTGTTTACCTGAGCACTTCTAGGTGTGTCATGGACAACTTGTTTACCTAGGTATTTATTTTTCCAAAAGATATAACATTTTATTTTTCATGGCCATTTTCATTTGGCATTTCTTTCATATACAAGATATAGCATTTGATTTTTCCAGATTTTGTATTGATGGCAGCACTAAAAGTTTCAGGTTTAGCCAACACAACTTTAGTGACTAGGGGGAATTCTCAAGGAACTCCAACTCACCATAGGTAAGTTTTGTCACCAACTCAGAGCCGAGACACAATAAACAGGGAAGCTCATCCAATACAGAGGCTACAGTGGGGAAAGGTCCTCCATGTCACTAGTCAAGTAGCAAATCAAGGTAATAATCTAAAAGGTAGGCCACGGATGGATGAAGACAATGAAATGATGGAGCCAACACTAGCAAGCCAAAGTATGGTGTAATGATCACCTCTATTCTCCCTAAGGAGGGTATGTACCAATGAGTATGAATAGTGAACTTCTAAGTCTGAGTAGGGACAATATAATATAAATAATAGGTCAACCAGGTCCATGTATCTATATGATCGCCAGATCATGACACTAAGTGCTAAGACATGCTATAAGAATAAGTATAAAAGCAATCTAACCATAACACAATAATATACCTGCTGAGTCATATACCTGAATGCACATCAACCTGTACCATCATCTGTCCTCTGGAACTGCTGCTGTAACTCTGGGCACTACTGACTGCTCTGTACCAATGGTATAATGGCTATATCAGGCATATCTCTGAGTGTCCTGAAACTCAGTCATGGCATGCGGAATATAACTGCTGTCCACAATCTGATAGTGATCCAATATAGATGCTCATCTCAGCATCTCAAATGCAAGGGAACTGGCTGAATAGTGTACTGGAATGAGAAAAATAATGTATGGTAGCCCGGCTACTATATATGTGATAACAGGGCCTTTGGCCGTATTGTGGTTTTTAACCATTATCCTAGGGCTTCCCTAAAATTGTGGTCTTTGACCAAGTAAAAGAAAAAAAAAAAGTAAAAGAGAGAAAAAAATAGAAAAGAATAAAAGGAAAGTTAAAAAAAAGACACCAAAAAGAAAGTAAAAAAAGAAAAAGAGAGTAAAATAAAAAAAAAGACGAGAAGAAAAGAAGAAGTATAAAAACAACGGGTGGTCTTAAAGAAAACAACACGTGGTTTTAGAGAAAACCATCACTCGGTTTTATTTGGGTGAAATCAAATCGTAAATTCAAGCACCATTTTGTGTAGAGTCTGTTACCAACTATTTTGTACAATAGTTGAACTTCTATTAAGCCGCCAGTTATTGAACATGATCCATGTTCATTTCCAGAGTTCAGAGGTTCAATTGTTCCGGATTTGGCTTATGTTGGCCGTCTTTTTAATTTTTGTCTTGAAATGACAATACCCCATGGGGTTTGTAATAAAGTGTGCTAGTATGGGGGTCTGAGTGGCTCGGTGCCCTAAGACTTGACAGTCAAATAAGGTATTCCAAGGAGTTTTTTCACTTGTCGATTATGTTTTGCCTATAGTCAAATAATAATCGATGAGTTTTTCTCCTACAACCTCCAAATCTGGAATGCCTGAATTTGGCGGTTATGCCTTGGGGGATTATTAGAGCCCAACTGTAAAATATGAACCTACTAAACACTATTGGTATGTTCTATGGTCATTTCCTAGGTGCCTAGTGTGTTAAAACATTGTCCGGAAAAAAAAAAAAAAAATTACCGGACGTGTTCAACTTTTTATTTTTTATTTTTTAATTATTAAATTTTTCAATTAATTAAGCCATTTTTTACATGGTTTAATTGAAAATTTTCAATTTGTAATAATTAAGTGGTTTGAGTGTTCCACGGAGATGCGTCTCTCAGTGTCGGGGGCTCGCCTCTTGCACTTCCCACGCCCCAAGGGCTGGGAGGCTCTATGGGAAACGTTTCCCGGTGCCCCCTTTTTCTGCTAAACTTGGAGAAACGCACTAGGAGTTTCCCACAGAGGGGGGCTTGTAGACGCCCCCTCCCGAAAATGGGGGAGGCCCAAGTGCTCCCCCCTCCCGAATTTTTAAATTTTTTAATGAAAAAACAAAAAAAAACTTAAAAATAAATCACTCTCGAGGCTGAGACTCAGAGTGACTCTAACATAGATGGTGACACTCCCATAGATGGTGACTTCATGCAGCAAATGCATCAGCAAGACCAGTCCATGGAACTATCTCCTTGATGCTCTTTTGATGATTTCTTTTTGCTACTTTTAGTTTTATTTACTGTCATTGATGAACTCAGATTGAGTCTTTGGTTCATCACTCTTTATTTGTAGGTGTTTATGATTCAAATTTATGATTTATCATTTTAAATTTATCTACTGTTTATGTCTATGCTTCAAATTTCAAAGTTAAAATGGAAGACATACATGTATTAAAAAATTAAAATAGCCATTATGAATTGAATATCATGTTTACATTGCACACTAATGAATTTCAATTTAGTATGTAAATGGTGATGGGATGAGGAATTGATATTTTAGTATGTTGGGATTCATATTTTTTTATTTTTTAATAATGTTAGAGACATTGCCCCCTATGTTAGGGACCCCGACGCCCACCCACCCCCAAAATTTCCCCAAAATTTGGGGTTGTCTCTACACATCCCCAATGTGCGTTTCCCCGCTCCCGCGCACCCGCATCCCGGAAACTTGGTGGAACACTGGTGGTTTGGGGGTGGATTTTGGCAAATAAAGACTCAATTTCTAAGCCAAAGTATCCATTTAACCCCTAAACCCACTTATCCTAAGTCTCAAATGATTATTTTGCACTTAATTGAATATTTCCTCAAATTTAATAAAAGAGGAATATTTAATTAAAAATAATCAGAAAATAATAAATTGGAGAAAATACAAATCTCTCCAAAAAAGACCAAATTGAATCAAATAAAGTGCTAAATGACATGGCACAGGGCATCTGAGAATATTCCAAATCTCACCAACTGATTTCGGATCAGTATCAGAGCACTACAGCTCACTCTGTCTTGGGATTTGCGCCCTCCTTCCTCTCCCTCACGTCTTGCCTTGTTGGAGTTTGTTGGTTGGATGGGTGATAACTTCAAGGGAGAGTGGTGGGCGCCTTGCCTAGGTGGAGGCCACCTCCCCACTCCTACCCACCAGAAGAGCCAGTTAGCTCTCAAATCAATGAGCTTGGCTCTCTCTCTCTCATGCCAATTCGAACTAGGTTTTTGGCACCTTGTGTTTTCTATTTAAGCAAGGCTCTACGCCATTATTCAGAGGGGGATTTGTATGAGACCTCTGCTGAGAATTGTAATATTGTTTTTGCTTACTTTGGAAATAAAGATCAAGACTTTGGAGGTCCAGGTGGTTTCAAGCTTTATGGTGAATGTATCTATTGTATTGAGGTGATATCGTCCTGAACTCATCTCTCGCATGATCATTACTAGCTTAGGAAGGCTATTATTCTAGTCCATAGGAGTAATCATTTGTAGTCTTCAACTTGATTATTTATGTAATGTTTTTCCAAGATTTAAATGAACAAGAAGTATTCGGTTGTACCAATGTTGATCTAGTAATGGTTAATCTAGCGTACTAGTTTTTTATCTCACTTGTTTGCTTGAGTGTGTGTTGTTCTTGCAGGGATTGCTAAAGGTGACGACAAGTGTGAGCTAGGTTGCATCTAGCTTGACTTCACAAGCAAAAAATCTTTCACTAATAAGTTTTGTCTACAGGATCTCCATCTTTCTCCAAGAAACCAAGCTAAAAAAAAGGTCTCTCTCTCTCACCCATCTAAAATTAAAATATTTTCAAACTTGATTACTTGGGTAAAAGGCTAAAGTTTTGGATCTAAAATTTTGTTATCATTTTCCAGTCTTTGGCTCTTTTTCGTAGGCTTCTTTTCCTTGTTTGGTTGGCTGCCCTACTTTGTTTCTCCTCTTTGACTTGCTTTTTCTTCCTCTAGCTTCATCCTTCTCTTCTTCACCTTCTTCTAGCCCATCTTCTTCTTGTTCTTGTCCCCTTTCTTCTTACCTTTCAAGGTCTGATTTTTGTTCTCTTTTTTATCATTTTCAGCTCTCCTTCAAGTCTGATTTTTGTCTTCATCTTACCTCTTTTTCTTCTCTTTGATTTTTTGCTTTTGTCTTCTTGTCTTCTTGCCCTTTCATCTCTGATTTTTTTGTCTTCATTTTCCTCATTTGTTCATTGTTTTCAGCTTCCTAAAAGTGTTAAAAACAGTCCCTAGAAAGTGCTAAAAACAGTCCTGTTATCACACCATAGTAGCTGGGCTACTATTCTTGCTGAGCAGATATCTGCACATTTCAGAGCTTTGCTTTTACAGAGATCAGCTATGATGAGCTTGTTATTTGAGATCACTCATGGATCAGAACAGTACATTGTATCAAACTTTTATTAGACCTTGTGCCAAGGCTGAGCCTTGAGAGCTTAGATTTGATGACCGATGTGACCCTTTGTTCCATACAGTTTCAGTTCAGTGCCCAGTGATATTATTGCAGCAGTGTTTCAAAGGTTTATTGATGATTATTATGATGTGATATGACCTATGGACTTCTGATTATTGACTTTGGATTATTATCTTATTGTTTTAGTCATCTTCATAGCATTGACTTGGTATATGATTCATGATGTGGCAGTACTAATTAAAATAAAATGAAATATCTTGGATGATGTTATAAATATAAAATGGATGTATTACTTGCACACTTAGGTTTTCTGACAATACTCATCGGTTTCATTACCCTCCTATGAGCATAGATATGGTCTTTCCTTGACATCCTTGTCTGCTAGCTTAGGCACTGTTATCACATATATAGTAGTCGGGCTACCATATTCTATTTTTCAGATTCCAGTACACTTTTCAGCCAGTTCCCTTACATTTGAGATGCTGAGATAAGCATCTATTATGGATCACTATTTGATATTGGACAGCAGTATTATTCCCATGCCATGACTGAGTCTCAGGACACTCAGATTTGATGACTGATGTAGCCATTTAGCCATTTATAGGGTAGTTGGTATTGCCCAGAGTTGCAACAGCAGGTTCTCAGTGGACAGATGATGGATTCTAGGAGCATAGTGTCCTCCACACAATCCAGAGTGCATCTCGTTGATGATTCTTTGAGAATCATCATGGTTCGCACATTTTGGCACAATTCCATCTGGATTTTTGCATCCCAAGCCACCATCTTCCATTAACACATATTTAGATGCTTTCAATCTCAAAGCTCTCCTTTTGTGATCCAAAAGATGATTAGGACAAGACATATGTTTAAGATAGAAAATAATGTCTTTTGTACCACTCATGGTCTTCATCAATATAAAGCACCATAGCATTTTCAAAACTTACCTCCTCATGATTTGGTTGCATTTTGGAATCGGTTAAAAGTTGGGCTAATCCGTGACCTTTTACTATCTTTATCGACTTGATTTCAATGTTATACTAATCCAATTTCCTCTAGCTCCTATACCATCTGGCTGAGACAACACATCTTTGACTGCTTGATAAGGAAAGTAAGCTAAAACCTTTGAATAACCAATATAAGTTCTGAAATGTTTCAAAGACTTGAGTAAAGCGTAGGCTTGTTTTTCAATGGTTGTATAATTTAGTTCTGCATCTCTAAGATTCTTGCTCATGAAGGCAACTGGTTGTTCATGGTTGTTTTCGTTCTTTTGCAACAACACACCTGCTATAGTATCCTCAGACGCATAGGAGTAAATCAGGAATTCCTTGTTATAATTAGGACGCACTACGACCGGTGCAAAGGAAATTGCTTTCTTTAGAGATTCAAATGAGGCATCACACTTCTTATCCCAAACAAATTTTACATCTTTCTTTAGCAAACCATTCAAAGGTTTTGCCAACTCAGCTATAGGTTAGGAATGAACCTTCTTATAAAGTTTATCTTCCCGAAAAATGATCGTAATGAACTAACATCTTTGGGAGGAGCTATGGCTTGAATCCCTTGCACTCTTTTAGGGTCAATTCTAATGCCCTCTCTAGAGACAATATGACCTAACAACTTCCCTTCATCGACACCTAAGGTAGACTTTCTAGGATTTAGAGAGATTCCAAACTTCCGACACCTTTCAAAAATTCTCTTTAAATGCTTTACATGATCCCCCCTTTCTTTAGAGAAAAGAGTCAAATCATCTTGATAGATGACAATGATTTTGCCAATTAGACCTTCCAATGCATGGTCCATTTCCCTTTGAAAGGTTGATCCTGCATTTAAAAGGCCGAATGGCATCCTTATATACTCATATGTTCCCCAAGGGGTAGTGAAAGTTGTCTTTCCACGATCTTCTTTCTTGATTTGGACTTGGTTATAACCAGAGAAACCATCAAGCAAAGACAATATGCCAGCCCCTGTTACGCTTTGCAATAAATTTTCCATATTAGGTAGTGGATAATTATCCTTTAGCGAAGCTTGATTCAAGTTCCTAAAGTCAATACAGATCCTAATTTCCCCACTTTTCTTCCTTACAACAATAGGATTAGACACCCATGTTGTATGCCTGACAGGCCTAATGATGCATGCTGCCAACATCTTTTCCAACTCCTTTTTTACTAAGGGAGCTAATTTAGGGTTTACGTTACGCAACTTTTGCCGGTAAGGTTTAGCTCCCTCTTTGAGAGGAATGGTGTGCTCAATAACAGATTGGTCATAAGTTTTCAAATCATCATAAGTCCAAACAAACACATCCTTGTACTCCCTAATCAATTCTTCAATTTTATTTCTTTCTTCTTTAGAGGCATTTTTCCCTATCTTAATCATCTTTGGGGAACAAGAAGAGCCTATATTGATCTCAATGACCTCGTCAATTGGCTCAAATCTCTTACCTTTGAACTCATCATGCCTGTTAAAGTTTTTCTCCAAAGGGAAAGTGATTTCTGTTATGTCCATTCCTTCAATGGAACTACCCTTTATTTGATCTTCAAAATTTATCATTAGGGTTTGAGCAGTAGTCAGGAATTGGATGATTTGAGCATCATCATCAAAAACTTGCAAATAATCTTGGTTATCGGGAACTAAGGGTCTGAATAAAACTTCAACCTTGCAGTTTCTTTGTTTCAAAGACTCAAAAGCTTGGAGGGTACTGGCTATGACAGACAGTTCATCAGCCAAGGTGTTTTGCTCACGGGGAACTGCTTTAATTCCGAAGGCATCAAAACATTCAATGGTATCCCAGACTGCATTTCTGTAATCTCTAACTCTATTATTCTTGGCAGCAAACTGATTCTTGACTTGGGATACAATGAGATCAGAATCACCTATGACAGATAAGGAATTAATGTTTCTTTCCCGAGCGAGTTCTAATCCTAGGAGCAAAGCTTCATACTTAGCTACGTTGTTAGTGCAATCAAACTCCAAGCGAAAACAAAACAGGTTTTCCTCTCCAGATGGAGAAGTTAAAACGATCCCTGCACCTGCACGATGTCGAGAATGGGCCCCATCAAAGTGCATCTTCCAAATTTGATCAGGAAGGAAAGGATGTTTCTTGACTTCCTCCCAATAATTTGCTAAACCATGAAATTTCCAATTTCATCACTTGAGTACATTGCTTCAGTAAACAAGTGTTCAGGTGTATCAACATGCTCTTGCATAGGTGGCTCATTAAACAAGGTTATGGATGAACCCTTTCCAGTTGGAATTGTGGCATATGTGAGATCCATCTGCACACTTCCACCTAGTGTTGTTGACCATTCCCTGGACAACATCATTCCCTAGACATCAGGGACATCTAGGACTAGAATGTTCATTGAAAGCTCAATATCAAAACTGGCAGCCAACCTAATAGGCAAATTTTCTATTATCCCAATAGCTTTCACAGTTGTGGAATCCATTCCACATACATTCCTGTAAGGCCTTGTGGGCACTAGCTCAAGTTGCTCAATGACTCTTAGGGGCATAACATTTACCTCGGCTCCCGAATCTAACATGCAGTTATGCAATATCAGCCCATTTACTTCCAATGCTATATAAAAGGGAGGGCAACCCCCAAAGTTGTCACCGGAGACACTTTGGATCATGACAGGGGAATCCTTAGATTCTACAAAAACTTGCTTTGGCATTTGCTTCCTTGTTTGGATTCCTAGATGGGTGGTAGCTCTCTTGTGGAAGGAAGGGATCTTGAATATTTCACAGAAAGGAATAGGCATGTTCATTTTTCCTAAGAAACTTGTAACATCAATGTTTAAGTTGTAGGGGTTCTCTTTATCCTTTTCGTTTACACTCAAACCCAGGAACTTCATAATGTCATACTTGACAGACGGGATTTTGATTAAATCCTTTAAGGAAACTAAAGCAGACGAATTGGTTAACTTACTAGGAACATTTGTTCTTGGACGCTCTTGATTAGGTTTTAAGATCATGGGAGGCTTTGTCTTCAAAGGCCCAGGTTGTTTACTCCAAAGAGTTGCTTTGGGCACTGTTATCACATATATAGTAGCCGGGCTACCATACATTATTTTTCTCATTCCAGTACACTATTCAGCCAGTTCCCTTGCATTTGAGATGCCGAGATGAGCATCTATATTGGATCACTATCAGATTGTGGACAGCAGTTATATTCCCCATGCCATGACTGAGTTTCAGGACACTCAGAGAGATGACTGATGTAGCCATTATACCATTGGTACAGAGCAGACAGTAGTGCCCAGAGTTACAGCGGCAGTTCCAGAGGACAGATGATGGTACAGGTTGATGAGCTTGCAGGTATATGACTCAGCAGGTATATCGTGGTGTTATGGTTAGATTGCTTTTATACTTATTCTTATAGCATGTCTTAGCACTTAGTGTCATGATCTGGCGATCATATAGATATATGGACCTGGTTGATCTATTATATATATTATATTGTCCCTACTCAGACCTAGAAGTTCACTATTCATACTAATTGGTACATACCCTCCTTAGGGAGAATAGAGGTGATCATTACACCATACTTTGGCTTGCTAGTGTTGGCTCCATCATTTCATTGTCTTCATCCATCCATGGCCTACCTTTTAGATTATCACCCTGACTTACTACTTGACTAGTGGCATGGAGGACTTTTCCCCACTGTAGCCTCTGTATTGGATGAGCCTCCCTGTTTATTGTGTCTCGGCTCTGAGTTGGTGACAAAACTTACCTATGGTGAGTTGGAGTTCCTTGAGAATTCCCCCTAGTCACTAAAGTTGTGTTGGCTAAACCTGAAACTTTTAGTGCTGCCATCAATACAAAATCTGGAAAATAAAATGCTATATCTTGTATGAAAAGCCCATTCATGCAATGTGTTTCTAAACACACATGAATGAGAGGCATGCCAAATGAACATGGCAATAAAAATAAAATGTTGTATCTTTTGGAAAACAAATACCTAGGTAAACAAGCTGTCCATGACACACCTAGAAGTGCTCAGGTAAACAAGTGCCTTAAAAACACACCTGCAGCAGAAAGCCTAAAGAAAAATGTAAATCTATGCAATGTGTTTGTAAACACACATAGATCAAGGCTATGGAAACTCCAGGCCCAGAAAGCAATGGAACTTAAATGCTATATCTAAACAATTGCTGGCCTTATTTGTATTATGGATTGTGCGCATCTGTGAAGGTGAATAAACCCTCTTTAAACAACTCATCCATTTGTGAGACACCGCCATTCCCTGTGTTATTGCTCATTCAGTATATACTATGGTGTATTCCCTTTCCCTTGCCAAAGTGTCACAAAGTCAAGACAGTTAAGTCATCCCTTAGCCTAGCCAAGTTAATTTAGCCTTCACCCTTTACTAGCAAATTGATCACAACTATGAAGTGAGTATGATCCTGAAAGTCTAGTCTGAGTAATAATAATAATTAACGACACTATATATTTGGATTTAGATCGCCAGTCATGATTACTCTGTGTTATAATTGCTATTTGAATAAATTGTAAAGCATGTATTAACCTTGATACTTTTCAGCAGCCTTGGATGATGGACTGAGTTATATTTGGTCTTGGTTGGACCTAGTTTGACCATGGAGGACCATGGGACATGAGATGTTAGACCTTATGATGATATGGATAGATGATATATGGTCTATGTACACATACAGGATGATTCTATGCAGCAGCTACAGGGTTATGATGATGATTCTGGGGTTACAGCAGTGTTTGTATATATACAGCGCATTATTATGGGCCCTGTTCCGGTATATTGGATATTTATTTTGATCATGCAGAGACTCATATGGTGTATGAGTACACATCTTGGATAGATTTGGACCTTCTGAGTCCAATGGGACAGTTTGTTTTCAGTTCCGGGCACTTACAGTGATGATTGAGCCTCAGTAGGCTGTCCCAGTGCAGTTTTGGTCTGTTGGAGGCCCTGTCGGAGCAGAGATGACCTTTATCCGGTTGACCTAGGGCGCTGATGATGGAGGGGGTGGTCCAGCCACTTGTTATTACCATATTACCCCCCTTCCGGACACATTGGTGCCCTCACCTTGACAGCGCCAGCACTCCAGGAGGCTGTTTGGGGCAGTTTCACGCTTCCCGAGGCATTTCAGGATTGGTAGAAATGGCTATTGAGGAAATCGATTTGGGCTACTGAGGCAAAGTTATGGCATGGGATGATCAGTGATGATAGATCGGGACCTTCCACACCTTCTCCAGCAGTTTCAGCTTCATCGGGGCCCGCATCCATCATTTATGGCACTTTCTGTGGATTTTTGAGGTCTTTTGAGGACCACGACTTCACTATGGAGGCACGATTTGGTACATTCATGATTATTTATTGGTTATTGTGCTATGGGGATTGACCAAGGAGGGATAAAATTACCCCTTGGACCCACCATAAGCCTCTTATGATATTTCATCATCATGATTTGGTGGGATTCCCCTCTTCTAGGGCGATTTTGTCCACTTATATTATATTTTATGTGTGATCCATGTATTATGTTGTTGAGCTCATCTCAACCATTGATTAGACATTTGTATCTTTTAATCTTAACCACTCATTCAAAAAGTGGTTAGGGTTTTGGTGCCTCTCCTTCCTATTTAAAGGAGAGAGCCTCTCATTGTAAGGGGTCTTTGGCTCTTGGATTATTGGTATAGAAAAATATTCTTGTGGAAATTCTTGTGGTCTCCTTTGCATCTGGTGTTCTTAGATGGTGATTGGAAAGTCTATTGCAACCTAGCATTTGGAAATTGTGGCAAGATCTATCTTTTTGGAAATCATTGTTTGTCTACAGGAGGGCGACTTCAACAAGGGCGATTTTGCAAGGCTTCTTCAAATCGACTTTCTTGGCATTCGCTTGTATCAGGGGGTTATCATTAGTATCATTGTGATCTATGCTATCTTTCTGTTACTTCTTTTGTGGCATTAGTCTTATCTCTTGATGCATCAAATCTGATATTGTTGACGTTTGTTGTGCAGGAGAGAGGGCGCATTGGCTTCTTGGACCAAATCGACTTGCATAGAAACTACCTCAAAGCTTCTCAAATTGATCGGGTTTGCATAGATCATCATCATCAAGGCATCTACAAGGTTACCCAGGTAAGATCCACAGGTTTGTTTCTCTTTCCTTTATCCAATCCATTGACATAGCTCATAAATTGTTAAAACCCTAAATATCTTAAAACCCCCATTTTACATTTTTTCAGATCTACTTAGATCTAGTGGGTTGTTGGGCATAATATTGAAAACCCACCTCTATAGCATCCACGGCATCCCGGATCTATAGTTTGGTGAGGATTGGCTTCCATTTGATCCCCTTCCCAGGCCAACTTAGCCTCTCCCAAGCAAGGCGCACTTCACCAGTTGAGCAGGTTGACCTAGATCTAAGTGGTGGGTGTTTGAGATTCCACTTGATTTGACATCTACACATCAAATAACATACACCCAGGTTGTCCCTTTCTTGAAATTCACCTTGTGGACCCCATTCCACATTTTAAGGGATTTAATCCCCATTTTGGACCACTTGGAACACTTAAACTCAGATCTACTAAGATCTAATCGGTGGATTGCCACGAAATTATAGATCCATACTCCTACCTGACCGATCTACTGGGATCTAAAGTTTGGATGCCATCCGACATGATTTGACCCACCTAAACCCCAATTTAAGCCTCCTTGGGTAAAGTCGCACCACCTTGGAGAAGTGAGTTCACTCACTTCTAGGAACTGGGTACTTGAGATTATTGCAGATCTGAAACCGGAATAATTCTAAACCTAGGTCTAGACTGTCACTTTGTCAAATCTTGCCTTGGGGACAACATTCCTTGTTTTAAGGGATTGTGGTCCACTTGGGTCAAACCTAGATCTAGACACATTTAACCATCAAGACCTCTATTGCCCACTTGTCTCATGTTGTAGGAGTCCTAAACCATAAGTCAACCCCACTTTGACTCCACTTCCCAATTCCCAAGGCACTGGTTTCTCTCCAAGATAATTCAACTTTCCTAGATTGTTGGATTGACTTGTGGTTTGACTTTTGCACGGTGAACTATACCCTTAAAGCTATCATGAATCATGGTCAAGCTTGTCTCATGTACTAGTTAGCCCCAATACATCCCTCAAAACTATCCTGCATTGGACACGGTTCCCAAAGCAGTGGACCTTTTGACATTGACTTAGTACACTCATCCTAGATCTCACTTCAAACATTATAAGTCACTCTCACATCAACTATGAACCAAGGCTATACCTATTGAACCCTCACTTGGCTTGTGACTTCATCCTTAGGTCTAGGATAAACCATACATCTAACTTCACTTAGAAATACCCTGATTTGGTGTCTTGGTTTTGATCTCTCCTGTCGGGAGTAGATCGGGTCTCCCCCTTTGTTGTCTGGGCTAGATAACATAAAGCGAAGGTTGCCTCGACTGGCGTGACAACCATACATATTGGAGGTCGAGGTGATCGTGGTTGCACCTTTCAAGTTGCCCTTCCCTATTGTCATCCATGACTGGATCCATCCATAGGGGTAACTACAGTTTAGGTGATAACAGGCACATTAGCTTTAGGAGGAAAATCAATTTTAATTTATTGATCTGGTTTTTGTTTTGCAAGAGGGGTTCGACTAGTACTAGGCACAGCTTTACCCTTTGCGATAACTTCAGACGAAGGCTTTGGGGTTTTGGGCATGATTCTTCACACAAGTTGATTGTTAGGATGCACTGCCTTAATAGGTTGCGAATCAGCTGGCTTAGGTTGTTGAGGCTTAGAGAACTAGCCTTAGGAGGAACCGAATTGCTACAAATAGATTTTAACATTTCTTTAGTTTGTTGATCACATCTTTTAAAATCTTCATCTTGATCTTTAAGATACATAGCAATGTTGGTGACCATTTCACACATATTTGACATGAATTCCATGGTCATCTCAGGAGAGATATTGTCTTGAGAAGACATTTCTTTATGGGTTTGTTTCTCAGTGGAGTCACGAATTGGAGTCGCCAGGTAGATTTTAAACTCTTCTACCAAGATGTATGTTGTTAAAATGCAGGGAGAGGGTGAGTGACAGATATGTTTTAATTAAAGATTGAAATGATAACCATCTAGATTAATCTGGATGCGATAAGATATGAATTATGCATGGATAATCGCAGACACCTAAGGTAAGCCTCTACCTCCCCGGCAACGGTGCCAAAAATGTTATCACACAACTTGTAGTTGTCCCTAAAGGTATCCCATTTGGGATGGTAGAGGAGACGGACAACTAAAGAGGTGACCCAAGAAATGCCAAGGTTACCAAGGCAAGCTGGGAGTCACGATAACCGAGGCACTCTTCACTTTAGATCAAGACTAATCAAGATCAAGGGGGAGACCCTAGCCAATCAATGAAGATTAGCTAACCCAAAGGTTCCTAGGGAAATGTGTAAGTTAAGTTACGAAAACCAATGAGTGAGTTAGATTAAGTGGACCCAAGAGTTTGAGTATGGTTTGAAGAGGCTTAGGAGGTGACAAGTGTTTCAACCAATGATTGATTAGGGCCACTTATGCAGCTCAAATGGATAGATCTAGTACCATGAAAATACACAAGTGGGGCCCACTCCTTAAAAAGTGGAAAATTGTCCAAATGGGGCCCACTTGGTCAAATTAGGGGTGAGATGGCACTAAGTGGATGCAATTATGTACATCTATGGATCTAAGATGAAATAGACAACACCCACATATGGGATCTAGAAAAAGGCCACTAACCCAAGGAGTGCGAATTGCCCAAGGGAGACTAGTGACTTGAGATGAGGGGGCAAATGGAGTCCAAATGTTACCAAAATGTAGATCGGGGTAGTTTAGGCAATTATCAAGGTGGGTTTAGAATGGCATGCCCCAACATGAGCTAGATCTCCATAGATCTAAGATGGAAAATGCATCACCAAGTGACCCAAGTGGGGCTCAATCCCGCAAATTGAGGAATGGGCCCACAAGGTGAAGCACTAGGGGTAGTGTTATCACACCATAGTAGCAGGGCTACTATTCTTGCTTAGCAGATATCTGCACATTCCAGAGCTTAGATTTCTCAGAGCTTGGCTATGATGACTTTATATTTTGAGATCACTGATGATCAAAGCAGTGTATTATTCAGACTTATGTTTGACCTTGTGTCAAGGCTGAACCTTGAGAGTTTAGATTTGATGACCGATGTGACCCTTTATTCCATACAGTTTCAGTTTAGTGCCTAGAGATGTATTGCAGCAGTGTCTCAGATGATATATGATGATGTTGTATGACTTATGGATTTCCAATCATTGACTGTGGATTATTATCTTGTTGCTTTAGTCATGTTCACAGCATTAGCTTGGTATATGATTCATGATGTGGCATACTTTGTAAACTTAAAATGAACTATCTTGATAATAAATTATAAAATGAACATTTTACTTGCACATTTAGGTTGTTTGACAAAACTCACTGGTTTACGACCTTGCATAGATATGGTCTTTCCTGACACCATTTGTCTGCTAGCTTAGGTTCCACTTTCACTTGACTCCATCCATCCATGACTTTCCTTATTTGGCTTTTACCCTTGACTTGTCTAGCTTAATTTCTTGATACTGAGGACTTCCCCTTTCTTTTTCTACCTCTGTGTTTGGACCGCATCCCTGTTTGTTTAGTGTCTCGGCTCTGAGTTCGTGACAGAACTTGCCTTCGGTAAGTTGGATTGTAGGTCTAAATCATTCCCGTCGATTGTCTCGATGTTTGGCACTAGCGCGAACTCCCCCTAGTCACTTGAGATGTTGTTGGCTAAAACTGAAAGCTCATGTACTACTTATGGAAACTTATGTAAATTCGCCCATGGAAACTGAAAAACTCTAGAATGTGTTTATCAACACACATGAGTAAAGGGCAAGAGCGATGAAATGCTAAAAATATTGCTCGAAGAGTATAAGAAAGGTCCAAAAAAGCAATGGTTCTTAAACTCTATATCTAAACGATTGCTAACCTTATATATTTATAAACATTCCCTGGATGCAAGCTGCAATTAGTTGTGCTTTTTAGCGCACCTGAGATCCGAAGGGTTATGTAGGCCAAGAAGGCCAAGAAATGAAATTGAATGATCCTAATGAACTTGAATCAGCTTGATGTAGACATGATGCCTAAGTTGAATAAGCACTCTCTAGACAACTTACCCATTTGTGAGGCATAGCCCTTCCCCGTGTTATTTGTCCAGCATAGAGTTTGAAGCTTTCCCTCTTTCCAGTCCAAAGTGTCTTTTAGTTGAGTTTAGACAAGTCACCTCCTTTGCCCAGCCTTGTTCCTAGCCTTCATCCTTAGCTAGCAGTTAGACCATGTCCAATGGGTGAGTTTGTCATTTAAACTATTGTGCAAGTAATTATAAATAACAATGGAATATGCTAACATGATTAATGCCACTAAATGATGTTATACTTTAAGTTAAGCTGTGAGTATGATTAGAGGAACATGTTTTAGTATATTGATATGATTTATCCTTGGTTATATACTGACCTAGTCAAACCCAGTTTGACTATGGTCATTTCTTAGGATCAATGATGATGTGGGCCATGTGTACTTATTGATGATGATATGTGGGCCCACATACTCTTGATGGTGATGCTATATGATGGACATATGATTTAGGTGATGATTGATGCGGTTCAACAGATTTTATTATTACTTCAGATCATCAGATTATGCATTGTCCATATATCGTGGACCCTACAGCTAGCCCATCAGGGCAACCCATGGTGTATGAGTACACATTTTTAGTAGATTTGGGTCTTCTGGATCCAATAAGACACTTATCTTTCAGTTTCTGGCACTTCTGACAGTGATAGATGCAGTTTTCCACTTGTTGACCATATTTGGGGCTGATTTCCCAACCTGATCAGCAGGGGCCATGAGAGGCCAGTTCACCTAGGGCGTTGTATGAGGAGGGGGTGGTCCAGCGACTTGATATTACCATTTGCCCCCCCCCCCGTCCGGAGAGCCTGGTGGGCTCAGTTTGATAGTGTAGATGCCCTAGGAGGCAGTTTCAGCACTTTCACAGTTACCGAGGCAGGTTAAAAATGGAATAGAAGGGTCACTGAGGAATTCAATTTGGGCAATTGAGGCAAGGTTTTGGCAGTTGGTTTTCACAGAGGTCTTACAGGGTGAACCCCCTATCTTCCAGCCAGTTTTCATCAGTCAGTGGGGTCCACAGAGGCCACAGGAGTCCTTTTACTGCATGTCTGTCACAGATTTTGAGGACATATTTGATCATTTATATTATTTTTGGACATATTATATTATTTTATTGTGCCATGGGGATGAGCTAGCGAGGATTGATGCCTCCTAGCCCCACCATGTGCTTCATATGTCATGTCCTAGTCATATGAGGTGAGCCCATGTACTTTTGTCCCCTCTAGAGGATGACATCACCCTCACTTTGTACCTTCTAGTTATGACATCACCCTCACTTTGTACCTTTTAGCTATGACATCACCTTAGTTTTGAGTGATCCATGTGATATTTTATGTTGGCTCATCTTAGCCATTGATTATGTTGTGAGATCTTCTAATCTCAACCACTCATCTTCATGTTGTATTATAAAATGGTTTTGTGGTATATGGTTTTGGTCTTTATTATCCTATATAAGGAGGAGACCCCCTATTGTAAAAATCATCTAGAGAATCTGGCTCTTGGCTCTTGGCTCTTGGAATAAAATTTCTATCTTTTGGAGTACATGCTTGGATCTTGGAGTGGATGTTGGTTGCTTTGATTGTAAATGCTTTTGTCCATTGCACTGAAGGATCTCTTGTAGCTATCTTGCATATTTTGCCATACTTTTAATAGGTTGAGAAGGCGTTTTTGGACAAGTGTGAATTGGTGGGGAGGCCTACCCTTCAAGCTTGGAGGAGGACATTTTGGTTAAACAGGGAGTGGTTTTGTCTTTGTACCAACTATTCTTTGCTTATCGCTTTCTTGCTTGTATCTACCTTCAACATGTTAAACTGATTGATGCTTTGCTCCTTGGTTTTGATAGGTTAGAGGGACACACGTGTGGCTTGGAGAAAATCGATTTGGCAAGAGGGCTTCAAAATTCTTCATTTGATATTTGGCAAAAGTAATCCTCATCTCAACTAGCATTCATCTCTTCATCCAAGTATGCTCCAAAGGTATGGTCTTCTTCTTCCTTGGCTTATCCATGACTTCTAGATCATAAAAAACCCTAATTGATTAAAACCCTCATTTTCATTTTTTCTTTAGATCTACTTGGATCTAGCCTTGCTTTTGGAAAGATATTGAAAACCCACCTCTATAGTATCCATGGCAATTTGGATCTATAGTTTGGTGGTGATTGGGTTCCATTTGACACACTTTCCAAGGCACCTAGCCCTCTTGAAGGCAGTTTGCACCCCTTGGGAGAAGCTAGTTGGGTTAGTTCCAAGACATGGGTAGGTGAGATCCCACTTGATTCATACTCTCCTCACTTGATAACCTACCCCGCGTGCTTCACTCCATTGATTTTTGCCTTGTGGGCCCCATTCCTCATTTTGAGGGTTGTGCCCGACTTGGGTCAATTTGGTGATGCATGTTCAATCTTAGATCTATGGAGATCTAGCCATTGGATCCCCTTGATTTTCAAGATCCACATTGATAATTGCCTAAACTACCCGGATCTAAACTTTGGTGACTTTTGGACTTGTTTTAACACACTTAATCTTGCAATTAGCCCTCCTTGGGCAAAGTCGCACTTCTTAGGGGTAGGAGTTGTCCCATTTAGAGAAACTGGGTGGTTGAGATCCCACTTGTTTTGAAAAGAGCATACCTTGAAACCTACATCTAGTGTCTCACTTTGTGGAGTTCTGCCTTGGGGGTAGCATTCCTCATTTTGGGGAATTGTTTGTCCACTTGGGTCACTTTGAAACATCAGATCTAGTAAGCTCTAACCATCCTATTCACTTGATCTTGAACAATACCCTTGATTTGCCTCTTAAGTGTCTCGATCTACATTTTTACATCTTTTTGACTCCATTTTCCCATCCATTTCAAGGCACTAGTCCATCTAAGACAATTCGCACTTCTTGGGATTAGTGTCAAGTGCTAGATCCCATATGTGGGTGTCTCTAATTTCATCTTCGATCCATAGATCTACTCTTTACACACCCCTTGGTACCATTTGCACCCTTAACTTCACCTTGTGGGTCCCATTTGAACCATTTCCATATCCCAAGGAAGTGGGTCCCACTTGTGTATTTCATGGTACTAGATCTTGTCATTTGATCTCATCATGTGGCCTAAATCATTGATTGGTTGAAACACTAGTCATCCATTAAGCCTCTTTCAACCATACTTAAACTTCTAAGTCCACCTAACCTTGCATTGGTTTCCGTAACTCATATTTCACACTTCCCTAGAAACCTTTGCTTTGGTCCAATCACCTTTGATTGGCTATAGGGTCTCCCCCTTGATCTTTATTCATCTTGATCTAAAGTGAAGAGTGCCTCGGTTGACGTGACTCCCAGCTTGCATTGGGAACCGTGGCATCTCTTGGATCACCTCTTTAGTTGTCCATCTCCTCTCCCATCCCTGATGGGATACCTTTAGGGACAACTACAAGTTGTGTGATAACAGGTAGGTTATCAAGGTAGATAACTCAAATCAAGTGGGATCTCACCTACCCACAACTTGGAACTAGCCCCACTAGCTCTCCTCAAGGAATGCGAATTACCTCAAGGAGGGCTAGGTGCCTTGGAAAATGGGTCAAGTGGAAGCCAATCACCACCAAACTATAGATCCAAATTGTCGTGGATGCTATAGAGGTGGGTTCTTTAAATTATCCCCAAAGCCAAGCAAGATCCAAGTAGATCTAGAAAAATATAAAAAATGAAGGTTTTAATCAATGAGGGTTTTGAGATCTAAGAGAGTAGATGGATAGGATAGAAGAATATCATACCTCACGGAACATACCTAGAAAATGAAGATGGAAGAGGCTTGAGATGAAGATTACTTCCCACAAAGATCAAATGCCAAACTTGATGAGCCCTTCTTGCCAATGTTTTGCCTCCTTCAACCAAATCGGCCTCCCTATTCCTGTCAATCAAGGCCACAAAGATCAATCAATAAACAAGAATGGAAGTAGATGCAAGCAAAGAGATGAAGAACATGAAATTGTTGGTACAAAGACAAAACAACTCCTTGTCACCCAAAACATCCTCTTGAAGCTTGTAGGGTAGGCCTCCCCACCAATACGCACTCCTAAAAAATCTTCTTCTTTTCCTACAAAACAATGTTAGTTGAAGATAAAATCAAGATGGCCACCAATGTCTGTCAATGCAGAGGAAGAAGCATTTACAATCACCACTAGCATTCCAACTCCAAGATCCAAGATGCCCAAGAAAGTATTTTTATTCCAATAACCAAGAGCCAAAAATCTCTAGATAGCCTTTACAATAGGGGGGTCTCCTCCTTATATAGGATAATAAAGACCAAAACCATAAACCATAAAACCACTTTTTGAAATGAGTGGTTGCGATCAAAAGATCAAACATAATAATCAATGGCTAAGATGAGCCTAACAATATATCACATGGATCACTCATAAGGAGGATGATGTCATCCTTCAAAAAGACTAAAGAGGGTGATGTCATCCCTCAAAGGGGGCTAAATATACATGGGCCCACCAAATATGACATGGACATGACTCAAGACACACATGATGAGGCTAGGTAGGAGGTATCAATCCTTCACTAGCTCATCCCCATGGCACAATAATATAAAATAATGGGACTATGACATGTCCAAATAACACAAATGATCAAATCCTGTCTCCAAAACTGAGAGAGACATGTAGTAAAAGGCCATCTGTGGCCACTGTAGACCCCATTGATTGATGCTAACTGATCTGGCAGATGGGGGGTTCCCCCTAGAAGACCTCTAAGAAGACCAAGTGCCAAAACCTTGCCTCAATTGCCCAAATCGATTTCCTCAGTGACCCTTTTATTCCATTTTTAATCCTCCTAAAAAACCTGAAACTACTCAAACTACCACCCAGGGTACCTGCGGTGTCAAACTGAGGGCACCAGGATGTCTGGAAGTGGAGCATAATGGTAAAAACAAGTGATTGGACCACCCCCTTCCTACACAGCGCCCTAGGAAACGACTGGCCTCTAAGCCTCTGTTGGACAGGCGGGATCAGCATGCCCAAAACTGGTCAACACGTGGAAAACTGCATCTATCAGTGTCAAAAATGCTCGGAACTGAAAGATAAGTGTCTCAATGGATCCAGAAGACCCAAATCTACTAGAGCTGTGTACTCATACACCATGGGTTGACCTGAGGGGTCAACTGTAGGGTCCACTATACCTGGACAGTGCAAAATCTGATGATCTGGAAATATTAATAAAACTACTCAACTGCATCAATCATCATCTGAATCATATGTCCTGTTATCACCTAAGATGTAGTTACCCCTATGGATGGATCCAGTCATGGATGGCAATAGGGAAGGGCAACTCAAAAGGTGCAACCACGATCACCTCGACCTCCAATATATATGGTTGTCACGCCAGTCGAGGCAACCTTCGCTTTATGTTATCTAGCCCAGACAACAAAGGGGGAGACCCGATCTACTCCCGACAGGAGAGATCAAAACCAGGACACCAAATCAGGGTATTTCTAAGTGAAGTTAGGTGTATGGTTTATCCTAGACCTAAAGATGAAGTCACAAACCAAGTGAGGGGTTCAATAGGTATAGCTTTGGTTCATGGTTGATGTAAGAGTGACTTATAATGTTTGAAGTGAGATCTAGGGCTATGGTACTAGTTCAATGTTTGGAAAGTCCACTGCCTTGGGAACCGTGTCCAGTGCAGGGTAGTTTAAGGGTTGTATTGGGGCTAACTAGTACAGGTGACAAGCTTGACCATGATACATGACGGCTTCAAAGGTTTAGTTCACCATGCATAGGTCAAACCACAAGTCAATCCAACAATCTAGGAAAGTTGAATTAATTTGGAGAGAAACCAGTGCCTTGGGAATTGGGAAGTGGAGTCAAAGTAGGGTTGACTTATGGTTTAGGACTCCTAGGACTTGGGACAAGTGGGCAATAGAGGTCTTGATGGATGAATGTGTCTAGATCTAGGTTTGACCAAAGTGGACCACAATCCCTTAAAACAAGGAATGCAATCCCCAAGGCAAGATTTGACAAAGTGATAGTCTAGACCTAGGTTTTGAATTATTCCGGTTTCAAATCTCCAAAAATCTCAAGTACCCAGTTCCTAGAAGTGAGTGAACTTACTTCTCCAAGGTGGTGCGACTTTGCCCAAGGAGGCTAAAAAGTGGGGTTAGGTGGGTCAAAACAAGTCGGATGGCATCCAAACTTTAGATCCGGGTAGATCGGTCAGGTAGGAGTATGGATCTGCAATTTCGTGGTAATCCAACGGTTAGATCTTAGTAGATCTGAGTTTAAGTGTTCCAAGTGGTCCAAAATGGGGATTAAATCCCTTAAAATGTGGAATGGGGCCCACAAGGTAAATTTCAGGAAAGTGACAACCTGGGTGTATGTTATTTGATGTGTAGATGACAAATCAAGTGGAATCTCAAACACCCACCACCTAGATCTAGGTCAACTTGCTCAACTAGTGAAGTGCGCCTTGCTTGGGAGAAGCTAAGTTGGCGTGGGAGAGGGGTCAAACGGAAGCCAATCCTCACCAAACTATAGATCCGGGATGCCGTGGATGCTATAGAGGTGGGTTTTCGATATTATGCCCAACAACCCACTAGATCTAAGTAGATCTGAGAAAATGCAAAAATGGGGTTTTGATTAATTAGGGTTTTAAATGTTTGTGACAATTGGATAGATCATGGAGATAGAACGTACCTTGAGATCATACCTGAGTGATGTGGATGAGATGCCTTGATGTTGAGGAAGATTCCCGCAGAGATCAAATGAGAGATTGTTGATTTGCTTGCCAATTTGATGCCCTAGCCCACAAGTGCGCCTTCTTCTACCTGTCAAACCAAGGAATGAAGATTCAATCAGTAAGATCAAGTATGGAAGAAATACAAGAGAAATGCAAATAGTAACATGAAATAGAAGGTCCTGGGACAGTAATACTCCATGTTACCAACGAAGAGCTCCAAAGAAGAAGTAGGGAGAGTCTTCCCCTACCAATACCTCCTCCTCCAAGCAAATCGGCCTCCACCTGTAGATGCAAAATCGTGGTACAAAAGATATGGCAAACAAGATCTTCGATAACTCAGTGCAAAGGAAAAACCAACGAACGAACACCAAAAACATTCACCACAACATTGGAGATAGATGCAATAATAATTTTCTATTCCAATAATCCAGAGCCAAAAGTCCCTTTGCAATGAGAGGCTCTCTCCTTTAAATAGGAAGGAGAGGCACCAAAACCCTAACCACTTTTTGAATGAGTGGCTAAGATTAAAAGATACAAATGTCTAATCAATGGTTGAGATGAGCTCAACAATAAAATACATGGATCACTAATAAAATATAATGTAAGTGGACAAAATCGCCCTATAAGAGGGGAATCCCACCAAATCATGATGACAAAATATCATAAGAGGCTTATGGTGGGTCCAAGGGGTAATTTTATCCCTCCTTGGTCAATCCCCATAGCACAATAACCAAAAAAAATAATCATGAATGTACCAAATCGTGCCTCCATAGTGAAGTCGTGGTCCTCAAAAATCCTCAGAAAGTGCCATAAGTGATGGATGCGGGCCCCGATGAAGCTGAAACTGCTGGAGAAGGTGTGGAAGGTCCCGATCTATCATCACTGATCATCCCATGCCATAACTTTGCCTCAGTAGCCCAAATCGATTTCCTCAATAGCCATTTCTACCAATCCTGAAATGCCTCGGGAAGCGTGAAACTGCCCCAAACAGCCTCCTGGAGTGCTGGCGCTGTCTAGGTGAGGGCACCAGTGTGTCCGGAAGGGGGGTAATATGGTAAAAACAAGTGGCTGGACCACCCCCTTCATCATCAGCGCCCTAGGTCAACCGGATAAAAGTCATCTCTGCTCCGACAGGGCCTCCAACAGACCAAAACTGCACTAGGACAGCCTACTGAGGCTAAATCATCACTGTAAGTGCCCGGAACTGAAAACAAACTGTCCCATTGGACTCAGAAGGTCCAAATCCATCCAAGATGTGTACTCATACACCATATGAATCTCTGCATGATCAAAATAAATATCCAATATACCGGATCAAGGCCAATAATAATGCGCTGTACATATACAAACACTGCTGTAACCCCAGAATCATCATCATAACCCTGTAGCTGCTGCATAGAGTCATCATGTATGTATACATAGACCATATATCATCTATCCATATCATCATAAGGTCCAACATCTCATGTCCCATGGTCCTCCATGGTCAAACTAAGTCTAACCAAGACCAAATATAACTCAGACCATCATCCAAGGCTGCTACAAAGTATCAAGGTTAATACATGCTCTACAACTTATTCAAATAGCAATTATAACACATAATGATCATAACTGGCGATCTACATCCAAATATATAGTGTCGTTAATTATTATTATTATTACTCAGACTAGACTTTCAGGACCGTACTCACTTCATAGTTGTGATCAATTTGCTAGTGAAGGGTGAAGGCTGAATTAACTGGCTAGGCTAAGGGATGACTTGACTGACTTGAATTTGTGACACTTTGGCAAGGGAAAGGGAATACACACCATAGTATATACTGAATGAGCAATAACACAGGGAATGGCGGTGTCTCACAAATGGATGAGTTGTTTAAAGAGGGTTTATTCACCTTCACAGATGCGCACAATCCATAATACAAATAAGGCCAGCAATTGTTTAGATATAGCATTTAAGTTCCATTGCTTTTTGGGCCTGAAGTTTCCATAGCCTTGATCTATGTGTGTTTACAAACACATTGCATAGATTTACATTTTTTCTTTTAGGCTTTCTGCTGCAGGTGTGTTTTTAAGGCACTTGTTTACCTGAGCACTTCTAGGCGTGTCATGGACAGCTTGTTTACATAGGTATTTATTTTCCACAAGATATAACATTTTATTTTTATGGCCATTTTCATTTGGCACGCCTTTCATTCATGTGTGTTTAAAAACACATTGCATGAATGGGCTTTTCATACAAGATATAGCATTTCATTTTTCCAGATTTTGTATTCATGGCAGCACTAAAAGTTTCAGGTTTAGCCAACACAACTTAAGTGACTAGGGGGAATTCCAAGGAACTCCAACTCACCATAGGTAAGTTTTGTCACCAACTCAGAGCCGAGACACAATAAACAGGGAAGCTCATCCAATACAGAGGCTACAGTGGGGAAAAGTCCTCCATGCCACTAGTCAAGTAGTAAGTCAGGGTGATAATCTAAAAGGTAGGCCATGGATGGATGAAGACAATGAATAATGGAGCCAACACTAGCAAGCCAAAGTATGGTGTAATGATCACCTCTATTCTCCCTAAGGAGGGTATGTACCAATGAGTATGAATAGTGAACTTCTAAGTCTAAGTAGGGACAATGTAATATATATAATAGATCGACCAGGTCCAAATATCTATATGATCGCCAGATCATGACCCTGAGTGCTAAGACATGCTATAAGAATAAATATAAAAGCAATCTAACCATAACACCATGATATACCTGCTGAGTCATATACCTGAAAGCTCATCAACCTGTACCATCACCTGTCCTCTGGAACTGCTGCTGCAACTCTGAACACTACTGACTGCTCTGTACAAATGGTATAATGGCTATATCGGTCATCTCTCTGAGTGTCCTGAGACTCATTCATGGCATGGGGAATACAACTGCTGTCCACAATCTGATAGTGATCCAATCTAGATGCTCATCTCAGCATCTCAAATGTAAGGGAACTGGCTGAATAGTGTACTGGAATGAGAAAAATAATGTATGGTAGCCCGGCTACTATATATGTGATAACATGTCCATCATATGGAATCATAAATAAGGGTATGTGGGACTATCAATCATCATCCATAAGCATACATGGCCCATCTCATCACGGATCCCAAGAATGACCATGGTCAAACTATGTTTGACTAGGTCAAAATATAACCAAGGACAAGATTACAACAATAGACTATGACATGTTCCTTTAATCACACTCACAGCTTAACTTAAGTATAAACATCATTCCGTAGCAGTTAATAAATATATATATTTAATGTTATTTATATTTTATTTGCACAAAAGCTTCAATGACAGACTCACCCATTGGATATGGCCTAACTGCTAGCTAAGGGTGAAGGCTAAGGACAAGGTTAGGCAAAGGCGATGACTTGACCAAACTCAACTAAGTGACTTTGGATGGGGAAAGGGGGAGCAACACTCTGTGCCGGACAAAATAACAAAAGGAAGGGTTGTGCCTCACAAATGGATAAGTTGTTTAGAGAGTGTTTATTCAACTTAGGCATCATGTCTACATCAAGTTGATCCAAGTTCATTAGGATCATTCATTTCATTTCCATGGCCTTTTTGGCCTATATGACCCCTCTGGGATTTCACATGTGCTAAGAAGCACAACTAATTGCAGCTTGCATCCGAGGCATATTCATATATACAAGGTCAGCAATAATAGATATAACTTTGAGTAACCATTGCTTTTTGGACCTTTTCTATACCCTTCGAGGGGTATTTTAGCAGTTCATCGCTATAGCCCTTATTCACGTGTGTTAAGAAACACATTCTAGAATTTTTAATTCACAGGCTTTCATAATACATTTCCAATAAAGCAGTACATGTGCTTTCAATTTTAGCCAACAACAACTCAAGTGACTAGGGGGACTTCTGCACAGTGCCAAACATCGGGACAACCAACCAGAATGATTTAGGCATACAATCCAACTCACCAAAGGCAAGTTCTGTCACCAACTCAGAGTCGAGACACAAAACAAACATGGATGCAATCCAACACAAAGACAACTTGTAGTTGCCCCTAGTGGTATCCCATCCGGGACGATAGAGGAGATAGGCAACTAAAGAGGTGACCCAAGAGATGCCACGGTTCTCAATGCAAGGTGGGAGTCACGTCAACCGAGGCACTCTTCGCTTTAGATCAAGGTGAAACAAGACCTAGGGGGAGACCCTATAACCAATCACAGTTGATTGGACCCAAACAAAGGTTCCTAAGGATAAGTAAATGATGAGTTACGGAAACCAATGCAAGGTTGAGTGGACCTAGAAGTTAAAGTATGGTTGAAGGTGGTTTGAGAGATGGTTAGTGTTTCAACCAATGTATGATTTAGGCCACATAATTAGGTATAATGACAAGGTATAGTACCATGTGCTACACAAGTAGGTCCTACTTTCTTGGGATATGTGAAATGGCTTAAAGTGGACCCACAAGGTGTAGTTAAGGGATGCAATTGGCACTAGAGGATATGTAATGAGTAGATCTAAGGATCTAAGTTGAATTTAGGAGTACCCATGTACCGGATCTAAGGTTTGACACAATTCCCAAGGAGTGCGACTTGCTTTGAGGAGGACTAGTGCCTTGTTGGATGGGCTAATGGAGTCAAAAGGTATGTCAAAGTGTAGATCGGGACACCTAGAGGTCAAGTCAAGTGGGCTAATTGAGATAGAATGGTTGGATCTTGCTAGATCTAGGTTTTCATGAAATGACCCAAGTGGACCACAATCCCTTAAAACAAGGAATGCTACCCCCAAGGCAGATCATCACAAAATGATACTCTAGACCTAGGTTTCAAGGTATGGCCGTTCCAAATCCACAAAAATCTCAACCACCCACTTCCTCAAAGTGGGCAAACTCACTCACCCAAGGGAGTGCGACCTTGCTCAAGGAGGGCTAAAAGGTGGATAAGGTGGGCCAAATCAAGTTCAATGGCCACCAAACTGTAGATCCAAGTAGCTTATGCACTGATCTATGTGGATCTAGAAAATCAAGTCAATCCAAGGGTTAGATCTTACTAGATCTGAGTTTTAAGGTGCCAAGTAATTTAAAAGGGGGTTTTAATCCCTTAAAATGTGGAATGATGCCCACAAGGTAGAAATCACCCAAGTAAAAGTCTGGGGGTAAGTTATCAAGTGTGTAGATTGCAAATCAAGTGGGATCTCACCTACCCCTATGCTAGATCTAACCAAACAAGCCTCTCCAAGGAAGTGCGATTTGGCTCAAGAGGGCTTTATTGCCTTGAAAAGTGTGTCAATTTTAACCCAATCACCACCAAACTATAGATCCAACTACGGGTGGATGCTATAGAGCTGGGTTTTTAATATCTCTTCAAAAGCAAGGCTAGATCTAAGTAGATCTAAGAAAAACCAAAATGAGGGTTTTGATCAATTAAGGTTTTTATGATCTAGAAATTATGGATGGTTCAAAGAAGAAGAAGATCATACATTTGGAGCATACCTGGATGAAGAGATGAATGCTAGTTGAGATGAGGATTACTTTTGCCAAAGATCAAATGGATAATTTTTGGAGCCTTCTTGCCAAATCGATTTTTCCAAGCCACATATGTGTCCCTCTAACCTGTCAAAACCAAGGAGCAAAGCATCAATCAATTTAACATGTTGAAAGTAGATACAAGCAAGAAAGAGATAAGCAAAGAATAGTTGGTCCAAAGACAAAACCACTCCCTGTTTAACCCAAAACGTCCTCCTCCAAGCTTGAAGGGCAAGCCTCCCCACCAATTCGCACTTGTTGAAGAAGTCTTCTCCACCTGTAAAAAGATATGGAAAATATGCAAGATAGCTACAATAGATCCTCCAGTGCAATGGACAAAAGCATTTACAATCAAAACAACCAACATCCACTCCAACCCAAGCATGTACTCCAAAAGATAGAAATTTTATTCCAAGAGCCAAGAGCCAAAAATATCTAGATGATTTTACAATGAGAGGCTCCCTCCTTAAATAGGATGGGGAGAGAGCAAAATCCTAACCACTTTTTACATGAGTGGCTAAGATTAAAAGATCAAAAGATCTAATCAATGGTTAATAATGAATCATAACAATACATCACATGGATCACCCAATATAATGATGACGCCCTAACTAAATGGTACAAAGTGAGGATGACGTCATCCACTAGAGGGGTAAAAGTACCAAAATCCACCTCATAATGACTAGGACATGACATAATAAGCACATGGTGGGGCTAGGAGGCATCAATCCTTACTAGCTCATCCCCAAGGCACAATAAAATAATAAAATATGTCCAAGATAATATAAATGATCAAATCTGTCCTCAAAACCTGTGACAGACAAGCAGTAAAAGACCTCCTGTGATCGATGTGGGCCTACCCACATGGTGAAAACTGGCTGGAAGATAGTGGGATCACCCTGGAAGACCTCTGTGAAAACCAAATGCCAAAACCTTGCCTCAATTGCCCAAATCCAATTCCTCAGTGACCACTTTATCCCATTTTTTAACTGCCTCGATAACTGTGAAAGTGCCAAAACTGCCTCCTAGGGCATATGCACTGTCCATCTGAGCCCACCAGGCTCTCCAGAAGGGGGGGTAAATGGTAAAAACAAGTGGCTAGACCACCCCCTCCTCATACAGCGCCCTAGGTGAACTGGCCTCTCATGGCCCCTGCTGCTCACGCTGGGAAATCAGCCCCAAATCTGGTCAACAAGTGTAAAACTGCATCAATCACTGTCAGAAGTGCCCGGAACTGAAAGATAAGTGTCTCATTGGATCCAAAGGACCCAAATCCACTAGGAATGTGTACTCATACACCATGGGTTACCCTAATGGGCCAGCTGCAGAGTCCACCATATATGGACAGTGTATAATCTAGTGATTTGAAGTAACAAATAAAACTGTTGAACTGCATCAATCATCATCTGCATCATATGTCCATCATATGATATCATCATCAAGTATGTGGGACCATCAATCATCATCAATAGGTATATATATATGGCCCACATCATCACGGATCCCAATAATATACAACCAAGGATAAATCACATCAGTAGACTAAGACATGCTTCTCTAATCATTCTCACAGCCAAGCTCAAAGTATAACATCCATTCAGTGGCATTAATCAAGTTAGCATATTCCTTTGTTATATAAAATTACTTGCACACTAGTTCAAATGACAAACTCACCCATTGGACATGGTCAAACTGCTAGTGAAGGATGAAGGCTAGGAACAAGGTTGGGCCAAGGGGTTGACTTGTCTAACTTAACTCAAAAATACTTTGGACTGGGAGAAGAGGGAAAGCTACAAACTCTGTGCTGGGCAAAATAACATGGGGGATGGCTGTGCCTCACAAATGGATAAGTTGTTCAGAGAGTGCTTATTCAACTTAGGCATCATGTCTACATCAAGTTGATCCAGGTTCATTAGGATCATTCAATTTCATTTCATGGCCTTTTTGGCCTACATAACCCTTCGGATCTCAGGTGTGCTGATAAGCACAACTAGTTGCAGCTTGCATCCAGGGCATGTTTTTCAAATACATATAAGGTCAGCAATTGTTTAGATATATCTTTTAAGAACCATTGTTTTTTTTTGGACCTTTCTTATACTCTTCGAGGAGTATTTTTAGCTATTCATCGCTCTTGCCCTTTTTAGTTTCCATGGGCGAATTTATAAGTAGAACATGAGCTTTCAGTTTTAGCCAACAACATCTCAAGTGACTAAGGTGGAGTTCGAGCCAATGCCAAACATCGGGACAACCGACCAGAATGATTTAGGCCTACAATCCAACTCACTAAAGGTAAGTTTTGTTACCAACTTAGAGCCGAAACACTGAACATACAGGGATGCGGTCCAAACACAGAGGTAGAAAAATGGGGAAGTCCTCAGTATCAGAAAGTCAAATGAGATAGGTCAAGGTTTAAAGACAAATAGGAAAGTCATGTATGGATGGAGTCAAGTGAATATGGAGCCTACACTAGCAGACAACTGGTGTCAGAAAAGACCATATCTATGTAAGGTGGAAAACCAGTGGGTTTTGTTAAATGACCTAAATGTGCAAGCAATTGTCCATTTTATGATTTATAGTTCTTTTTAAACAGTTTGCCACATCAGGAATAATATACCAAGCAGATGCTGTGAACATGGCTAAATCAACAAGATAATAATCCACAGTCAGTGATAAAGCATCCATAGATCATATAACATCATCATAGTAAGAAACATCATATACCATCTGAAACACTGCTGCAATACATCTCTAAGCACTGAGCTTAAACTGTATGGGATAAAGGGTCACATCGGTCATCAAATCTGAACTCTCAAGGCTAGCCTTGACACAAGGTCTAACATAAGTCTGCATTATATACTGCTCTGATCACAAAATATACAATCATCATAGCCATGCTCTGAATAATGGAAGCTCTGGAATGTGCAGATATCTGCTAAGCAAGCATAGTAGCCCTGCTACTATGATGTGATAACATGACCCCTTTGGGATTTCACATGTGCTAAGAAGCACAACTAATCGCAGCTTGCATCCAAGGCATATTCATATATACAAGGTCAACAATAATAGATATAACTTTGAGTAACCATTGCTTTTTGGACCTTTTCTATACCCTTCGAGGGGTATTTTAGCAATTCATCGCTATAGCCCTTATTCACGTGTGTTAAGAAACACATTCTAGAATTGTTAATTCACAGGCTTTCATAATACATTTCCAATAAAGCAGTACATGTGCTTTCAATTTTAGCCAACAACAACTCAAGTGACTAGGGGGACTTCTGCACAGTGCCAAACATCGGGACAACCAACTAGAATGATTTAGGCATACAATCCAACTCACCAAAGGCAAGTTCTGTCACCAACTCAGAGTCGAGACACAAAACAAACATGGATGCAATCCAACACAAAGGTAGAAATGGGGAAGTCCTCAGTATCAAGAAGTCAAGAAGGCAAGTCAAGGGTGAAAGCCAAATTAGGAAGGTCATGGATGGATGGAGTCAAATGAATGTGGTGCCTAAGCTAGCAGACAAGGATGTCAAGGAAAGACCATATCTATGCTCATAGGAGGGTAATGATACTGGTGAGTATTGTCAGAAAACCTAAGTGTGCAAGTAATACATCTATTTTATATTATAACATCATCCAAGATATTTCATTTTATTTTAAATAGTACTACCACATCATGAATCATATACCAAGTCAATGCTAGCAAGATGACTAAAACAACAAGATAATAATCCAAAGCTAATAATTAGAAGTCCATAGGTCACATCATATCATAATAATCATCAATAAACATCTAGAACACTGCTGCAATAATGTCACTGGGCACTGAACTGAAACTGTATGGAACAAAGGGTCAAATCGATCATCAAATCTAAGTTCTCAAGGCTCAGCCTTGGCACAAGGTCTAATAAAAGTCTAATACAATGTACTACTCTAATCCATGAGTGATCTCAAATAACAAGCTCATCATAGCAGATCTCTGTAAAAGCAAAGCTCTAAAATGTGCAGATATCTGCTCAGCAAGAATAGTAGCCCAGCTACTATGGTCTGATAACACATCATGATCGTTGACGGGTCATGCAAAACTCATGCATGCAAAGGTCAAAACACACCGAAAGGTCCGCATGCAGCCACCAATGGACTCATGCCACTGAGTAGAGTGTATCCCACCCTCTACTCCACACCGATGCCTATACAGCTAATGTACCTCCATGCAAGGCATATGAATCATGGAGGGCATCCCGAGATACCATAGAATCTAACACTGATAGATCACGGGAAAAGAAATTAGAAGTTTCCCGTGGCAAGAGGGAATTTTAGTACTTTTCTTTTTCTAGTTTTTCATTACTTTGAAGTTTGCAAATTGTAACTATTGACTCTTTCATATTTCTTATTGTGACTCTATGAAATATTTTGAAAACATTATATGGCAATTTAAGTTTGATGTTGAAACTAGAACAGTGAGCCTACCTTTGAAGTTCATTGCTTGCAACTTTGCACTATTGACTACATAATAGCATATTATAATTGTTTGAAGATTTGAACTGTGGTCATTAGTAATTACTAATGAATATGTGCTTCGTGAATCATTTCATTTCATGGTTGATCATTAAATCATTTGATGTTGTGACTTGTCTGTTATAGTTTGGTAACTTTGGTTACAAGAGATATGAGTTTGAAACTTCGATGAGTCATGAGTCATGACAAATGTTATATATTGAAAATGGTTGATGTATGGTTGATGATTGATCAATTGATGACAATCTCAGAAACCGGATTCGTCCTTAACCCTTGCCGTGTCCCGAATCGGTCGAATCGGACACGATTCGATTGGAATTCGTGTCCGATTCGACCTTGCAGCGAATCCTGAATCGGGACACGACCTTCACAACGAATCGGACACGCAGTTGCAGCGAATCCCGACTGTCGGACACGTTTTTGAAAAACAGGACACGTTTTTGGCGGAAAAGTGCGTCCGGGTTCACTTAAAAATCAAAATTTGCCTTTCTTTTTGTCATTTGCAAGGAAGCATTTGATTGAGAGTGAGTTGTATGTGCAGGTGAAGGAGATTTGAAGGAGATTTGAAGGCTATCCATCGTTTCCAAGCGATTCCAAGTGCATTCCGGTGGATTTGTGGAGAGGATTGCAAGCTCAACCATCACAAAAGAAAAGGAATGTCTCAATCAGCTAGGGCAGGAGGTAGGGGGCAAAGGAGAGGGAGAAATGCACCATCTAGTGCCTCCCCTCCTATTCCACCAAGCACAAGCGGTTCTCCTCCTCCGTCAAGTGCTCCATCGATTGCTAGTGGAGCTCATTCTATGGCTCCACTTAACCCTGTTTTAGCAAGACAACAAGCCCAAGAAAAAAAATACCCTTTGTGGAAGTATGTGACAAGAAAAGATGGGCCCGGGGCAAAGCTTGGTGGGGGAGGCAATGTGTCTTGGAGATGCAATTTTTGCAAGCATGAGTTCATGAGCACATATTTCCGAGTTAAGGGCCATTTGTTGGCCCTTCCTTCTTGTGGGATTTCTTCATGCAAAGCGGTGACTGTTCACCAAAGGAGGGATATGGAAAGAGAGGATCATGTTGGCTTAGGGAAGGTGGCAGCAGCAAGCAAGAAAAAAGAGGATGATCCTCTTCCATTCTTGAGGAAGTCCTCTAGCACCAAGCCTCCATTTCCACCTAGCATTCATGGGCGTGGGCGTGGGCGTGGGGATACTTATCAAACAAGAAAGAGGCAATCTACAGGTGGTCCAATGGATAGGATTTTCCAAAAAGAGGAGCGAGAAGAGGTAGACCTTACTATTGCATTTTTCTTCTACCTCAACTTCATTTCATTCAATGTTGCACGGTCACCATTGTATTTTGAGACAGTTAAAACTATCTTGGAACGTGCTCCAAATGGTTATGTGCCTCCTGGTTCAGAGAAGCTTAGAACCACATTGTTGGTTAAAGCAAAGAAGGAGGTAGATAAAATTCTTGAGCCAATTAGATCAACATGGCCCTCATCCGGTGTGAGTATTGTTTCTGATGGATGGACGGATCCCGCACGCCATCCACTCATCAATTTCATGGTATCTTCCCAAAATGGACCGGTGTTCTTGAAAGCGGTTGATGCTCTTGGCGAATACAAGGATGCACAATTTATGGGTGATTTATTCATCAAAACCATTGAAGAAGTGGGTGTTGAGTCGTGTGTACAAATCATCACGGACAATGCACCTGTTTGCAAGGCTGCTGGCATGATTGTGGAAGCTAAATATCCACAGGTATGTTCATTTTGGACACCTTTCATTTCTAATTTGCTCATTGTTTGAATTTGGTCATTGCAATGTTAGTGTTGTAGAGTCATTGATACATGCTTTTATTGCTCTTACAGGTTTTTTGGACACCTTGCATTGTCCATTCCTTGAATTTAGCACTGAAAGCCATTGCTTCGGATGTGGCATGGATTGACAACCTTATTGAGGATGCACGCCATATCCGTAACTTTGTACAAAACCACACAAATGCCCTCACCATCTACAAACAGTACACACAGCTTTCATTGCTAAAGGTTGCAGATACTCGGTTTGCTTCCTCATTCATCATGCTCAAGAGGTTGAGGGAGGTCAAAACCGCTCTTAGGTCCATGGTGATTTCAGAGTTTTGGGCTTTTTGGAGAAAGACGGATCACGTTGCTTCACAAAAGGTGAAGGACTTGGTGTTAAATGATGGTTGGTGGGACACGGTGGATCTTACTATTAAGATCATGGAGCCAATCATTTCTTTGTTGCGGTATGCAGACACGGACCAGCCCATCCTAGCAAAGGTTTATGAGGGGTGGGATTCCATGATTGAGTCCATGAGGTCCATTGTCATGGAGAATGAGTGTCCCGAGTATGGGACATCGGCAGAGAACTTATGGACCATTATTCGGGATATTCTTATCTCCAGGTGGGATAAGAATTGCACACCTTTGCATTGCTTGGCCCACTCCTTGAACCCCAAGTTCTACACTCAGGAGTGGCTCACTGGTGGATCGGGGGCCTCACACAGAGTCCCTCCTCACATGGATGCAGAGATTGCAAATGGGAGGAAGATAGCACTTAGACGGCTATTTCAGGATAGAGACATGCTTGAGGAGGTGGAGGATGGCTTTGTAGATTTTTCCACTAGCACTGGGAGATTTGGAGGCTATGATGTGCTTAGAGATAGGGAGGGTAAGACACCCTATCGTTGGTGGGCAACTCATGGGGCAACATCCCCTATTCTACAGAAGTTAGCCTTCAGGGTCATCTCTCAAGTTACATCATCCTCTTGTTGTGAGAGGAATTGGAGCACATATGGGAACTTGTACAGTGTGAAGAAGAGCAGGCTTGAGCAGTCCAGCGCAGAGTCCATGGTGTATGTGCACTCCAACCTTCGTCTTATTTACAGGAAGAGGGAGGAGTGGGTGAAGGGAAAGACAAAGATGTGGGATGTCTTTCCTGATGATATGGGTTTGGACAGCAGTACTGAGTTGGCATTAGCCAACATGGATCTTAATGATCCAGTGCTAGAGCCGGTCACTTTTGATGAGAGTGATCGTACAGAGGGGTCATCCTCCACAGCAGCAGATGCAGATCGTCAGATGGGCAGAGAGGAGGAGGAGGGGGAGGAGGATGAGGATCAGGGCAGTGGCAGTGGCAGTGGCAGTGATGAGTATGTTGATTCAGGCATGGAGGAGGACTACTGACATATGGGATTCTCCCATCTTGATCCACCCCTTTTTGTATTTACTATTAGTCTATTTGGCATTTGCCAGTGGCCCAGTGCCCAGTGGCATTCCGACATATATGTATACATTTTGATTTTGATGACTTAATGAGAAATATGGTTCCGACATGCATATGTGTCTCATTGTGATTTGTGAATGACAAATGTGTTGTGAATCGTGATTTGTGAATGACAAATGTGTAATCATTAATGTGTTTTTATTCTAATTTCTATTGAATATTTGTAAATGTTCTAGTTTCTAAATATTTTTGGATCTATATGTCTATATTTTTAAATTTTAATATATTTTTAAAAAAATATATATATGTATATAAAACGTATCCTACGTGTCCTGATTTCGGGGGTCACCGTGTCCGTGTCGGACTCTCGTATTTTTGTGTCCTACGTGTCTCGTGTCCCCGTGTCAGGTGACTTAGATGACAATGCTATATAGTTTAATCCATGTTTTTATGTTTTTTATGTTTTTTATGTTTTTTGTAACTAATTTGACATTTTACATGGTTTTGTTGACATATATGCATCAAAATATATAAAAATATATATTATATAAAAAACGCTTCCACCTTGGAAGCTTTTGAAAATTTCGCTTTTCAGTTCGCTCCCGCTTCCCGCTCCTGCTCTACGAGCCCAACAGCGTAGGTTTATATTGTACTTCCAACTCTATCATCTTTGCAAATAGGAAAGATTGTTTGATGGGGTTTTCTCCCACTTTGGGTTTCGTCGAGGTAATTTCCTGTGTCTTTGTGTGACTCTTTATTTTGTGCACTATCTCCTACTGCTCTACAGTTTTCAGTTTCTGCATTATTGTTGATCAAAGTTCTCAGATCTACACATTTATATAAAAGAAAATTTAAAGTTTATTATATCCTGAATTAAGCTCAAAAAATTACATTTGAGCTACTTGTTTACTCTTGCATCTAAATCTAGCTTATTGTAAGGATTGGTATCGATCTATAAGGAAGGTTAGACAATGTGTTTGTTGTTTCAATCTTTTATCTATGCATGTGTAGAGATATAATCTTAGTGTTTTATTTGTTTATAAGCACTTTTACTTTGATTTCTTACTTGTCTATTTCTAGATTTAATCTTGTGTGTTCAAGTTGATGTGATTTGGAGGTTATCTCAGCTGGAATAATGGAGGATCTTGTTTGCTTCCTCCATCTTTCTAACATTGTTTTGCAAACATAGTCCCTCGGTTCCCCACCAGCAGGCTTCCAAGCCTCTTTCTCAACAACAAGCTCCTTCTTATATCCCTCTCTCTATCATTCCCTTTCTTGCTCTAGTTTCTTTATGCAATTATAGTAATAGATCTGTTGCCACCTAAAACACACTTAACCACTGAAAAGTCTCCAATCCATTAGGTGTGCTCTTGAGGGGCAACTATGAGTCAAGAACCCACTGTCACCTCGATTCCTAACTCCTTCGGTTAGACCCAACTCCCAAAGGTCAAGGGGGGGAGGGTAGTCCCTAATTACTAAGTTTTTAAGTGTTTTAGTTTTAGGAGTTCAAATTTGGTTACGCTTATTAAGTTGAATGGCAAGCAATCATGCAAAGTGCAAATATTCAATGACAGGCAAACCTTACTTTGACACTCAACCAAATAAGAATGAAACAATCAAATTACCAGTGCCTATTCTACTTGGGCTATGGAGTCAACAATACTTGTTCAATTAATCATACAAGATGTACAACAAATTACAACGATTAACATTCCCAAATTTAGAACATTCAAAGATTGCAAGAATTGAAATGAATTGACTTATTTGCAAAATATCACTTAACTAACCATGAAGCATTCATGCACTTGAAATAACTTGCAATTGAAAGTACAAAACTTGAAATGAAACAAGTATGACAATGAAACAAGAAATTAAAATATTTTGCAAGCGATTTTGTTAATTTTAAATGATTTTAAGGTCTCACTTTAACTTAGGGGATTAATGTGTGTTGAAAAAGAGCAAAATTGAAAATTGAATGTCATAAGCTAATGTGACTACCTCCAACAATTATCTTTCAATTTGAGAGAAACTGTTCGATGCTCAACAAGCGAACACAAGGTTCCCTTCTAGCTCCACAAGTCAATTCCGAAAATTATCAGGTGTTCAACAGGATGACACAAAGTGCCACTAGGCTCCCAACAGCCTATACCCCTCTAACTCCATGGATCAATCCTCTTTTTCTCAACTTTTATATTAATTTATTAGAGTCCTATTATTCTAGCCAATTCGATCTCTTGCTCTTTCTTGTCACTCAGAATCGGATTAACCAGCAAGGGAAGTGAATACGGGGCAAAAGCGAGGCAAGGTTTATTTACTTGAAATAAAGAATTTAACAATGAAATTTATCTTAATCTAGCCGGCACGATATTGCAAGGATGGCAAAGCCTTTCACATGCAAGGTGTGGACAAAGTTTATTAACCTTGAATTGAATAAAATAAATAGAACCTTAAACAAGAACTAGCCAACACAATTTTGCATGGATGGGCAGAGCCACTTCACATGCAAGGTGTGGGCAACAAATTGAATTAATGCAACAAGAAATAAGTCAAATCCTAGCCCTTTCTCTTTTGTTTACAAGGGTGGGAGAACCCAACTTTCTTTGTAAACAATGTATGGCAAAGAAAAGTAAACTAACAATTCACGTAGCCACACTATCCCCTTCCTAATGAAGAGGTGGGACAAACAAATGAAGAAAATATGAGAAAATAAAATAAAATAAGTACACACTCTAGCCCCTCTTCACTTGCAATGCAAAGGTGGGCAAGCCCAACTTCCTTTGCATGCAAGGGATGGCTGAAAATAAACTCAAATATACCCTTTGCGTATAAACAAGGAATCAAATTCAAAAGACTCTCTTGAACTTGTTACAACAACAAAAATTTCAGCACTTAGAAAAAGAGGGAAAAGAGAGAGGAAAGAGAGATTTTGACTATTTTCTTGCAAGGGACTTGGGATGGTTTCTTTAGGATGTCCTTTGCACTTAGTTGAGGCCAAATTTCAACAGAGTTTCTCCTTGTGTTGCTTAAAACCTGCACAAAACAGCAAACTAATTAAAAGTAGAAAGTGCCCAAAATCACTTTGGGACACTATAATTGTGAATACTAAAATTATGTACAAAATTTATAAAAGTTTTATAGAGTAAATAGCTTGAAATAACTTGTAGAAATGAAGATTTCAACTTGATTCTAAAATGCTAATAAAGATAAAATAATAACAGAAATTTTAGAAAGAATAGGTGAGGAAATAGTAATAACAGAAATTTTAGAAAGAATAGGTGAGGAAATAGTGCTCTTAGTTCTTCACCACTTGAAGAAATGGGGCAACTGACCAAAGAATCCCACTCTTCAAACTTGGCAACCTGCAACTTGGAAGATTTTTGCTACGCAACTAAAAAGAGGTGAATTCCAAAAGATGTACTAAGAAATCACAGTATTCAACCAAGAAATCTATGAACTTCTTAATAACAAATATAAAAACTCATGAAATCTAACAAAAATGAGTAGATCTCACCAAGGCAAGGAAATTTGTCTCTTTGGCCTCCAACCTCTTGAGTAGCTATTGAGCATAGGAACAAATCACCATAAACAACCAAGACACACTAGCTTTCCTTCAAAGATTTTTATTAAAATGCCCAAACGGCTGAAAATTACAATAGCTCCAAGAATGAGAGCAAAATGGGAGCAAGAAAATGAAAGAGCATGAGAGATTGTGGAAGAAGGGAGATTATAACCAAAATGAGGAGGAGGAGCCTCCTTAAATAGGAAAAGAGAGAGGGGGGAGTTCCTTTGCATGAGTGACATTTGTCACTTGCAAAGAAAGGGGGCCCATGAAGGGGGGTGCACTTCCTTGGGTTAAAAATAACAAACAAAGGGGGTGAGGAAATCCCCCACCCATGTTTTATATTCCATTGCTAGGCCAAGGGGAGGGAACCGTGAAGGTGGGACCCCTCCTTTTGGCTTATTTCAATTTTTCTCATTTCTCATGCTGAAAGAGGGTTTTCCCCTTAGGGAGACAACTTCAAACTCTTAAAACTCTTGCATGGAGGGGGCCTTTTGGCCTCTAACATCACCTTACGCACACATAATATAACATTTGGAAACTTAATTTCCCCTCCCCAAGTGACTATAGTCACTTTACAAAATTTTGTCCTTCTAATTAATGGCCAATTTTCCTGATTTCCTTGACTGACTTAGGAAAATCCATCAAAAACTTTATCAAAACTCAACGGAATTACTTCAAACTTGGTCCAAAGGTGTAGGGGGTCTCTTGCCATTGATTTTGAGTACATGTACCCCTATTTGTGAGCATTAAGTGCCACGTAACCCTCTTTTACATTACAACATTTTATGTTGAAGGACATTTTTTAATTACCAAAAATTAAAAAATCTCAAGTAAGACTTAACGAAATTCCGCAAGACTCTGGATAATGTCTAGCATGGTAATATAGAACATTCCTAGGGCTTAATCACCCCATGGACTTGATCATTAGTACGCCTTTCACCACTTTGGAGGAATTTTTGAGTGAAAAACTCAAATAATTAAAATACTAAAAATGAAATTTAATTGTCCAAGGGAAAAAACACTCGATGAAAGGACTTCCCTAATGATAAAGTCCTAGGCAACAATGTTTTACAAAAATTGACCCTCATGCTAACATATCATTACAAAATCCCCCACAAGGGTGCGGAAATTTCATGGAGAAGAGTTAAATTGTCTCGCTTGAAAAGCTTTGCTAGGTACATCTTTCTTGTCTTCAAGGTACATGGTACATGGTTGCCCACCTAGTTGGCTTGGTGGTCAACAAGATCTATATGTTATTGTTTCAATCATAAGTAGATCTAGTATTGTTTTTGCTTAAGATCTAGCTTAAATTCAAGTTTTTATCATTCTTAGTCTAGATCTATTTTACTAAGCATTTCCAAGTTATCATAATTGTTTATTTTAAGGCTTCAGTTAGAATGTTTAGTTTTGATTTTAAATCTAAATCTAGCAATTTAAGTGCTTGAATTTGCTTGCCATCTTTAAGAGGCAAGCAAAGATTCCATTGGACTAGCTTTTTAGCTTGTTTTCGGTGGTTAATTCTCATTTTCCTTTCATCTTTAACACTTAGAATTTTTTCAAGTATTTTTGTAGGTTTTCCCAAAGCACTCTTAAAGTGCTTTTGGGTGTTTTCCACTAACATATGCTTGTTGTTTTTCTGATTTTATTGAACAGGTAGAGAGGCATTCTCCCCAAAATTTTAAGATCTGAAGCCTTTAAGACATTCCAATGTAACGAATAATTAATAACACATAAATACTAATAACAATTAAAAAAAATTAATAATTAATAATTAATATTAAATGTAATGAGAGGGTGCGTCCCCTCAATAGTCAATGCCCAAACTATTATAAAAAATCGGGCCTACATTTGTATATTCATCCTTTATCTTATCAACTATACATTCGATTATTTAACAATGTATGGATCCTATGTATCATTTACACTGGTTATTGGTCTAAGAAACGATTTTATCGTTTCAGTGGTATCAGAGCTTCGTTCAACGCCTGCTGCAAAACCATCGTCGTCAACGACCAGGACGTCGTTTGTCATCCGTACGCCGCTGCCACGTCTTTATTCATCAACAAGCCTCCTCTTCCGCGTACCAATCTTCCCTCCTTCTGCCTACTCCACCAAACTGCAGCCTCCCTCTACACCCGCTCCACTACCCACACCACGTGCTACATCGTCCCACGCCACACTCACCTCCCCACGCCACCGCGGTCCCACCACCCTTCTCCTTCTCCGTCGTGTTCCTTCCTGCTCCACCTCCTCTCGCCCTCATCTCCTATATAGAAAAACCAGTTTTTTATAGAAAATGGCAGATTCAGAAAGACAAAGATACATTTCTCATGAAGAAATGAACAAGGAGATAATTAAGCAGAAGGAGGAATTAAATAATGTACAAGCTCGTCTAAACCAATTAGAGGAAGGACGAGACTTAATACAAATAAAAGTGGATGAGTGTGATACTAGACTGGAAAGGATAGAGAATCGATTAGATAATCTTGCAACCATAAGAGAATAGGAGAAAGAGGAAAGGGATATGAAGGAAGCGAAAATGATATGATGTTCAACAAGATTATGAAGAAATTAAACGCAATTGTTCCAGAATCAAGGACGGAGCAAGAAAAACCAAAATCTTCCTCCTTTAGAGGTACATATAACCAAAAGGGACAAGAGAGAGATGATCAAAAATATAAAAAGGAATTACCAAAATATGATGGGAAAACCCATACACGCCATCATTTGGGTTAATAAAATGGAGGGCATCTTCGAATCAAACCCCCCACTTGACGAAAGAGAAAAGATAATGACCGCCGCTAATAACTTGGAGGAAGAAGCTTATGATTGGTTCCTATGTGGTCAAGAAAGTGTAATGCTCGCTCTTTTCAGTGGACAAACTTCACTCAAGCATTATTAAAAAGGTTCCATGACGAAGAAGAAGATGATCTGTATACTAAATTCATCCATCTTAAACAAAAAGGAGATGTGAACTTAAACTCATCAATTGTTAGTTGTAAGTCCGTAATTTCATATTGCTTCTCACCATAAGTATCTCTCTTTTCTATCACACTTGATTCTAGGACTAATAATTGATTTGCCAAGTTGTGTTAATGTGGTTTTCCTTGATGGTTGGACAAATAGCAATGCTAATACGTTTTCCTTGAATATTTCCCTCAAGTTTTAGTAGGTCATTGACAATTTTTTAGTAGGTCTTAGGGAATCTTTCTTGTTTTTTGTCACAAGATTCTATTTTATTATACTTCATATCCAACGATATCTTTATCTTTGTATAGTATACTTTATTATTCAATAATTAATTTTTCCCCACAATATATTTTACTATTATTAAAAATTTAATAATAATAATAATTATATATATATTTCAATATGGTTCTTCTTGTAAAAATCTTATTTTGATGTTCTTTTTATCTTCTTTTCCCCTTAAGACTTTTTGTAGATTGAATGTAGATTGGTTGGTGGGGAGGAGTGATTGTTACCTTCCCCACCCAAGTTCAAATCTTGCTTTCTCCTTAGTAGCCTTAAGACTTCTTATGCACTTCTAGATTTTATATTCTAACTTTATTATTAGCTTTCACAATTGCTTCCAATAAACCACGTGTTATTTCTTGTTGGAAAATAAGCCTTGTATTGTTTTTAAGAAACCACATGTGGTTTCTATATTTTATTTTCTCTTTACTTCTTTTACTTCTTTGTTTTTACTTTTCTTTTCTTTTTTTTTTTACTTTCCCTTTTTTCTTTTTTAACTTTCTCTCTTCTTTCTTCTTTTAATTTATTTTTCCAGCTCTCTTTTTTTTTTCTTTTTGTCTTTTTTTTCTCTTGCGGATATTTTTTTTTCCACTTCTTCTTTTGTAATATTTTTTTCTTACTTCTTTGGGCCAAGGACCTGATTTTAGGGTTTCCCTAAAATCTAGGACCTTGTCCAAAAATCAGGCCCTTGGCCCAAAGAAGTAAAAGAAGTAAGAAAAAAATATTACAAAGAAGAAGTGGAAAAATAATTTATCCGCGAGAGAAATAAAAAAGACAAAAAGAAAGAAAGAAAAAGAGAGCGGAAAAAATAAATAAAAAGAAGAAAAAAGAGAGAAAGTTAAAAAAAAGGGAAAGTAAAAATAATAATAAAAATAAAAAGTAAAAACAAAGAAGTAAAAGAAGTAAAGGAAAACGAAAATATAGAAACCACACATGGTTTCTTAAAAACAATACAAGGTTTATTTTTCAACAAGAAACAACACATGGTTTATTGAAAGCAATTGTGAAAGCTAATAATAAAGTCAGAATATAAAATCTAGAAGTGCATAAGAAGTCTTAAGGCTACTAAGGAGCAAGCAAGATTTGAACTGGGGTGGGGAAGGTAACAATCACTCCTCCTAACCAACCAATCTACAAAAAGTCTTAAGGGGAAAAGAAGATAAAAAGAACATCAAAATAAGATTTTTACAAGAAGAACCATATTGAAATATATATATAATTATTATTATTATTAAATTTTTAATAATAGTAATAATATATTGTGGGAAAAAACTAATTATTGAATAGTAAAGCATACTATACAAAGATAAAGATGTCGTTGGATATGAAGCATAATAAAATAGAATCTTGTGACAAAAAACAAGAAAGATTCCCTAAGACCTACTAAAAAATTATCAACGACCTACTAAAACTTGAGGGAAATATTCAAGGAAAAGATATTAGCATTGCTATTTGTCCAACCATCAAGGAAAATCACATTAGCAACAACTTGGAAAATCAATTATTAGTCCCAAAATGAAGTGTGATAGAAAAGAGAGATGCTTATGGTGAGAAGCAATATGAAATTAGGGACTTACAACTAACAATTGATGAGTACAAGTTCACATCCCAATTCAATGTTACAACTATATATCTAAATGAAGTCGACATCATTTTGGGTTCACCCTGGATGGAAAAATTAGGGGTAGTCATCTTAAATATGAAGAAAAAGTTTTTAACGTTCTCGTACAAGAAGAAGCAAGTCACACTGCAAGACGTTACAATGAAGTCAAAATCAGAAGTTGTGTCGTATGAAGACTTCAAAGACATCTCAAAGGTGATCTCACAAGAAGATCAAAAATCAAGACAGAAGATACAGAAAGAATTTGACAAAGTTGCCATGGACAAAGAAGAAGAGATCTCCCGTTTAAGAGATCATAATCAAAAACTACTTCTTCAAATCAAGAGGCGAAGGATAAAGCAGAAGACAATCAAAAGCTAGAAGAGGAGAATCAAAAACTTCAAAAGAAACTAGTAGAAAATAGCGAAGAGAATGGTCACCTTAGGAAGCATAAACAAGATCTAATGGATCGGATTCAAAAGCTTAAAGATGATGAGAAATCACAGGAAGAAATGATCAAGAATCTTAAGAATGATAAAGATTTCTTGGAAAACAAGTTGGATCAAATTCAGAAGAGGACATCCAAGCCCTAGAATTCAAAAATCCAAATTGAAGAAAAAGAAGCAAATACAAATCCAGAAAAAACAACAACAACTCCTTATCGACACCCAAATTATAAAAATCATTTTGACCAACGACAAGGTCAAAATGAACATAAATAGAGGAGTTATGATTTCAGAAAATAAGGAACACAAAATCAACAAACTAAGCAAAAACAAGAAGTCCCATCCAACAAAGCGATCAACAAACAACTCCAATAAAGATAGATCTCGGATGGACTACTCCACGAACGAACGATGGGAATTCAAAACTCATATCGTTTGGTTTCGTCAAGTGTCGCAGGTCTAACACAGAAGATCGAGAAATGACATTACAAGCAAGGAATCAAACATAAGCCTTCTCTTCAATAAGCTTTGAGGACAAAGCTTCCCTTAAGGGGAAAGCAATGTAACGAATAATTAATAACACATAAATATTAATAACAATTAAAAAAATTAATAATTAATAATTAATATTAAATGTAATGAGAGGGTGCGTCCCCTCAATAGTATATTCATCATCCTTTATCTTATCAATTATATATTCGGTTATTTATCCATTTATGGATCCTATGTATCATTTACATTGGTTATTTGTCTAAGAAACGATTTTATCATTTCATCCAAACACCTTTCTCTACAAGTAACTCTTTCCAAAAACCATTGTAAGCCTACTGAATCCTCCATTATAAAGGATCAGAGGCATTCCAAAATAAAGAGGAGAATTGTAATAAGTATAATAAAGAGAGCAAGTGGGTTACTCAACGCCCACACCCCATTCCCTTAGGGGGGATCCGTGTCGACTCTTATTTTTTGTGGTTTGAATTTTTAGCTTAGATTTGCTTTTTTCCACACTTAATAAAATCAATCTAGGATAAAATTAACCGTCGTGGTCCATTCCAATTGTTGGGCCATTGACTCACTTAGTGCTTAGTTTTTTTTACATTTTTTAACAATTTGATTTCAAAGTTTGTGTAACATTTTCCTTGCTTTCCCAAAGTACTGTGCCACGGAAAGAGCTTGCTCGAGTACTGGAGTTCGGCCGAAAAAAAGATTCTTGGAGAAGATTAATCAAGTAGAAAATCTTAATTTTGTTTAATAAAATCAACCAACGCTTATTTTCCCTATATGCTCTAGACCACTACAGCGTAGTGTGACCAATTGGTCAATCTAGAAAGAGAGTTAAGCTTTAGTTTAATAGAGCAATCCAAACAAGCTAAACTTTGAGAACTCGGGAGGTTGCAAAGGGTGAATACCATAGAGTCAAGGGGCTGCTTTAAGCAGGTTATGCCTCGCCCTGTTGGACACCTGGTAAAGCCGCTATAGAACCAATAAACCCACTTCCATAATACTCATTAATAAATCCTAAAATTTACCAACCGAGACACTTGCAATACTTTCACGACACAGCATTAGCACTCCAAAGCACTTTCATTTTTTGCATCTTTATATTGGGCACTGGTCTTTTTGCTTACTATCTTGAACTTATGTTTATGCAAAGATGATGATGATTTATGTAATATGTTGTTGATCTCTTTATTTCATTATTGTTGTTCTTGTTGGAAATTTTTTAATAACTCCTACACTAGTTGTTTTCTATTTCATAGAATAAACACCTTAGTTTCTTTTCTTTTTAGGGACCACCCCTCTTGGCTTCGCTAGGAGTAAGCCTAGACGGAGGAGTCGAGTTATCAGGTGACAGCACTTGACTCCGACTTGCCCCCAAGACCACACCGAGCGGCTTTAGGATCTTTGCCACGTTCCCCCTTGGGTGTGCATCCAGGTGGCAACACTCCCCAAATCCAGTGTTACAGGATTGTCACCTTTTTGTTGCATCAAAAATTGTCTATAGCTTGACAAACAAACAAATCCATGACAGGGTTGTCACCTTTTTATGGCATCAAAAATTGTCTACAGCTTGACAAAGAAAAAAATCCATGACTTAAAAGAATACTGGATGGTAAAATCAATATAAACAAGCAGGGTAAGTCCAAGAATGCAATCAAACACAATGTTAAAATTATTTCTGCATTGACCTCGATCCCTGCTCCAATAAATAAACTTTGATTGCGATGAGAACAATGATTTGGCACTCCTATGATTGGTTGTTAATGATGGTAAAATCCTTCCCTCTCATTCCCCAACAGCTGCAAATACAAATGAGTTTTAAAACAAAAATCGGCACTTTGAGAGGACAAAACTTGCCTGCTGATTTTTCCCCCTTTTTGCCAATTTTATTATTTTTGTCAATTGTTTCCTGTTCTGATTTTTTCAAAATCCCCCTTTTTGTTTAAGAAGTTTTTTCTTTTCAGGTGTGACATCACGATATCGGCGATTTTTTCATCTATGATTGTACCTCCTAGTCCTGACTGCCATTGACCTCCTCTTTTTGGAAATTCGTTGGACATCAATAAAATTATCTTAACTTCACCTCTACTCATAACCTACTTCAAAAGGTTTACAATTCATTCATGCCATTTTACCTGTCTGAAAATATCTAATTTAATTTATTTTCCAAGACGCATGTCTATGCGACGTGTTCATTAACCTGTTGTAACAGCCTGCATGGAGTGGCATTTAACGGAAGTCTTCAGCATGATACAGGGTAAAGCTGCAATCATATCTGGTGGTTTTTCCTTAATTCAACTTCATTTATCAGTTGACGGAAAGCAGATCTAAGAATCGTAAAGTCTAACTCCATTCTCTAAAATTATCAAGCCCGGCAAGAAGCCTTCAGAGGATTTTCTCTTTAGAGCAGCCCTAACTTAAAATAGTCCCGTAAAATTTTGAATACCAGAAACGATACGAATTCTTACAGCAGATCATGACAACAATGAATTTAGTAACGAATTCAGTGCTAAAGAAATTAAATATTTTACTGCAATATGATAAGGCTGAACAATCTTTAATAACTTTGAGTCAATCTCCTTCACACGTTCAAAGAACAGAATGTAGAAGCCAATCAGCTTTCAAAGGAAGCTCACCAGTTGCTGAGGGAAAGGTGATATATGAAGAAGATAGAGAAGGAATAATTTCAGTCTCTGGAGCTAATTATTCCTAAAGCGGACTCAAAAGTATCTGGAGATTGCTGGGGTTTTTCCTAGACTGTTAAAGGAAAAAATTATGTTTTTATGCCTTTATAAATGTATATGGACGGCTCATATGGATAACTGCTTTTTGTCTGAAGTCTACAGGACCAATATTTAAGACTTAAGAAGTTTTTGGGCCAAAGGCTACATGTAAATGTAGCAGAAATAGAATATCTATTTTTGGTAGAGGCAGATGAAAGCAGACATTAAAAAGTCTTTCGTTAAGCACATTAAGAGTGTAATTTATTTTCGAAATGGCTATTTTTCCCTGGTTGGACAAATAAATACTTACAAAGATTTTTATTCAATGCAACTTTTGAATATAGTGGAATTTATTATTTTCTGTGTTCCAATTTTGGCTAGTATTTTACAGATTTTTTCCCTTTCAGGTTCCATTACCACGGCAACACATACCGAACTAAATTTCACTTCAAAAGCACTCGAAAAGACATCCATTCACCTTTTTCTGTGCAGACGCCATTGTTGAAGCTGCGGGTTTAGCCTCGGCCAGTGAAGCGCAAAACCTTCTCTTGAATCTAACCCTGGCCGGGAAAGCCTGAGTGAGCGATGGGCAGAACCCTTTCCCAACTTTAAGAGTCGAAAAAAAACCAAGCGATGAAACTAAACCTGTGGATTTCCAGACACCTAAAAGCCCTAGCATATTCACATTGCAGGCCATTTACAACCATAGCCATTACTAATAGACTTCAGATTGCCACCGCCATAGATTTCACCACATGCTCGATGACGTGGCGTCATTTATAACGATGTCCACGTTGAGGACGTGAGGTGGCGGATTGAGCACGAACTTCGCCATAGACCCCACCGTAAGCTCCATGTTATCCTACGTGGTTTCGTTTACAATGAGGTCGCGGTGACACAATGAGTATGTTCATCCATGCCGATCTCTATTTTTGGTGGTGTAGTCTAAATATTCTAAGTTTTCAATCTTTTTTGAGTATATTTTCTTTCTTATTTTGTTCGAAGTCAGGTTGGAAATCTTAAAATCACATATATTAGGTATGGAAATTGCATAATTTGGGTGCCAAGGGGTATTGGAGAGTGTCAATTCTATTTATAAATTCACATCACAACACATATATTAGGTATGGAAATTGCATAATTTGGGTGCCAAGGGGTATTGGAGAGTGTCAATTCTATTTATAAATTCACATCACAATGTAAACACTTCCAAATTTAGATTTTACCAAACACAAATTTACCGGATTTGGACAAAATCCCACTATAAAGGACTACTCCATTTCTGGCAGGGATTTTCTCATTAAAAACTTTGTTAATTAATTCAAAATTTTATTTAATATTTTTAATAAATATAAAAATGAAATTTTAAATTTTTATTTTTTAAATAATTTAAAACATAATAATAGAAAATATATAATCAAAATTCAAAGCCTCGACCTCAGTCTCGGTCTGACTTTACTCTCTTCCCCAACAGTTCTGGGAGGAGGAAACCCTAGCCGAAATAGAGAATGTCCTCAGATCCTTTGTCTAAATCGTTGAGGCCACGAAACAAAGCAAATATACATCCTATGCCTAAATCGATGTGATCACAAACATCACTAACGCACTACAAGAATCCATCTGCTTGAGCTACCAAGATAATGAATGGATCTATACAGTGGACTACGAACATGTTTTGTTTCGATGCAAGCGTTGCCATGAACATAGTTTCATCTATCGTGATTGCCCGCTTACCAAAAACCCTCAACCAAACGCGACCAGGGATTTCGCAGATGAAGATGGATTTAGGGCAGTCACTCAACGGAGAAACCTGCACAAATCGCATCAAAAACAACTTATGGGATCTATGAAGGTGCAAACCAAGAATAGCTTTTACACCTTATCTAGTGTTGAAGGTACCGAGGAAGAAGCTCATAACCATAAGGAAAGCCAGATTCAAATCATGAAGGGAAACCCCACATGCACTCTGACACGGGAGGAGGCTAGATAAGGTGATAAACCACAAGCCCCAATCTCAGCACTGGCTGCAGAAGATAATCCACACATGGAGGATGAAGGAGCCATCTCAAACGAAGGCGAGGACATGGAGGTAGGATAACGTATTGTACAAGATATTCTAATGGCATGTGAAAACAAGGAAGTGTAGACCCTTCCAGAAAAGCACAAAGGCATTCTAAAGGAATCCCTAGATGTTGCAGAGGACGCCAAGCGCAATCCAAGTCAAGCAACAACTTGAATCATCCTTCATTGGGTGTGAAAACTGCCCCTCCCAAGGAGCAACAGAAACCTCAATGCAAGGAAAAAGGAAGAGGCTAGAAAACCAAACAACAAACTATGAAGGAACTAAGGGAGTGATTAATTGATTCAGGGTTGTATCCAGCGGTAGACACCGTGTACTTTATTTCTTCCCAAAATTGATAATCATGAAAGTTCTCTCTTGGAACATTATAGCTCTCAACAGTAGGAGTAAGCAAAGATTGTTAAGAAATAAGATTCAATTTGAAGCCCCAACAATCCACCGATTACAAGAAACAAAGTGTCGTGGGGATCAGATGGAGAAAATAATGAAATATATTTGGAGTAAAGCTAGAATTATAATTGTGGATGTGAAAGGAACACCAAGGGGTCTAGTGATCATGTGGTATCATAGGTCATCAAACTAGAAGGCTTCTTGGCCACACCAAGATCCCTCTCTGCCTCTTTCCTACTAGTGGGCATGAAGGAACAAGGTATCATCACCAACATGTATGGCCCAACCTCTTTGAAAGAGAAAGTCGATTTCCGTGGAAATATACCCAGGCAAGGGAGATGACTTATTGGAGGGGACTTTAACATGATTACTTCCTTATCAGAAAAAAGAGGAGGCATTTGGGAACTGGATCAGGTGAGTGCACTTTTCAAGGACACTATAAGAGATCTCGACTTTATAAACTTCGATACGGTCAATGGCATTCGTACCTGGAATAATAAGAGAGGAGGCTCCCACCAAATAACTTCACGATTGGACAGGTTTCTTATTTCTAAAGATCAGATTCTCATAAATCTCACCTTTGAAGCTTTTAATCTTCCTTTTGCAGGGTCAAACCATTGGCCCATTTTCCTTATGATTGATCTAGATGATCGTTGATCTGCATCATAGTTGGCAAGTCATCGATGTCGATACAATTTTGACAAGTTTCGACTCAATGCGACTTCGACACAACTCCGACGAGTCTCGACTTCGACATACTGCGACACGTTCTGCACCTTCGACATGTTTAGCAACCTCACAGTTCGCGACATCGACAAGCAGCGTCGACATGCGACCAACGACTGTCGAACTTCGATAGGCTGTCTCTCTGTCTTCCAGTCGACTGTAACAGTTGAACTGTTGAAACAGTTCTATCTTCTTCTTTGTAACTGAACGTAATGGGCAGGCACCCAAACGTCTCAAAATTCTATATAATCATGTATAACATTGTAACATATATCAATTTTTGATCTGTTAGCAAGTAATAGAAGAACAGTTTGCATTCCTGCAAATTGTCTGTGCGTATTTGTGTTTATCTGTATTACGTAATCCTGCTTTTGCTCATTATGTTTATTAAGCTTTCGACATAACAGAGCCGACTCATTCAGTCGAACTGTTGTCCCCCTCGTGCTTCATAGACATGACCCAGGTCATTGGTATCAGAGCCTATTCAGTTTTGTCCGTGCTTAAGTTCTGCGTATACACTTCACTCGAAGTTACCTAACTTATGCCGGTTCAAACTCGCTCGTAATCTCAGCAATCCAAGCAGACGCGATCTCTAGAGATGACAGAAGAAACAGACGATAGACATGCAGTCGACGAGACAACACAGCTTATTGAGAAAGCTCTGGCTCGACAACAGACTGAAATGTTCGCCCAGTTCAATGAGATTCTCTTGCGATTCACTTCGACATCCGGAGGATCCTCAACGAGAACTCACTCCGATAAAATCGGCCCCTTCAAAGTGCAAATGAATTTGGACATACCGAATCTTGAAGGTAAGATTGACGCGGAATCCGTCGATAATTGGGTGCAACAACTGGAATCCTATTACGCTGTAAATCAACTCTTGAAAACTTAAAAGATCACCATTACGTCCTTAAAGATGTCTACCTCCAAGCACTGATGGTGGGAGAACCTCTCGACAAAGATGGAGAAAAGCGGAGACCTCATCGACACATGGGATAAATTCATCGAACACATCCGAAAGGAATTTTACCCGCTGAAATACCTCGAGCAGTAGTATAAGAAGTAGCAGCAGCTAAGGCAATGGAAAGACCAATCAGTATAGAGTTACACCGGAGAGTTCTACCGACTTATGGCAGGACTTGGCATCCAAGAAGAAGAGAAATTGCTTGTTCTGAAGTACATTAGCGGATTGTCCCAGTACATTCAGCAGGAGATGGAATTTCTGACTGTCAATATGCTTGCGGATGCTTTCCACTACGCGAGCAAACTGGAAACCAAGCAGAAAGGAAAAGCACGTTTCGCGACAAAGCCGACATCAGGACGACCACCCGATAAGAAGGCACCGGCTGACTTCGACAAGTCAAAATCTTCTCAGCCGACACCGCCAAAGCCATATCATGGAAAGAAGCCTTTTCACAAGAGGGAACGTAGCAAACAACCGTCGACCGGAAAATGGTGCGATTACCACCACTCATCTTGGCATGATACGTCTGAATGCAAAGCTTCGAAGACATTTTTTACAAAAGTGTCGACCACCGACGCGTTCGACAAGATGGTGGGAGAATTTGATCCAGACGCAACGACCCTTTTGACCTCGACGACTCCAGCAATCTCGACTATCGTCGACAAGGAGGAACGAGAACGCCTGCATACACGGATATGGGTCCAAGGAAACCCATTGCATTTGATTGTGGACAACGGGAGCCAGAAAAACTTCGTTTCTGAAGAACTTGTGAAGAAACTAGGTCTTGTTACCACTCTGCATCCTCAGCCTTACAACATCGGTTGGATGAAGGATGGACAAGAATTATGGATCACTCGACAATGCAAACTCACCTACTTCATAAAACCTTTTGAAGATGAAGTACTCTGCGACGTGGCACCACTCTCTGTAGCCGACGCCCTGTTTGGGAAACCTTACCTCTGGGACAGACATGGAAGTTATCAGTCACGGCCTTAGAAGGTGATTGTCAGAATCCGAAATCGATGGTTCAGCATACCAGAGCGTCAACCTACTCCGACAGTTGCACTGATATCTGCCAAACAGACAAAGAAGCTCATCAATCATGCTCAGAAGTTCGCATTAATCATGATCAAGCCGCAACATTCTAAGAAGACTGCAACAACAAGTCGAGTCACCAACCAATGCAGTTCTCAATGGAAGCAGTAAGTTGATCATATTCTCGATGAATATCAGAACCTCTTTCAAGCTCCAGACGGAATACCTCAACATTGTCAGGTAAAACACTCCATTGAACTTGTTCCTGGTTCTTCTTTGCCTAACACATTTGTTTACAGAAGATCCATTCTCAAAAATGAAGAGATTCACAGACAAATCCAATAATTAATCAACAAAGTTCACATCCGACCCAGCTCCTCTCCTTGTGGAAGTCCAGTCGTCCTAGTTCCGAAGAAAGATAGGACTTGGCGCATGTGCATCAACTATAGAACTCTCAACAAAATATCGATGAAGAATTAGTACCCTCTACCACGGATAGACGAGCTCATCAACTGCCTGAAAGGTGATAAATTCTTTACCAAGCTCGACCTCAAGTTGGGATACCATCAAATTCCAATTGAGCCCTCATATGTGTGGAAATCTTCTTTCAAGACCAAGGAAGGATTGTTTGAATGGTTAGTCATGCCTTTCGGCTTAACCAACGCATCTGCGACCTTCATGCGACATATGGATAACCTTCTTCGACCTTTCATTGGCAAATGGGTTATTGTCTATCTCGACGACATATTGATTTTCAGTCGATCATGGGAAGAACATGTCGGACATCTTCGACAAGTCCTCGACACTCTCCAGCAACATCGGCCTTATCTAAATATGGTCAAGTGCTCTTTTGCGATGACCAACATCAAATATTTGGGGTATGTAATTGATTCTGTAGGCATTCACGTCGATCCAGACAAAGTACAGATCCTCAAAGATTGGCCCATTCCTAGAAGCATTCAAGAACTAAGAAGTTTTCTTGGTTTGACGAATTTCTATCTACGATTCATACTCGGCTTCAGTCAAATAGCTTGGCCCTTGAATCAGTCAACGAAGGGAAACGGGAAAACTGTCTTCCAATGGACAGCAACACAACAAGCAGCTTTTGAACAGCTTAAACACGGGCTCTACACTGCACCAGTACTTGTGTTACCTGATTTGCATCAGCCCTTTGAGATTGAGAAGGACACATCAGACTATGCTTTGGGTGCAGTGATCACTCAGTCTGTCACCCAGTCGCTTTTCATTCCAAGACTTTTAACGACACAGTTAGAAGATACTCAACGTACGAAAAAGAAATGTACGCCATTGTGCAAGCTCTCAAGCAATGGAGGCATTACATCATTGGCGAGGAAACGATCATTCTCACTGATCATAAGCCTCTACAGTTCGCTCCGACACAATCATAGTTGCAGACAAACCGACAAATCAAGTGGATTAATTACATACAACAATTCCAGTTGGTGATTAAGTATCGAAAAGGCAAGGCTAATGCCGCCACAGATTGCCTCAGTCGACCACCCATTACTCTCATTTTGACAGTGATGAGTATGCAGGGATACGACACGACCACTTGGAAACAGTTGTACGAGGATGACAGCGGCTTGTCAACAGTCTACCAAGAGTTACAGACTAACAAGTCGTTGACCTTAGACTTCGGCTACTTCCTGAAAGACACCATGTTATACAAGCTTGGACAACTTTGTGTACCGACTGGTGAGCAATGACAGCAACTCATTTGGAACGTGCACTACAGCAAGACTGTAGGACATTTTGGAGTAGCAAAGACACTTGTTATTCTGCAGAAGTATTTCTTCTGGCCTACACTTAAATCTGGCGTCAACAAGTACATTCGATCATGCGTGGTTTGTGCCATTTCTAAGCCACCTAATCAACGTCAGGGATTGTATACATCTCTACCAGTTCCTAGTCGGCCATGGGAATCTATTTCTATGGACTACTTGACGGGTTATCCTACTACCAAACATCAACATGACACAATATTAGTAGTAGTCGATCGATTTTCCAAGATGGCCATTCTCATACCATGTAAGAAGACCACGACAATGCAGCAGACCGCTCAGCTCTTCTTTACACATGTTTGGAAACAGTTTGGTTTACCCACAACCATCATTTATGATCGAGATGCGAGATTCGTCAACATCTTTTGGAAGACCTTCTGGCAATAGTTGGACACATGCCTCTCATTGTTGACAGCTTTCCATCCTCAGATCGACGGATAGACGGAAGTTGTAAATCGCTTGGTAGTACAACTGCTTCGCATGTACAATCACCAGCATCAACGCACATGGGATGATAGTCTTCCATACATTCAGCACAGCTACAATCGTGCTCAGCACAGCTCGAAAGAGTCCCTTTCAAGTATGTTACGGATTTCAACCCTTAGCACCTATCGACTTGATCATCTCCTCGACACAGCCAAACTCCGACACAAACCGTAGCCAGTGAGAAGTTGATAAAGCAGTCAAGTTTCGAGAACAGATTTGCGACATCCAGAAGCAAGCACATGATATGTTGCACAGAACAAACGAGAAAGCTAAGGCTCGACATGACAAGCATCATATTCCTCATACATTCCAAATTGGGGATAAGGTCTGGCTACATCTTAAGAAGGAGCGCTTCACTGGTCCTTTCAAGAAGCTCAAGCCTTTACGATATGGTCCATGCAGTATTCTTCGACAGGTTAGCGAAAATGCTTTCCAGCTCGACATTACTGCATGCCTGGGTCTGCATCCAGTTTTTAATGTGGATCTACTTCAACCATACCATGCACCCTTGTTGGAACAAAATGACTTCTCAACAGCAGCACCCGAAGACATCCATCCAGATGTTCAGGAGCCTCTTTCTTGAGACACTATTGTGGGATGACGAGTACACCTTACAAAGATGAACACAATTCCTTTGTTTCAGGTTGCCAAAGCTGGCCAGATCCGATCTCAAGGAAAGTAGTACTCTACTACTGAAGTAACCGACAAGTTTCCTCATCTTCATGAGCAAACAATGGGGTCCATTGTTTCTTAAGGAAGGAGGTACGATCCGCATCATAGTTGGCAAGTCATCGATGTCGATACAACTTCAACAAGTTTCGACTCGACACGACTTCGACGGGTTTCGATTTCGACACAACTCCGACGAGTCTCGACTTCGACATACTGTGATGCGCTCCACACCTTCGACATGTCCAACAACCTCACAGTTCGCGACATCGACAAGCAACGTCGACATGCGACCAACGACTGTCAAACTTCGACAGATTGTCTCTTTATATTCCAGTCGACTGTAACGGTTGAACTATTGAAACCGTTCTAACTTCTTCTTTGTAACTGAACGTAACGAGCAGGCACCCAAACATCTCAAAATTCTATATAACCATGTATAACATTGTAACATATATTATTTTTTGACCTGTTAGCAAGTAATAGAAGAACATTTTGCATTCCTGCATATTGTCTGTGCGTATTTGTGTTTATCTGTATTGCGTAATCCTGCTTTTGCTCATTATGTTTATTAAGATTTCGCCATAACAGAGCCGACTCATTCAGTTGAACTGTTGTCCCCCTCGTTCTTCCTGGACACAACCCGGATCAATCATCCCAAAAACCGCCCATTCAAGTTCGAGCAATTTTGGCTACAACACCAAAAATTTCTAAAAAATGTTGCCCAATGGCAGGAGGAGGCATGAGCTTTAAGAGGCAACAAGGTGCATCAATTCCAACGGAAGCTAAAATTCATTCATCAACGCCTGAAGATATGGAACAAAAAGGTTTTTGAGAACATCTTCCAAGCCAAAAGGAGGTTGGAGGATGAAATAGCCAATCTCTAGCAAATTATTATCCATGAGGGAAAAAACATAACAAACTACAAGGAGGGGGGAGAATTTGAAGACCCTCTTTCATCAACGCTACAAATAGGAAGAGACCTTGTACGGGCAAAAATTGAGAGTCAAATTGTTAAAAGAGGGGGACATAAATTATGCCTTTCTCCACGAGCCAATGATTAATCACTGCCACCACAATCACATCACTCCTTTATCGGATGAGAACAAGAATTTGGTTACCAAGCATGAGGATGTTGAGCGTGGGCTAATTTCCTTTCATAAGGCCATTCTTTCGAAACCGTTAGGAGATAGGGACCAAGCCATTCAACAAATTACTCAAAATATTCCCAAATTGGTTTCCACGTAGCATAATGAGAACCTTATGAAGCCATTCTCATTAGCAAAGGTGGAGAAAATAGTGATGGATATGAAAAAAGGCAAGGCTCCAACACCGGATGGTTTCACTATTGACTTCTTCCAAGCATGATGGTCAGTGATCAAGCTTGATGTTTTGGAAGTCGTGGAGGAATCAAGGAATAGTGGAGTAGTCCTTCCAACCCTAAGTTCCACATTCATGACTCTAATACCCAAAGGGGGCAATGCTAATCAACCATAAAAAATTTGCCCCATCTCTTCATGCAATACCATATATAAGATAATCATTAAAGCAATTGCTAACCATCTAAAGTCGTTGATTCCCACTCCGATCTCTCCAGTGCAAATGAGATATGTGGAGGGTCGCCAAAATTTGGATGGCATAGTGTTTTCCCATGAGGTCATCCACTTTCTCAAGGCCCAAAAGAAACCTGTGATGCTCTTGAAACTGGATATGTCCAAAGTGTTTGACATATTAAATTGGAGTTATATGCAACAAGTATTGGAAGCTTTTGGCATTTCAGAAAATTGGACAAAATGGATTCTCACCCTCACCTTTGTAATGTCCCCATTCAAATAAATCTCAAGAAGAGAAAATCCCACCAATCTACTAGTTTCCTAGGTTGGGGTGGAAACACTAGATTTGGAATAAGGAGACTATAAAACCCCAAATGGACATTAGCTTGGCTAAATATATTAAATGGGGAATAAATAAATATTTAAGACAAGAAAATAAAGTGGCACTTGGTCATGAGGGCACATTGGAGGTGTGGGGCCCACTTAAGCAAGATTCCCCATGCCACATGGCATTCCACTCTCACCCATTCAAATCCTAGGTGGATTCCAACATTCTTGGGGGAGTTGGAAGGGCATAATACTTGGCATGACTCAATGAGGGTCGAATTTGAGAGGAAGAGTAACTCCCATGGAAGAGGAAGAGGCATCTTGGAGTTATTGGGACACTTGGGCTAGATTCCCTAGCTTCTATGAAAACAATGATGAAGATAATATGACACTTATGACACAAATCAGACCTGAATGTTGACATCTAACATATATGACATGTCAGGGCTAAAAATAGCCTCCAAGAAGACGCACAAGGGAGTTAGGGTATCCAAAGAGACACCCTTTCGAATTGAGTGAAGGAGGAGGCTAGGAATTAATAAACAAGTGGCACACATTGGAATCTCTTTCCAATTCGAGTTGGCATGAAGCTCATGGAGGGAATTCGAACCATGGAAGGATTGGGAAGTTAATAAAAGACAAGAACCAATAAGGAGAGTGGCTTTTGATCATTTCTCATTTTGCATATTGGAGAGCATAGCTTGTCCATGCTTGTGGAGTGTTTACTCTACTTGCCTTAGTACCAATTTCAAGGGTGAAAGATTCCCATCCTAATTGAGAATTGGAGAGGCCATTCAGACCTTTCATTTGGAGCTACAATGGAGTCATTTGTTGGAGGTTGTAGCTACAGGGCTGCTCGTGAGATTCTATTCTTCAACTTGTTTCGACACCTTTCTCACTTTTCTCTTCATATTTTGGCTCTTGGAGGAAGGGCGCACTTGGTGAGATTCTGATCTCTTTGGGGGAGCTCTTGTGACCCCATTTATTTGTAATATGATGTATTTATTATGTATTTTCTGCTCAAAAGATACTAAGGTCGAAATACCAGGTGAAACTATGTCAAAATACCAAACAATGTATAAATGGTGCCATTTTCCTCATATCTTGTTATGAAAGCTTGAAGTTGCTTTATTTTGACTTGTATGAGTTCATCTTTGTGATTTTTATGATGTATGGAGTCATTAATGTCCTTAAGAAGTTTCATATACATTACATAAGCCTTTGGAACATAAATCTCGAATTTCATAGCAAATGGTGAAGTTTCCTATCATTTCCCCCTAGGTGAAGACATGTCCACAAACATCTGATTTATGGGAGTTGAAGAAGCCTTTAGGAACTGATTAATGATGCATTTGGGAGCCCATTGAAGTACTTTAACAATTCCCTATCTCTGTTCTGAAAGTTGGGAGGGTCGTACTGCATTTGGAAAGCCATTTTTGTCCCCTACCCTTGGGGGTTTTGAACCTCGAATTTACTAATAAATTTCCCTATTTTCTCCTGATTGTAAATGAATGTTGCAGAAGTCTTTTGAGAGTGTCCAAGCATCCATCGGCCTCATTTTTATGTATTAATACCTTTCAAACACCTTCAAACCCAATTCAGAATAATTTGGAGCCATTTAGAAGCATTTGAGTCATTACTAGTCTAAGGGTCGAATTGGCCAAAAAGTGCAATTTTTCCAACTTTTCCAAATTTCTTAAAAAGGGACACTACAACCTCCTTGGATTTCTTCTCTATACTTGTGAATGGTTACCCTTCCAAAACCTTTGTTCTCTCGTTGAGAATCAATCAAGGAGATCCCCTTTCCCCCTTCCTGTTCATCCTAATGGCGGAGGGATTGGGTAGAGCAATCAAGGTAGCTATACAGAACAACACAATGAAAGGGTTGCGCTTAGAAGAAGAGTTAGCATCCCATCTTTAGTTCATTAATAATACTATGCTCTCTGGTTTCCCTTCGGCTTGAGAAGCTCACTCTACAACGAAGTTAGATACCTTCTCAGCAGCTTCGACACCACTATTAGCAAAACTAAATCTCATATTGTTTTTCTTCAATGTTATCCTTCGGCTCTAGGTTAGACTAGCAAGATTGATGGGTTCCTAAGAAGATCTCTCTCATAAAAATACTTGGGGTCTCCCCTTATTAACAAAGCTCATGAAAATATCTCATGAGAAACCCTCCTCACCAAGTTGGAGAAGAAACCAAACAATTGGGCTTTCAGATCTCTAAATCTTATGGGATGCCTAGGTTGCTCAAATCTGTCTTGCAAGCCATGCCCATTTATCTCTTCTCTATCCTTACGACACCAAAGTATATTATTAAAAAGATCAAAGAGATCCAATGGTGTTTCTTATGGGGAGGCTCTCACGATCAAATAAAATGGGCCCGGGTTACTTGGTCCATTGTATGCAAGCCAAAACTAGAGGGTGGTTTGGCTTAAGGGACCCATAATTGGAAAATGCAACACTAGGAGCCAAGCTTTGGTGGAGATGCCTTAAGAATCCTACATCACTAAGGGATCGCTTGTGATATCAGAAATATGCGCCTGACATGGAAATCCAAGATCTCATATGCATGGACATGAAACCGGCCAGGATCCTTGATATGTAATGCCGCTTGGAACAATAAATCGTTGGTATAACAATACAACATCCAGGAGATACAGGATAGTCACAAGACGCTTTTTTGGGAAGATGTGTGGCAACAAGCCCCCCTACTACGACCTACACCCTTATGGGAATATATATGCACCCATTGATGCACAACCATTTACCCACAGTCCACCACTCCTGGGCCGATAACAAATAGGCCCAACTTTCTCGAACTTGGATTTTGGTCTAGAAATGGAACCTTTCAGAGAACATGCATGGAGGCCCTAGCCAACGAACTCACCCTTCGCCACATCCATCTTGTATAAGGGCATGATGTTTTAAGATGGGATTCCATTCCAAAGGTTGCTTCAATATCAAAGAAGCTTACTCTCTTCCACTCCCACCTATGGAGGCTACTCATCCTAGGATTTGGAAGCAGATATGGACTTAGAACATATGGCCAAAAGTTTGTACGTTTCTCTGGCTTGTTGTTCAGAATCAGGCTCTAACATGGGATAAAATCAGAAAACAAGGTTTCCAGGGCCCTTCTCGATGCTTTCTCTGTTTTGATGAGGAGGAGTCCACAATCTAGGATAAGGGGGTCGAGGCCCTATGCACGATGGATAGACATAGAGACAATGTTCGTGACACTTTTGAAGCCTGGAGATCAACCGCCTTTCAAAACAAGATTCTCAAACAAATTTGGAAACTTCTATCAACATTCATCCCACGGGAATTATGCATAGAACGCAACTAGAGAATTTTCAAGGAATCCTAATCCACCGAGGAACAAGTTTGGATTAAAATCCAGAAAAATCTTCTGGAAATCATGAAGACGGTTGCTTGGCAGGAGGCTGATTGGAATTGTGCAGATCCCAAGCAACTCAACCTGGAAGCTTGGATCCCCCTAGGTCCCTACCCACCCAATTCCCCCCTTCTATGGTTTCCTCAACTTGTCCCCCCCCATAGTGGGGTTCAACAAGTTAAATTTTGGCGGGACCTCTAAAGGCAACCCTTGTCCTGCTGACGCAGGGAGATTCTTTAGGAATGAAAGAAGAGACATCATCTGGGTCTATGCTAGTGCCATGGGCAGCGATATCAACACTGCAGCGGAATTGCAAGCCCTCATCCATGGGCTTCACATTGCGAGAAGACAACATTATACGAAGCTCATCATGGAAGGCGACTCAATGTTAATCATCAACATCTTACAAAAGTTATAGAATGCCACAACCCTCGACAAAGTTTCCACCAATTGGCGCCAGGAGGCAAAAATAAAAGAGATGGCTACACTCGTTCACTCATTAAACCAGCATGCAGTGATGATGCCCTCACATGTTCATTGACGAAGTCGTGGACTACCTAACGAACATGGGTGTCAATCTCATGGAGGGAGACATTGAATCGAACTAACATGGAATTGCCAACACGGATGTAGGCCGGCAATGCTGGGTCCTCGAGTGTTAGGACACCCAATCCTGGATGCAGGCGACACAAAGACAAGGGTCAGGTGTGGAGGAGATGGGACACTTGTCCTGCACTCTGCCACACCCTCCATGCAAATAATTCGTCACATGGAAAGCTGCAACAAAAGGAGGTCGAGCATGAGGTGGGATTCTTCTGTCGTATCGCAGTTCAGTACAAATTTGTCTCCATAACTAAGCAGAGTCCAAGAAATTATGGTTGGAATGATAACCGGGTGGAAGTTGAATGCGCGAGGGATTCTATTGTATCTAATGGTAATGGTTGCCGAACTAGCAATGGGAAAGCTAGTCAATGGGCATGATGACCCACATTGGCCATTTTGTGACCACGACCTCCTTTACTATCCTCTGATGGCAGTTGCAATACATGAAGGAAATAGTCTGAACTATTGGGACTGCAAGGTTAGCCGAACTGTGGAGTTGGAAACTCAAATTTGCAAAGGCGGTGGGATTGCTACCATTACCAATTCGCGCCATAGTGAGGCCAAACAAGGGGAGAAGGGCAGGGAAGCAAGCGACCCATATGCCTCACGTTAAGAGAGAAGTTGGAGAGGTGAAGAATGAATTCTTTCAGGAGGATCTCAATGCTACCAAGCAATATTTGGAGCGGTTGGAGCAAGATATCAATCAGGCGAAGGACGAGCCAGAGGCTGAAGAAGCTCACATGGAATAGGCGGTGAAAATTTTGGGTGTTGGCTTGTCTTGCTCGAGGGAGACAAAACATGGGAAAATGACTCTCCTATACTGGAAGATGAAGATGTTTCCGAGGATGGCACTAGCGGAGACCATGGATAGAGCAATGAGAGATCAGGGCCTGGCTGTAGAAGAGTATATCTGGACCAAGAACCAGTTATAGAGAATCCATTCCACTCTCAGCAACGTAGTGGAAGCTATCAAGGCGTTGGCCAAGAGAATCAATGTTTTCGCCCATATTACCACAGGCAAAGTTTTTGGGCCCAAGCCTGCGAAAGGACCATCCTGAGACTAGCACCATGAATTATCCCCACACTTGGATACCATCTCTGACAATGCTTAGCTCTCAAGTTGGCATATTCCTCTATGTTTTGTTTTCCCTATTTTAGATTGACTTCGACTTATAAAATCCATGAGAGGCATGTTGTATAGCAGTCTTAGCTATGTTTTGAGTTTGATTAGAACCTATTCTGAAATTGGTTAGACCATGATTTTTTTATTCTAAGGTTAGGCAGGTCAGGTTTCTCACTGGGATGCCTCTGCTTAATCCCTTGACACATGGTTTTATGCATGACTGGCAAATGGCTAGTAGTTGTATTCCTCTTTTAACTGATTAATATAATGTAAATTTAGTTTTAAAAAATGTATAATCAATTTTTTTGAGTTTTACATGTCTGAAGTGGGTGTAGTGTCATAATCATCATGTACCATGTTTTCACATATAGATGTGTTTCAATGTCATCTGGCAATATGTTTAAACACATATATACATGGTTTAATTACTTTCATTGAACAAGTCCTCAAAATTAAATATGCCTCCATCCTATATTTATATATGAGGAAGAGGTTAGGGTTAGGTTAGGTAAAAAGGTTATTTAGGTTACAAGACACTTCTAGCTTTTGGAAGAGTTACAAGTGTACTTTCCAAAAACTCATTTTGGAATAATTAAAAATCAAACCAAATAAAAACAATTTTAACTTGTCAAAAAAATATTAAAAATTCAATTTGTCGAAAATAATTAGATAATTAGAAATATGAGAGAAGAAGTTGCTTTGAGAAAAGGGTAAACATATATATAAATAATTAATTAAATCATGTTATGTGAGGAAACATAATCAATGTGAAGAATTTTATTTTTTATTACATAGAGATCCAATTTATCAAGGTGTAAATTTATTTTATCTTAAATTTTTTACATATCAAGTAAAGATTGAGCTTATTTTGTATAAGTATTGTTTATTATAATAAGTTCATATTTTCTCTTTTTAATAAAGCGGACATGTTATTCTTTTGTGATGTGGGTTATCTTTGTCACTTGAGTCATATTTTCATTTTTAATAAGGCCTACATGTTATTTTTTTTGTGATGTGGATTATATGACATGCTATTCTTTTGTGATGTGGTTTATATTTGTCATGTGAGCATTATCTAGTTATGTGACAACATCTCCCACATATTGGGTTGTAGAGCACTTCACTACTCTCAATGCAATTATTAATGCATAAATTTAATACTAAAATATAGAGTTATGAAAATGTCACATTGGAAAATATAGATGATATTAAAAATATTATTACTTTGAAGTTCCTAGAGAAGTTCTGGTGTGATGAAAATTTAGAGGATAAAAGAAAATTAAGATATTAAAAGGAGTTCATTAACCATAATCTTGAAGATCAAAATTATCTTTATGTTTTAACCAGCGTAAAGAAGAAGATCCACATAGTTAAAATAAGAACAAACTCTCATGAGTTGGATAGTGAAACAGTGCATTTGACCTTTTCTAAAACTCCATAGGCTAAAAGGATCCGTCATCTTTGTGAGACTACGAGTGTTGAGGATGAAAATCACTTCCTCTTAGATTGCTCTGCATACACCCACATATGATCTTAGTTTCAAAAATTTTGTTACAATATGAACATGTCCATGTTAGAGATAATTCTTCCATTAAATGCATGTGGATTGGTTTGAGATTTTGTAGGAGACTGTTGAGATATTCTCTCAACCTACATCTCCATATTTGGACTTAGTTGGATCTCACTCAAACTATATATACGTGATGTATGTGTGTATGATTAAGTAATAAAAATATTATTGTGTGTAATTTGTGCACTATTACTGCTCTCCAAATTTCTGTCTGTCCAATTTTCTATCTCATCAAAATTATAGTAATTTAGGAATGCTTCTCTTCAAATTTTTTGAGCACATAAATAAAGCTCTAAAGCAAACCAAGTAGTTCAGTTAAAATCTTATTTTTACGAGTCCAATTAAGAAGGGCATAATTTATAGCAACATTTCAACAAAATGACAACTTTTTAAATTACCCGCAATATAGATTTCAATTTACGAACAACGTGTTTAAAATTCACACGCTATAAAGTTTGTTTAAAATTCATACGCTATAAAGTTTCCACGACATGAAAAACTCCTTATTCATGGAAAACGTAATAAAACCAGGGTCAATATTAATGGTAGAAAAGTAGTAATACGAAGCCAAGATCTTTGCCACTTGCATTTGGTTTCAAAATGAACAAGTACATAATAATACGTTTAAGAAAAATATATTTCTTAAATTTAGCAATCCTTTTTATTGTTCTCCGTCAAGTAAAAGCAATTGTCTGCCCTAGGTTAAAGGATGAGTGTTTTTAACGAGTATTGCTTTAACGGTAATACATGGTGTGATGCTTTCTCACATAACCTTTTTAGCATGGATTTATTTTAAAAAAAAATCTACCCGTCTTTTGAGAAAAAAAGACATAATACCAAATTAGTAGTGGATTAGTGTTCATCATTCCCCATACTATGGATGGTAGCATTTTTATCGGCTGTCAATAATTTATTAGTTATATTAAAGCAAGAGGCAATGGATTATTTAAAGGTTGTAGCTGTAGCGCGGAGGAGAAATGAGGGCCAATGAGGAGAATAAAAAATATATTAAACAAAAAACAAATTTATACAAGTTGTTAAGATTCCGGTGGGGTCGGAAACTTCAAGCCAACGAGGATGCTAAAGAGAAGTTGCCAACTTGCTTTGAACAAACTTATAGTTTAAAGGAAGCAATTGCTCGAGCATTGTCCTTTTAAGATTGTTTTCTTTTCATGGGCTGCTCTGCATGGAAGTATACTTGTATGGGATTGGTTACAACGTTTGATTCAAGAAGGACTCGGGAGATGCCCCCTGTGCAGATCGCATAACGAATCTATCAAATATCCATTCATTGATTGTTTTTTCGTTCACTCTATGTGGGATGTTGTCCATCGGCGCATGGGCTATAGACATCAATGGTTGGGCTCCACCCTTCCAAAGGCTCTTCAAAGCTGGCATTCGTTGACACCTGTGTTTAACCAACCTGCTCTTCCATATGTATTTATGTGGTATACTTGGAAGGCTCGGAATTCTGCCATTTTCCGGGATGAACTTATTCCACGAAAGACTGCAGCATTGCGATCTTTGGGCATGCTATTGACGCTCGCCATTGTCCACATGCCCACACTTCACCGTAATATCAAGGAGGTTTTTATTAACAGTGAGGTCCCTTGGGGTTTTTTCGACGGGGCAGCACAAGGGACACCATCCAATGGTGGTGTTGGCGGGATCATCTACCTTTCTTCTACTCAATGGTTCAAGTTCGCAGCCTCCACTGGCCCTAGTACCAACAACCGAGCTGAATTATTGGCTTTGAAATTGGTTCTTCATGCTGCTATCGTGAGGGGCATTCAATCCTTTCACATCTTTGGAGATTCATCTCTCATTATTCAATGGATGAAGGCTAGATGGAAGCCCAAGAACATTTCATTGTTATCTATTTTTGAAGAAGTCTACCGGCTGGCAGGTTCATTCAATCAGATTTCTTATTGCCATGTTTTCATAGAACGGAACCAAGAGGTAGATGAGCTGTCCAAAAAGGTCTTCCACTAGCGGTTGGGCAATGGTAGACTTGGTCTCATGATCCTGGGCAGCGTTATGATCCTGGGCCTATCCCTTTTTTATCTCTAGTTCTATTTTGTACTTACAGATGATTTTGGCACCGAGCCATGTTTTTTGTGTATGTCATTTGAACTACATGATCTTGGTATGACCTTTGGGAGGTCAGTTTTTTGGATGTATTTAGCATACAGATGCTAGTTTTTTGGATGTATTTAGTATACAGATGCTAATATTGTATAGAAATTGATGGAAATCAGTTTTTTGAGACCATTTGGGTCGTGTAAAATGTCTCTTTTTTATTAATATAAAGCAGGAACACCTTTTTTTTTCTGAGGAAAAAAAATAATGCTTCAACCTTTAAACAAAATTTATTAACGACGTAACACCTGAATGTACATTCCGTTGTAGGCTTTTATATGGAATTGGTTCTTGTTTGAGGGATTTCTTATGATTTAAAATGTTTCCCACTTTCTGGGTGTGTTAGCCATGACCCACAATATTCACAATTCCACCTCATGCATTCACGGCTCCAACAACCAATTTATTGAAGGCTCTGAGATGGTATGTACCATATTTCACACGCCATCCCGGTAGTTGTAACTGTAGTTAGACACATTGATGGTTTTCACATTAAATACCCTAAATTTCTCGTCGACTAATACAAAACTCTTCGCAAATTTTATACAAACCCTTAGGATTTCATTCTTAGAGCCTTGTGCTCTTAATTGCTCAAAATCCTTCCATTCGTAAACTAATTTTAATGTTATGGGATTTTATTTAAGGGGTAGATTGTTGGGGACTTCAACACCCAAGTGTAACTCGCGAGTTGCAAGGCTCCCGTCGACATGCAGGCACTTAGGCTTGATGTACCTCCATCCCATCTACATACACCAACTGTAGTTTGTCCTTTTGTGACAAGTGTTCAACAGTAAAATCACTTGATGCCTCGATGATGCTAGCTCTTCTAGGTATGTTAAATGATTTTACCAAAAGAAATGTAGTTTTTTTGGGGGGGAGAGGGAATTTTGGCATTAGGTTTTCATTTTTATTTTGTAATAACGGACTTTTTTTTGTACGTTTCTAAGTTGGGCATTATTTTTATTTTTGTTTTTTGTATTCCTTAAATCTGTTTCAAGTTGAGTATCATTTATGTAATAGTTTCAGTGGATATGTATGAGCTGATATCAGTGCTTTAGAAAAATTACAAGAGACCAAATTAATAGGAATACCTAATTGAATAGGGACTGTTGTAAGCAATACCTAAGTTGGAGACCTCGATCCTCATGCATCAAGTGCTCACCTGACAATCTTACCCATCGTTTTGCCACTCCAAATAATTTCATGCACTGATTTCCGGAGCCATTACTATGTGAAATTTATTGAACATCCTCCCAAATATTCTTATCGTGCTCTTGGTGATTGCAGGTTTCTACAACAAATTGGCAGGGATTTACTAAGGATCAACTTTATTTCAAAGTTCTTTTTTTTTTCTTAGGTTTTATTGAGAATTGATCATTTTCTCATGTAGAGAGTTCAACAAAATTGTTTAAGATTATAAAAATTTAAAAGGACAATGTTAACTTAAAATCATTTTTTAGATGACCTGGTAACCTTTATTGAATGCAAAAGGCATGGACTATGTTCTCATGTCAAATCAAGTGTTATTGTTGGTTATTATTAATTTTGCAAAAATTGCAAAATAGATATAGCACTTGGCTTCAATTGAACGTAATGTGCTACATTATGGCAGCACCACCTAGTTTTGGATCTGCTTTCAACTATATGAGAAGAAGGCAAGCACAGTTGTTTAATAGCCAGAGGTGACCCACCCACTGGAACCTGGAAAGTAACATATGTCAGTTAGGGCTTGAAACACTTTCCTCACGCACCAGCCAGACGCATGACGTGCCAATACTTCACCCAGAGTAGTCCATGCAAATAATTGAAGATGAAAATTCAAAACTTTATGGCTCCTTACTTTCAGGAAACTCACCGGAAATAACATATGTAAGTTAGGGCTTGAAACACTTTCCTCAAGCACCAGCCAGACGCATGACGTGCCAAGACTTCACCCAGAGTAGTCCATGCAAATAATTGAAGATGAAAATTCAAAAATTTATAGCTCCTTATTTTCAGGAAACTCACCGGAAAATGACCGATAGATCTGAGAGGATTATTCTTATTTTCAGGAGCAAGCTTCGTTTGTTGAACGGAAGAGTCGCGTACTCTGTAGGGATTGTGTTTGTAATTTTTTTGTTTGCCTTTGAACGAAGCCGATAAACGCCGTATGTGGAGTTCTCGTGTGACATCTATAACATCAAAAAGAGAACTTTTCACATGATTGTGAATTTGTCTGGTTTTTGGCTAGATAAGATTTATTTCAAGGATTTTGACAAAATATAGGGTACGTTGAAGTCATGTGGGCTATTTTCTCAAAAATTGATGCGATCCTTGGCGCAGAGATTTATTCTATATGGCTCTACCAACCCACCCGGTCACAGCATACAGAGATCGGTCACAACAACCAAACCCAGATTGAATACAGTGGGATTTTCTCCAGATCGAGTGGGGTCTCTCTCTCTCTATATGGCAACGATGAAAGCAACAACACAACCCAAAGGTGTAGGCAGCTTGAACATAGCAACAGAACATCATCTGCTTGTCCTTCCTAAGCCAGCAGTCCAGTGTTAAGCTGTTCAGTCATTGTTAAGCAGCATGTTAAAGATAAAAAAACAAATAGAATCTATGATACCACCTTTCTCTTCGGGAGTTCATTAGAGGTAGTTTCTCTGCCTTCTTTCGTCGCCCGAGCGAGTTCGTTCCTCGGTTCAACATAGATCAATCTATTGAATGCTGCTTATTTACAATGTATTAGACTATCTTCCCACAACTACAGAAAGTGGATTTGGTCAGATGGAATAGAACAAAGGAATAGATAATTAGTATGGAACAAAGCTATCTAATAAGCAAAAAAAGAAATAGGTGTGGGCAGGCCTTAGCTGGCTTCGGTCACCATGCGATTCAGGAGGTGTAGGTGTCCCTGGACCAGTGTTGCTCAGTTAATACTGCTTTGTGTTTTTTGCTTAGCATGGCTTAGTTGCTGCTAGTTAGTGCTAATTAGTTAGTGTTCTCAGTGCACTTGGTTCTACTACTTTCTTCCCTTGGCTACGCTCACTAAAGGGCCTCGGCTTCTCGATTGCTGATTTCCTCCATCCATCCAACGGGCATGGAGCAAGGTCAACCAGTGAAAGTAAGTCATAACCCTAATTCCAAGATAAGAAAGAGCTTTCTTGTATGAACCTGTTTTCTTTTTTCCTTTGCTTTTGAACTTGAAACCTAAATTAACTAGACTATGCCAAGCTCTTTCTTGGAAAATAGAGGTAAAAACTTTGGAGATTATTTGGGAAATCAAAAGAATTTTTAACCCTAGGTCATTAAAATATGCTAGCGAGGAGAAGGATTAAATCTTCAACATGTGGATTGATCACTTTGTCTTCTTCTTCATTCTCGAAATAAACTCCCCCTCTATCAAAGATCACATCTCTACTAACATAAAGCTTACTAGTAAGAGGATCATAGCATCTATAAGCCTTACTTTCTTCTGAATATCCAATGAAAATACATCTCACTGACTTTTCATCTAATTGTTTTCTTTGTTGAACAGGAATACGAACAAAACATGTAGACCCAAAAAAATTTAGATGAGAAACACTTGGATTTTTACCAAACCAAGCATCATAAGGAGTAGAATTGTTTACCATCTTTGTAGGACTTCTGTTGAGAATATATATAACTGAATGTACTGCATCTGCCCAATACATGTTTGGCAAAGACATTTCTTTCAACATACACCTGGCCATTTCTACAATTGTGCTATTTTTCCTTTATGCTATTCCAATCTGTTGTGGAGTATAAGTTGTGGTTAAATCCTTCTTGATTCCATGTGAGTTACAAAATTCCTTGAATTCCTTGGAGGTTAATTCTCCACCTCGATGAGTTCTCAAGACTTTCAAATAGTATCCTGATTCCTTTTCAACAAGAGCTTTAAATTTTTTAAAACAACTAAAAACTTGAGACTTTTCGCTTAAGAAATAGACCCAAGACATTCTTGAGAAATCGTCTACTAAGAGAAACAAATACCTATTCTTCCCAATAGACAAAGTTTGCATGGGTCCACAAATATCTGCATGTACTAAGTCCAATGGCTCATCCGCTTTAAAATGATGAATATGAAAGTTTTCTCTGTGTTGTTTCGCAATTGTACAACCTTCACATATCTTGTTATTTGGCTCAATAAAGGAAGAAATACCTCTTACCATATTCTTCTTTTGCATGGAAGAGAGAGATCTAAAGTCAAGGTGTCCAAACCTTTTGTGCCATAGCCAAGACTGATCACATGATGCCTTCAAGCAAGTTACATTTGATTCCATTTTTAACATAACATCCTATTTTTTGTCATAGGGACTTTAGCAACTAAACCATTGTTGTTAAAAATCTTACAAAACTTTCCATAAAAAACAATCTTGTAGTTTTTAGAGTTTAATTGCCCTATGCTAATCAAGTTATACCTTAAACATGGAACAAACAGAGTATCTTGTACATACATGATGCGTCCATTCATGACTTTTATGGTAAGTGTACCTTTTCCCAATTCATCAACTTCATTATATTGCCAAAATTAACTTTCCCTTTTACACTCTCATATAAATTTACAAACAAATTTTTATTTCTAGTCATGTGATTTGAGCATCCACTGTCTAAATAACATTCAAAATTGTCTTTGGATTCAAAACTACTGCGTGTGAGTGTTAAAGTTTCAACATCATGAGTCATTCCCCAAGTCAATCTTGTGCGCCAATATTGAGTCTCGTGTGTCGAGGTAGTGCCTTAGGGAGCCTGAGTTGGACTCGGGAAACTTGGAGCAGATTCTTGAGTTGGACTCAAGAATGACTAACCCTTATGTGTAAAGGTTAAGCCTCATGTGTTGTACAATCTTTCTTGTCAAGGCTAAGGTCTCATGTGTCAAGACAAATCCTCATGTGTTGAGGTGGTGCCTCATGTTTTGAGGTAATGCTTTGCATGTTGAAGCATGCATAATGTGTGAATTACCACTAACCATGGTCGAGTAATTAAGTCTCCTCTAGAGACTTGCCACCTCTAGTGTGAATTAATTTAGCATATGACCACTTGGAACGAGAGTAGAACAAGATGATCACATCACTGGGAAAATCTCCTTAGTATATTTTATATGATAATTAATTAAGCTGGGACATGTGGAACATGCAAATAAGACAAGAGATAAAGATAAGATATGATAAGCGAGATTTCGATTTGCTCAATTCAGTGATGATAAAGACTTCAGTTAAATAAAGAGAACTCGAATGGTTAAACTTCAGTGATGTTAACAAAGAAGACTTTAGTCAGTTAAAGGAGAACTTGAATTGATCACTTTAATGATGTTAACAAGAATGGTTCAATTAAAATAGTTAACCAAGTGATAACAAAGAAGATCTAGTTAAATAAGTGTTTGCGTGACGACACTTGAGTTGCGACACTTGCATGACAACACTTGAGTTATGACACTTGCATGAAGACACTTAAGTTAGCCACCTAACTAAGTGGTCTAGCATCCATATGGAGGGCGAGTTCATCCTGAAGTTAGAAGATAAAAATAGAAGCTGAAGCATGAGAAGAATATGTGTGTGTGTGTTATACATGATTGATGAAATTCAATGTGAATCGAATTCTCTTCTCTCTTGAAGGCAATGCGCTTTTCTTTATGCAGGATATTATTCCGAGTTCTATTCTTCCATCTTCTCTCTTGCTTTTATATATGCACCAGGGGTGCTTGATGTAATATGCTTGTTGTGAAGCAAGTCATTCTCTGCTATAAATTAATATACTAAAGAATATTTTCCTATGGTTTTCTCCCTCAAGTTATAGAGGGTTTCCCCAGGGTAAATTTATGTGTCGTATGTGAATGCTTATGTTTATGATTGTTCATTGATTTCAAGTACTACTGCAATTTCGAATTAAAGATAAAAAATTAACATGGTATCAGAGCTCAGGGCGTGAAAGAGCTAAGTTCAGCAGTCAAGCTTGAGTCTACGTAGATCCTGAGTGAGCACAGTACTTGAAGAATAATGGATTCAATTTTAGTAAGACCGGAAGAAAAACTTGAAGGAAATTCGAACTTCAATAATTGGAAGGCCAGGATTTTGAATATCCTGGACGAGCACAATCTAGATGGCTACGTATCCATTGTTGTTGAAGAGCCTACTACTAATGTATGATGCACTAATTTCAATAATAATCAAGCCAAAGAAAAGAGAATCATTTATGATTCCACAAAAGACAATTCGATGCTAGTGATTACTCCATTGAAGATCGCAAAGGAATGCTTCGACACTTTGAAAAATCTTTATCAGAAGAAGGCACCGAGTCATAAGGGAGAATTGTTGAATAAGCTTTGTAATCTAAAGATGGAGAAGGATGAAGCTGTTGCTTTCTTCTTCACAAAGATCTCTCAAGTAAGAGATCAACTCATGAGTATTGGTGTGACAGTTGATGATGATGATCTCATATAGACTATTGTCGATGGCCTTCCATGTTCACGGGAGACATTCTTGGTTGTAGTAAATGGTCGAGAAGTGCAACCAAACTTTGAAATACTATGGCATGATTTCCTACACGAAGAAGGGAGAATCCATAGCAAATATACTTCCTCCAAAGAAGAGAACCTTGCTCTTACAACACAAATGAAGAGAGGTAAGAGATCTTTTTCTCACAAGAAGTTTTCTCATCAAAAGGAAAATGATTACAACAAGAACTTTGATAAGTCTAAAGTCAAATGATTCAATTGCAATAAGAAGGGTCACTTTGCAAGAGAATGTCGTGCAAAGAAAATAGGAAAGTTCAAGGGTAGGTTTCATGCTTCTTATGCTACAGAAGATGAACCAATAAGAAAGAATTCTTCTGATGATCATAAGACAAGGAACAATTACTATCTTGTCTCATCCCTATCTTGATCCATTACCAATAGTATTGATACATGGTCGGTGGATAGTGGAGCATCTAAACACATGAATGGATATAAGAGCGCTATCAAAGGTCTAAAGGAAAAAAATTCTCCTGCTAGGTGGAGCTTGGAGATAAATACCAACTATTTGATCCAAGGAGTTGGATCCACTTCATTTTAGTTGGATTTAGGAGATGCATTGCATGTTGATTAAATCCCATTTGTTCCTGGATTGAAGTAGAACCTCTTTTCTGTTTCTGTTCTAGAAGATAAAGCATTCAAAGTAATCTCTATGGACAGTAAAGCGCTCATGTGGCCAAAGCATGCAGACTTGAACTCTGTGTCTATAATTGGAGTTATAGAGGGAGGTCTCTACAAAGTTCCTGGAAAGCTCATTTAAGCCATGATCCATGAAACTGTCAGTCCTTGTGAACTATGGCATAGGAGGCTTGGTCATCTTCATTTCAAAGCGCTACCTAGATTGGAGAAGATGGTAAAAGGTATGCTTGTGTTTAAATTTGAATATGATATTGTTTGTAGAGGTTGCGCTCTTGTAAATAACATCAAGAAGAGTTTTCCTAGCCATACCAAAAGATACAAAGGGATCCTAGAATTGATACATTCCGATATATGTGGTCCTATGTAAACACCATCCTTGAGTGGTTATTTGTACTATGTGCTTTTCATAGATGATTTCTCTCGCAAGTCTTGGATATATTTTTCTGAAGGCAAAGAGTGAAAATTTCAACAAGTTTCAAAAGTTTAAAGCATTGGTTGATAAATATACTGGAAAGCACATTCATGCTTTGAGATATGATAGTGGAGGAGAGTTCGAGTCTCATGACTTTAATGACTTCTGTCAAGATCAAGAATAAGAAGACAACTGACTGTACCTTACAACCCTCAGCAGAATGAGGTTGTTGAAAGAAAGAATAGAACAATCTATGAGGCTAAAAAATCTATGATGTGTGATCAAGATCTGCCCACCAACTTATGGGAAGAATCCTCCAGCACTGTTGTTTATACATAGAACATAAGTCCTCATGCTATCCTGGGAGAAAAGACTCTTGAAGAGGTTTTCACCGGTGAAAAACCAAATGTTGGAGACTTGAATATTTTCGATTGTTCTGTCTACATTCATGTACCAAAAGAGAAGAGGACAAATATGGAGCCATCCAGAAAGAAAGGAACATTTGTTGGATATAATGAATCCTCCAAAGCTTATAGAATCTATGTTCCAAGACAAAGGAATATTGATGTCGGCAAAGATGTAACATTTCATGAAGAGGTTGCCTTCAAGCGTTCCAAATAACTTCAATGTGACTTAGACATATAGGAGCATGATACTCCCATGATGGAGGATCCAGTTTCTGATTCTCCCCTTTTAGATGTTGAGAGGGAGAATTCAAAAGAACCTTCATATTCGATTGATCCTGAAGAGCCAGTAGAATTGATAGAAAGATATGTTGATGAGCCTCCTAATAAGAGGAGATCTGCATGGTGTCGAGGCATTCTACAAGAGGTTGAAAAGCATGGAACACCATCTGGCACATCCAAAGAGCGAAAGAGACCTGACAGATATGCAAGATATGTAGCTCAGATGAGTCACATCAATGATTCAAAACCCACCTCATATGAAGAAGATGCTAAGCAACGAGTATGGGAAGATGCCATGGTGGATGAATACAAATCCATCATGAAGAATGACGTGTGGGAAGTGGTTCCTAAAAATGAAGGGAAGTCAATAGTAACTTCCAAGTGGCTTTATAAAATTAGACATGCAGCTGATGGCAGTATTGAAAAGTATAAAGCAATATTTGTGGCTCGTGGCTTCTCACAGAAAGAAGGAATAGACTATGATGAGACATTTTCTCTTGTGTCTAGGTACACTACTATTCAAGCCATAATTTCCCTTGCTTCAGTTATGGGGTGGAAACTTCACCAGATGGATGTGAAGTTGAGGAAGAGGTATACATATAGAAACCTGAGGGGTTTGTAATTCATGGTAAGGAGTCCCATATATGCAAACTTAAGAAATCCTTGTATGAGATTAAGTAGGCCCCAAGGGCTTGGTATTCAAGGATTGATAGCTATCTTCAGAGCTTGGGCTTCTCCAAAAGTGAAGTTGACCCCAACCTGTACTTCAAGGTTGTGAAGAACTAACCACTGATCTTGGTTCTCTATGTTGATGACTTGTTCCTTACTAGAGAGCAACAACATATAGCTCGATGCAAGAGGGAGCTCACTTTTGAGTTCGAAATGAAATACTTGGGTCTTATGCACTGCATTCTTGGTCTGGAAGTTTGGCAAAGGAAAGATGAGATCTTCCTTTCACAAGGAAAGTACACAATTAATGTGTTGCACAAGTTTGGTATGATGGATTTTATATTCACGTCTACACCAATGGTTACTAATATGAAGAAACTACATGAGTTAGATTCTAGATCGGGTCTAGTGGATCCTACCATGTATAGAAAACTCATTGGTTTTTTCATGTATTTGATACATAGTAGACCATACATTTGTTATGCAGTGAGTATCTTGAGTCACTTCATTTCTAAGAAAAGACATGGACATTGGGTTGTTTCCAAGCTTGTACTTAGATACCTTCAAGGTACTATTGCTTATGGAATCATATATGCTTCTAGTGGAGGAGTGATGCTACTTGGTTATGCTGACTCTGATTGGGGTGGTAGTATTGTGGACCGAAAGAGTACATCTGAATTTTGTTTTAGCTTCGGATCAACTATGATCTCTTGGTCTAGCAGGAAGTAGGGCTCTGTAGCCTAGAGTACTATAGAAGTAGAGTATATTGCAGCTAGTACCACCTTCCAAGAAGCTGTGTGGATTAGGAAGCTACTTGTTGGGTTGTTCGGTGAGAATCTTGAGACTACTGTCATTCGCTCTGAAAATCAGAGTTGCATCAAGCTCTCGGAAAACCATGTTTTTCATGACAGATCGAAACACATTGAGATGAAGTACCACTACATCAGAGACATGGTCTAGAGAGGTGTCATAAGACTTTAGTACATTGCTACTAATGAAAATATAGTAGATATGTTGACTAAGCCTCTATCCATGACGAAGTATAGGTACTTTTGAGTCAAGCTTGGCATGGAAGAGAATACCTCCCTTGCCGAGAGGGAGTGTTAAAGTTACGACATCATGAGTCATTCTCCAAGTCAAACTTGTGCACCAAGATTGAGCCTCGTGTGTCGAGGTAGTGCCTTAGGGAGCCTGAGTTGGATTGAGGAAACTTGAGTAGATTCTTCAGTTGGAATCAAGGATGACTAAGCCTTATGTGTAAAGGTTAAGCCTCATGTGTTGACGTAAGTACTTTGTATGTCAAAGTTATGATGTTGTACAGTATTGCTTGTCAAGGCTAAGGTCTTGTGTGTCAAGACAGATCCTGATGTGTTGAGGTGGTGACTGATGTGTTGAGGTAATGCTTTGCATGTCGAAGCATGAATGATGTGTGGTGTATTACTAACCATGGTTGAGCTATTAAGTCTTCTCTAGAGATTGGTCACCGCTAGTGTGAATTACTTTAGCATATGACCACTTGGAACGATAGTAGAACAAGATGATCACATCATTGGGAAAATATCCTTAGTATATTAGATATGATCATTAAGCTGGCACATGTGGACCATGCAAATAAGACAAGAGATAAAGATAAGATGTGATAAGAGAGAATTCGATTTTCTCAATTCAGTGATGATAAAGACTTTAGTTAAATAAAGAGAACTCAAATTGTTAAACTTCAGTGATGTTAACAAAGAAGACTTCAGTCAATCAAAGGAGAAATTGAATTGATCACTTCAATGATGTTAACAAGAAAGAATTCAGTTAAAAGAGTTAACTAAGTGATACCAAAGAAGATCTAGTTAAATAAGTGTTTGCATGATGACACTTGAGTTGCAACACTTGCATGACGACACTTGAGTTAAACTAAAAGATGGCACTTGAGTTATGACACTTGCATGAAGACACTTAAGTTAGCCACCTAACTAAGTGGTCTAGCATCCAAATTGAGGGCGAGTTCATCTTGAAGTTAGAAGATGAAAATAGAGGTTGAAGCATGAGAAGAATATATATATATATATATATATATATATATATACACACATGATTGATGAATATATATATATATATATACATATGATTGATGAATATATATATACATGATTGATGAAATTCAATGTGAAACGAATTCCCTTCTCTCTTGAAGGCAATGTGCTTTTCTTTGTGGAGGATATTATTATGAGTTCTATTCTTCCATATTCTCTCTTGCTTTGATGTATGCACCAGGGGTGCTTGATTTAATCTGCTTATTGTGAAGCAAATCATTCTCTGCTATAAATCAATATACTAAGGAATGTTTGCTAGGGTTTTATCCCTCAAGTTATAGAGGGTTTCCCCAGGGTAAATTTATGTGTCGTATGTGAATGTTTATGTTTATGATTGTTCATTGATTTCAAGTACTACTACAATTTCGAATTGAAGATAAAAAAAATTAACATGGTATCAGAGCTCAGGGCGTGAAAGAGCTAAGTTCAACAATCAAGCTTGAGTCTACGTAAATCTTGAGTGAGCACAGTACTTGAAGAATAATGGCTTCAATCTTAGTAAGACCGGAAGAACAACTTGAAGGAAATTTGAACTTCAATACTTGGAAGGCCAGGATTCTGAATATCCCGGAAGAGCACAATCTAGATGGATACACATCCATTGTTGTTGAAGAGCCTACTACTAATGCATGGGGCACTAATTTCAATAATAATCAAGCCAAAGAAAAGAGAATCATTTATGATTCCACAAAAGACAATTTGATGCTAGTGATTACTCCATTGAAGACCGCAAAGGAATGCTTCGACACTTTGACAAATCTTTATCAGAAGAAGGCACTGTTTGACGGACAATCCACTCGAGCGGACGTGAGCCGGATCTCCCTAGCTCAATGCGAGTCTATAACAAATAGAACTGACTACAAATGGATTTCCTAGATCTACTTAAGGATCAAGTGCTAGATTTTTTACCTTTAGCTTTGCAATCCTTTCTCTTGAATGCTGCTCCGCGTCCTGTAGTCGTCAGATCTCAGCTGCAAGACCTGTCAAGACACAAGAATAACACAAAACGAGTAAAGAGAATCTATACAATAAGAGATCTAAGTAAACAGTTAAGCAGGTAAACTCTTCAATATCATCACACACATGAACAATATTGGTGGAAAGCATTTGTATTACTGTAAATAGGGAAATACATAGTAGAGACATAGAACTACAACCAAGGCTTAACGCTGCAGCCCTTATCCATCCAAGCCATTTGCCATATCCTCCCAAGGAAGTATGAGTCTCACAATAGATGAGTAGAGATCTCTCAAGGATGATTTCACCAGCATGTAGACACTATAGACTTCCTCACCTTTGAGAAGGGTAGAGCTTCACTTATATAGGATTAAGTGGATAGGGTATGGATAGGGTAGGTTGAGATATGGTAGGAGAGACATAGGGGATCCTTACAAGAGGTTAGGAACCGAAGGCCAGCTCCCCCAACAGGTCAAGGATAAGGATCCAAGTCAACAACCTTCGAGAATGGGCTCGAATAAGCTATTTTTTCCCATTAACTGACTTCGTCGCACCCTGTAATGGAGCAAGGTGCGATGTCGCAGGTTGCATGAGTGCAACCTGCGACGACATCTCAAACCTTAGCATAAGCACAATGATGTCCCTTATAGGTAAATGACTTAGCCAATGGAACTTCAAGAATGTATACACTGAATCTGATGGTGGTAAGATTTTAGGTGTAATAGAATTCCCCCCAAAGCATGAATCTGTTTAAAGATTGGAAAAGTGAAATGCTTTGACAGAAAGAATGGAAAAATGGACTTGTCGGATGAAGGACACTGTTGCAGTACAACTGACTCTGAACTGAGAATCTCATATGATGTACAACATGGCTGCCGACCAATACAATGCAGATCCATGGTAGTAATGACTAACTGAACATAATCATGGCTATTAGACACAAGCGTAGATCCATGATGAGATGGTAACAAAGCCATGACCAATACAAATGTGGATCTGTGTAATATGACTCAATACAAACTCCATCACAACCTGGGTAAAACATGACTCCCCAGGGTCTTCAAGCTAAACCCACAATGATATGAATCTATCCATGTGATTACAAATGTCTTAACGTCGAACATGGTAGAAACCACTTGATTACCGGTCATTAATGTATACCGTTAACAAGTGCGAAGGAAATCACCATTAATGTCAATGATCCCCAAGGTATCACATTACATATCACCAAGTGTGAATAAATAAGTTGAAGTCGAATGCAAGATGAAATCTTTCGATCAAGAGTCAATGATGTAAACTCATGTTGAAAGCGAGGTAACTTGCCATTGAGGCATGCAGGGCCAAGGTACTTGGTTGGTTTCTAGATTCAATCCTCGGATGATGAGCTGAAGTCGACAAGGATGAATCCGTCGAAGGAAGGCCATGATGAATCCCACATCATCGGCATGAAACCCGACAAAGGACGTGTAGAGTGTATCAGATGGTACAGTAACATGCAAGATTGACTCAGAGTAGATTGACATGATCGAAGGTGTATTGACTGCAAATAATGAATAGTGAAAGTATTCTTGAACATGGGCATGGCATGACTTGGTAGTGTTGACATGACGAGTACGACATGAACTCCTAATGCAACTGATGGTGGAAGCTTTCTTTGAATAACTCAAAGGAGTAACGAGACTCAGGAAGTAAGCGAAACTCGAGGACAAACAGATGATCCAAGTACTGTATGCAAATGTAGACGAGTGCCATGTTCAAAAACGACTAGGTACTACCATTGATAAAGGTGTAATACAAAAGCTTTCCTTTTTCCCCATCATGAACGATGAGTGCCTCATGTGGTATTTACAAGATTGATGAGGGTAACCAGATGCTCGGTATAGCTCATCTCATAGATGAGTCCAATCCCAAATATTTTCTGAACCTGGGATAGGAGGGGTTCGTCCCATGGTGGGCCCTTCAATGTGAAAATTTAACGAGTCCATAGAAGGTAAAATCGGTCGTCATTTCATGTTTAGAGAGTCTGAAAAGAACTAAAGAAGACTCCAACAGTCCTTTTTTGTAAAGTTAGCCTTATCGCCCGAAAAAGGGTAAAACAACACGGAAGAGGACTCTTCCAGTCATGATTGGCTGGAGTATACCTTTTTCGTAACTAGTGCTCCCTGGTCCGAAAAAGGGGTAAACTATCACCAGGAAGACAACCATTCAAATTGTTTTACAAGTGTGAACGTGACAAATTCGCTTGGAAATCTTTTCATATTTCGAGAGCCTGAAAAGAGATTAAAGATACTCCCCAGGGGTTCCTTTTCCGCAATAGTTTAAAGAGCCCGGAAAAGTGATAAATCATAACTCGGTAACGTATTGTCATAGTTTCAAGAGCACACGAAAGAACAAAGAGTAAGCTCATTTCATTAAATAATCATAATCTAATGAATTGAAAATACAAATGACAAAATACACAAGGGGTGTTAATACCTGAGATGACAGTTCCAATGCAAAAATGGCGTAGAAAGATACTTCACAACTCCTGCACACTCGGAAACTAGGTCAAATAGTCAACTGAACGTTCAAATATAATAAAATCGATCCAAACTATAGCAAATAGCATAACGGCATCAAATATTTGAAAAAAGGAATGTTCCATTTTGTTTATAAATAGAAATAAAAACCAAATATGGTCACCATTGTTCTATTTGCCAAATTTGGGAGGAGTAGTGCCATTTGGAGCCAAATATTCACTTGTCGATTCCGGGAGCTACGCGCAGCCATTTCACTCGCTGTCAAGAACAAGTAACCCTAAACTTCAACCAACATAATTGCAGTGGTTTACATTTTTGAATTTCAGTCATTTTTTTGGGTTTTAGCTTGATTTGGGAAGGGCCATGACGCCCTCGGCTCATCGTAGTTTGCCTTTTCGGGAACTGCGACGAGACTGAGTTGTCGCAAGGGTCTCAGAACTGGACTGCGACGACGTCGCTCTGTTTGTAAAAATGGGGTGCGACAACGGCGACGTCCATCCCTAAACTCAAACCAAGCTCAGAAGAAAGACTTTCAGTGGTTGAAGCAAGTTCTAACAATGTTAAAATTCTCCTGTTGACAGGTTCGAAGCATCTAAGATGGTTTTGGAATGGCGAGAAAGGGAGCATGAATTAGATGACATGCATGCTGCAAATGATCCAGAATGCATAAAATCATTGAGGAATTGTGGGCTCCTCAAGTTCTTCCACATCCAGGGGATGAGATCCCAAATCCCATTATTGACGCATATGCTCCGATGTTGGGATGCGACCCAGCAATACTTCGTGATCGGTGAGCATGAGCTTACCATAGATGTCAAGGACATATACTTTTTGACCTGATTGTCCCGAAGAGGGGACAATGTGCTACTTATTGGATCACGTGAGATTGATCAGACTGTGGGTGATATGATCCTGCAGCATTGTACTCCCAACACTGCTGCTTCCAGTGGGAAGATTCCCATTAAAAAAGTGCGGGAGCAACCATTGCGCGCCATACTATTCACCATTACGAGGATGGCGGGGAGCCAAGCTCCTCACCTAGCCACCAGATCGTAGATGTTATATGCGGAGGACTGTATGTCTCCGAAGATTTTGAACTGGTGCGAGGGACTCCTTGCAAACATGCGGGCTCAACTGACAAAGTGTCGGTGGGGAGAGCTCAAACAGTTTGGCTATGGATCGATAATGATCTCGTTCTTACTGGAACGGGTTCCCCTTTTGCATCCTCAGGTACCACTGGAGGATAGGGATCCTAGAGATCCTCACATGGCTAGGTGGAACGATGTGATGGCCCGACATGGTGGGGGCCCCATTATTGGATACCCTCTTGAGTTTTTTACTTGGCTGGAGGGCCAGTTACTGATGGTGGAGGACTTCTAGTACAGTGGTACGGACTTTAGAGATGACCCGGACTTGCCGCTGCCAGAGGGAGCAGCATGGGGAGACCTTGGTAAGAACAAAAAAACCCTTGTACTTTTTAAAGTTTTGTGCATTTATGATTTTTTTGATATAGTGCTGACAAGTAAACAACATGTGCGTGCAGATGTGGGGCCTGTATGACCAGTGGGAACCTCTCTTCTTTCCAGGAGAGAGAGAGAAGAGGGAGCAGTCGTGGGTCTAGTTGTGCATGCCTCCATTGCAGAGATGGATAGAGTCTACGCCAACCTGAGTGGGTTGACACTAGATGTGCCTGAGCCGACGGTAGATGAGGTGTCGTGTCCCATGCAGGTGCACACTGTTGGAGCTACTGCACGCTTCAACGTGTTGCTTTGCAGGGTTGCGAGAGTAGTCGACTGTTTCCAGACTCAATAGGCTAGGGATGTTAGACCACCTAGGCCTGTACGGGCCAGGCGATAGGCCTTATGTTGTTATTGTGTGTGTACTGAGAGCTTAGAGGCCTTAGATTTCTTGTACTTACTGAAAGCTAGTAGGCTTCAGATTTTGTAGAGACTCACTGAAAGCCGCTGTGCTTCAGACTTTTGTACCAACACTACATTTTGAGATTATATATATATATATATAGACATTCCGACGATTTATACATTATGTGTTTTAAATGGATGAATAATGTGGTCTTATTTATACGTTTGCTTATAAAATGAATTAATTACATGCTATGTCTACTTAACAGTTCATGAATATGCTTACGTGTGTGCAATGTACCGATCTAAGACGAAGTTGGCCATAGAGTCGGCAACTGTGTTAACGTCTCGTGGAATGTACAAGTACTGAATGGATTCAAAGGACCTTTCCAGAAGAAGGACTCGTCTATAGAGACGGAGTAAAAAGGGATCCCGGATGGCGTAAACTTGGTTAAGATGAGAGACCACTAGTTGAGAGTCCAAGTGAATGACAACGTGGTCCATACCCAAAGAAATGGCGTCAGTTAGGGTTCCAATGAATGCTTGATATTCTGCAGCATCGTTGGTCGCGAAACCTAGACACATTCCTCCCGGGCTGATGAGCTCGCCAGTAGGTGAATAAAGTACCCAAGCTGTCGAAGCAAGGTTACGGGTATGCCGACTGGCGCCGTCCGCGAATCTGAAACAAGTTGCCAACTGCACACGCAAACAGAACATTGTATAAGAAATGAAACAAGACCTAAACACACAAGAAATCAAAGCGTCACACCACATAGAAAACACACTTGCATGCCATGTATAGTATTTACAAAAGTACTCATGAATGAAAGACTCAAGCATAGTACCTCTTCAGGTAGAGCCCATTGCGGGGCTCACCCAAAGATATCCCGTCATAGCCTTCAAGCTTGTAAGCTCCCTTCTCTAAGACGCGTTTCACTATGTAAGGTCCATGCCACATGGACTCAAAATTTCCTGCCCCTAGCTTATCATGTTTTTGGTTGTATGTAAGGTCCATGCCACATGGACTCAAACTTTCCTGCCCCTAGCTTATCATGTTTTTGGTTGTATGTAAGGTCCATGCCACATGGACTCAAAATTTCCTGCCCCTAGCTTATCATGTTTTTGGTTGTATGTAAGGTCCATGCCACATGGACTCAAACTTGCCTGCCCCTAGCTTATCATGTTTTTGGTTGTATGTAAGGACCAAATCTCCTTCGCTGTAAGCGCGGGGTTCTATCGACTTGTCGTACTGCACTTTTATGCGTTTCTTATGAGCCTCGTTGGCAAGAGCGACATCTCGGCGAGTCTCGTCGAGTTTAGATAGGTAGAGGAAACGTTCTTCCTCGACAATAGTGTGTGGGAGAAATTCGACGGTGAGCTTGAGAGATGAAATATCACACTCTATAGGGAGGACTGCCTCCAATCCATACACTAGCTGGAAAGGAGTAAATCCAGTGGCGGTTTTAACAGAAGTTCTATAAGCCCAAAGTGTAGAGAAGAGCATATTATGCCAGCTGGACTTATGCGTACCTACCAATCGTTGGACCATAGTTTTCAAGACCTTGTTAATGGCCTCGACCTGTCCATTCGAATGCGGGTAGTATGGTGTTGAGTTTTCATGGCAGAAACCGAATCTATCGCTCAACTCGTCAACCATGTGGTCCATAAAGTGAGAACCATGGTCGGTAACTATCGCTTGAGGAACTCCAAACCGCGCTATTACATGATTGAGCATAAAGAGTGTGGCGATCTTGTCGTCGTTCGTGTATGTAGGCATTGCCTCGGTCCACTTTGTAAAGTAGTCCACAGCTACAACGACATAACTATGCCCCCCGGCCAAGGTAGGCTTACAATGCATGAAATCTATGCCCCATTTAGTGAAAGGGCCAACAACAATAATCGGGTGTAATGGGGCAAGGTGGGTGCGCTTTTTCGTATGAAAGTGTTGACATGGAGGACATTTTTTGACGGCCTCAATACAATCTCTGAAGATAGTAGGCCAATAATATCCTGCGCGCAAAATCTTTTGGGCTGTAGCCGTCCCAGAGAGGTGACTGCCACACACCCCAGCGTGACAATCATTTAAAATGTGTTCAGCCTCATCATGAGTTAGACAGCATCGGAGAATGGAATCGACACCACGACGGTACAAGGTATCACTGATGATCAGGAAATACTCTGCATGGTGGCATATGCAACGATGGTCGTCACGAGACAGTTGAGGACTGAAATGTTGGGTTTGAAGATACAAGGTGATATCTCCATACCATGGATCAGACGTATTGATAAGAAACAATGACTCATCCAGAAAGGAATCATTGGGCTTAGAGTCGTCATCAGTACGGGGGATGTCGCAAATAAGCTCGGTAAACACCAATGACTTTTTAGACTTAGCTTTTTCGAAAAGAATGTCGAATTCTTGCAGTATCACGATCCAGCGTGAATACTTGCCCCCAAGCACCTGACATGTTAGAACGTGGTACATAGGGTTCGAATCGGAAATGATGGTGGTGGTGCGGAGCAAAATGTAATGTCGGAACTTCTGCACGGCTACGACGATCGCGAGAGTGAGTTTTTCAACATGTGAATACCGGGTTTCAGTGTCAAGGAGACCTTTGCTAGCATAATATATCACATGTTCTTGGGCATTCTGGTCTTCCTGCACCAAAACCATGGTGATAGTGGTGTCGGAAGCCGCGAGATATAGGATGTAATCTCGATAGTAATTCGACAGTTGGAGCACGGGGGCATGCGTGATGGCATGCTTCCAACCATCAAAAGATTGTTGAACTTGGTTGTCCCAAATGAATGGGACGTCTTTCTTCATCAATCTCATGTAACCCTGCATTTTTTGCGCGAAATTACAAACAAAGCATCGTAAATAAGTTGCTCGTCCTTGCAGACTCTGAAGTTCCGTAATATTGGTTGGAAGTGGAAGAGCGACGGTGGATTCCACCTTCGAGGGATCAATGGGGATCCCATCTTTCGAGACGATAAACTCTAGGAGGCGTCCAGACTCGACACAAAAAATATACTTATGAGGATTCAGACGGATATTGTACTGCCTGCATCTGAGGAAAATAACCGTCAGATGATCAAAGTGGAACTCACGCTACTTCGAATGGGAAGGGAGATCGTCCAAGTAAGGTTCCACAAAGTCCATCACATCATGGAAAGGATACGACATGGCCTGCCGGAATGTGGCACCAGCGTTTTTAAGACCAAACCGAAGTTTGCGGTATGCAAACGTTCCCCAAGGGCAGATGAAAGCGATCTTGTGTTGGTCGGCGGGGTGAATCTCAATCTGGTTTTATCCAGAAAAGCCATCCATAAATGAAAAGATGACGCTTCCGGAACAATTGTCGATAATTTGGTCAATAAAGGGAGTCGGGTAATTATCCTTGGGACAAGCCTTGTTGAGGTCCCGATAATTGACACGGACGCGAATAGTACCCTATTTTTTAGTAACAGGGACGACGTTTGAGACCCACTTTGTCAATGGGATAGGGTCAATGAAGCCGGCTTTCAAGAGTTTCTCAATTCTGCCTTGATCGCTGCAGTCTTTCGGGGGTGTACCGGTCGCAACTTTTGGCGGACAAGTTTGATGTCTGGATAGGTTTTGATCTCGTGCAAAACAATGGAGGGGTCTATCCCAGGCATCTCCTCGTAGGTCCAAGCGAATACGTCTTGAAATCGCTTGAATAAGGTCGTAGCAGTAATGACTTCTTTAGGGGAACACTTCTGTCCTAACTGAATGTGTTCCACTACACCAGTTTTAACCGAGATGTCGATCAAAGTGGTAGGCTCAATGTTCGCTAAGTTGCCTTCATAATTCTTTTGACACGCGAGTATCAAAGACTGAGAGCCAGAAAGGACATCCGGTGTAGAGATGGTGCGAATTATGTTCTCTACAGTATCCAAAATGGGAAGGGAAGACGAACGATGATGGAGGTCTTCTCACAGAGGATGATCCACACTCATGATTTCCATAATGGACTCATCAGAATGAAAAGTCCGTAGGAAGGGATCGGATGATGTCCCTGTAGAGAATGAGGGGTGGAGGTCACAGCTAAGTGATCCTTCGGGGCTAACTAGATAGCCTCGTACATAAGTTCGGCGGGTGACAAAGGCATAATGTCTCCAATCAGGTGTGTGGTGGCTTCATCAGGTACAAGCCATGAATCAGTGGAGTTGGGAATGGACGAGATATGCAAGGAGATCATGTTCACCGTGGCAACATGGTTTGGGGGATCCGAAGTAGGAAAGACTCCCATAAGGGATGAGTCCTTAAGGAGGCCAACCCCCACACTCTCATACTTTTGTGAAGTTTGTCCAATGGATGGAACGTTATCGCCCGGATGAGTAGTGGTGTCAGGTGTGCAGAAATCCAGTTGGTCGATTGTGACAATTTGGCCTTGATGGGGGAATTGTACAATGCGGAAGACAGATGATGCAACCACAGTCATGGTGTAAAACCAATTACGACCAAGCAGAATGTTGTAATCTAACGGGGCAGCGACTACTTCCACGTTAATGGTTGTGGTCTTCCCCCCCAGCTCGACTAGTAAAGCTTGTAACAACCCATGAGGTTGAAAGCCACGTTCGTCAAAGGCTCTCAAAGTGGTAGGAGAACGGTTCAACTTGGGAGAGCCAATGGCTCTCCAACATGAGATCGACATGACTGAAGTGGAGGCACCTTCGTCCAAAACAGAACGATGGATTGTCTTCCCAACGATGTTTGTGGCAACTTGAAATGCCAACTGATGGGAGAGCCTCAGTTTGAAGTATTCCAGCTGGAACATAATAGTATTCGATGAGTCTGGGTCAACTGCACCAATGGCAGCGAGGAGAGTTTTGCGTTTATTTGGAAAGTTTTGCAAAACCTCCAGCGTCGACATAGCGCAAGGAGCTTGTGCTAGGTCCTCTACAATGTTGTAGTTTTGAGCAGCCCGAGCATTGGGATTAAAAACCGATTTTCTAATCGTGCTCTTGGGTGGACGTAGTGTTGACTCTAGAGAGGGCTTCTCTATGGCGAGAGGAGCAGTTGGTACGGTGACTTCAGGCATCGAGGTGGAAGATTTTTCAGTATTACTTCCAACAGGTTCTTTAGCTGGAACAGAGTCATACGAACGAGAGCGGGTGTTCAAGTTGATGGTCTCATTGTGCGCCATGAGAACATGTGCGGTGTTGGGTGCTTCTCCTTGGGAAGAAGAAGTGTGAGCGATCGACTGCTGATTTTGAGAAGGGAAGGGATCGTTGAAAACTGTGGGTGTGGGTTTTCCCTTAAGAAATTTTTGAACTTCATCTCTATGGGGGCACTCCTTAGAGAAATGGTCATCACCACACAGTAGACAAGGATACTTTAAATTCCTTTTCTGTTTGGTATCATTAGGGGTGCTCCTTTGTTCCTGCTGGGTGGAAGACTTCTTAGGTTTCCCCTTGTTTTTCTTCTTACCACCAGACTTTTGAGGTGAAACTGATGAAACAAAATTCACTTCTTCAGCGACAGCAGGAGTGGATGATTTGGTGGTGCCGTGACCAACCTGTGTTGGTGATGGGGAAGAACCCTGGGGATTCGACGAACCAATAGTTTGAGAAGAAGGCTGGGTGGTAAGGGATCCAATGATGCCATCAGTTTGGGGTCCCTTGGGTGGTTTCGCGGGGTCGTAAGTGTTGCGGGGTGCGCCAGGAAGGATATGAAACAATGTGTCGAACTGAGCATAGACTAAGTCTAGTAAGTGGGCACACGCGATGGCTTGTTCTTCAGTGACAGCACCGCCCATGGAAACATCTTGTGCTATGGTGGGTTGCAAAGAATTTGTAAACCAGTCTGCTAGGAGTTGATCTGGAATAGGAGCTTTAATGAGACGTCGTCTCCTTTGCCACTCATGTATATGATCCGATATGTGAGTGGCGGTATTCTAACGGAGCAAGGTTAAAAACTTTGTACCAGTTTCGTACCGTATAGGCAGCTGGAAATGAGTCAAAAAGTTCATAGCAAGAGAACCAAAATCGGGAAAAGAATGTGGTGGTAGTTCAATATACCACTTTGCAGCTGAACCGGTAAGAGTCCTTTGAAATAATCTAAGACAGATCAAGTCGTCCATCAGGGAGTTAGATGAACACCAAAAATGGTATGTCATCACATGATTTTTAGGATCCTCACCCGGCTTGCCATCAAATTTTGAGATATCAGACGGAAGTTTCACTGGAATAGGTGGCCAATTAGTTCCGTGGTAGATGGGGTCATTGGTTAAACGAGACAGGTCAGGTAGGTCCAAAGTAGCCAAAAAGGGTAGTTGTGGATTAGGCTGCAAGTATTGATAGTACGGATAAGGCGTATAAGGACCTTGGATCGACTGACCATAAGGTGTACCAGGAGGAACCTGGCCGTAGGGGTATGCACCGCCCAGACCAAATGTAGGTCTGCCTCCATAGTAAGGTGGTCCATTACCATAATAAGGTGGTCCATTACCATATGGTGGTGGCCCACCTCCACCGCTGAGAGGGGGTGGGCTGCCTCCAAATGGTGGTGGTCCGCCACCACCGCCATGGTAGGATGGGCCTCAACCGGGAGGAGGTGGTGCTCCACCACCATCGCTAGGATAGGATGGGCCTCCACCGCCTCCATTGGGAGGAGGTGGTGGTCCGCCACCGCCTCTAGGATAGGATGGGCCTCCACCGCCTCCGCTGGGAGGAGGTGGTGGCCCACCATCGTCATTGCCGGATGGGTAAGGACCTCCTCCACCACCTCCACCATAGTAGGGTGGTGTTCCTCCACCACCGCCACTAGGATAAGATGGTCCTCCACCTCCTCCGCCAGGATAGGACGACCCTCCACCACCACCTCCAGGGTGGGATGGTCCTCCACCACCACCTCCAGGGTGGGATGGTCCTCCACCACCACCTCCGGGGGGCGGTGGGCCATGATGACCAGAATGAGGTGGACCGCAACCAGAAGGTAGAGGTCTGCCTCCTCCAGCATGATGTGGGGGTCCGCCGCCTCCAACGGGAGGTGGGGGCGGGCCAAATGTGGGTGGAGGGACTTGAGGGACTGTAAGTGGGGGTCCATGTTGTAAAAAATTTTGCTGTCCCCAAAGAGTGTAAGGATTGCCGGGATATGGTACCCCGTAGAGTGCGTTTCCGGGATTATGTTGACCCGACATAGGGTTAAAATGACCTGGATACGCTTGAATCAAAGGAGGTTGGATTATGTTGGACGATCCCCCAACATGGGATAGCCCCGAAGTGGAAGGTCCAGGAGGTAGGGAAGTTCCAACGGAAGGACCGATGGGAACTCCTGTTGCGATATTATGGTTTAGAGACGGGGGTGCCCCCCAGCAACAACTTGCTGACCACTAGGTAAAGGTTGACCCAACATTGGTTGTTGATAATTCACCATAGGTTTGACGTTATCTAGAAAAAAGGTAGGGGGTAAAGAGTATCCTCCCCGCGAAGTTTGGGGTGGGGGAGGAGCAGGTAACGTAACCATGGTGGTCACAGGTGTGTTGGACTGTTACTATTCAACAGGTTGGGTAGTAGGGAGTACTGAACTGTTCTCCTATCTAGGAGATACATGTGCAGGAATGGATGGTTGACCAGTTTCAGTAGTGGTCACGTGTTGCGTGGATGATTTCGGTGACTCGAAAGATAAAGAACGACCTGGGATTGGTCAGTAAGGGGGTAACGTCGGGTCATGAACCCTTCGTTGGAGACTTTCTCTTTGACACTTCTCAGCCATAGCATGGAAGTGAGCCAATTGGTTACGGTGGTAAGCCAAAGGATCATCCGGAGTAGTCTCACTGGGTGGGGGTGCAACGACAAAATGGGCCACTAGGTGACCAGTAGAAGATGTCCAATAAGCTGCTGAAGGACCAACAGCTGTTGTGGGGTTGTCCTAGGGTTGATTTATCCATTATAACTATCTAGACTCTCCCGGTGAGATGGGAGGGAAGTCTTGTGAAGTGGGAATTTGTGCTTCTTCACCCTGCGAGGGATGAGAAGTAGGTGAATCTAGAGGAGTATGTGGAAACAAATGTCCTCCAAAATTCAAAGTGGGGTTTTCCACTTCATGTGACCCGACCCTAGCTTGAGGATCCATCCTTACCCTCGAAATTACCTCCTGGTTAAGGGGATATTCGGGTGGCAAGTTTTGGATTCTACGGGACCTTCTCCAAGGAAAGTCAGCCGGAGTGACTGAAACAAAATGTTTCTCCTAAGGCAAGCTAAAAGACAAGAAGACCAGACAAAACCCTACACAAAATAAGGCCACAAGAAAACTTATGTGATAAGAGTGGATTCAAAGTTTGGATCCTCACAGGATTGTCAAGACTTTGCAACTCGGGATATACCGCAGGGTCCAACTTTTTATGAAAAAGTCTTTCAATCTTTTTATTAAAATAATAGTTTTTATTAATAAATAAATAAAAATTATTTTTGACCTAAAGCCATTGCTTTTACCCATTAGGGAGACTACAATGGAGTAGTTTCCTGAGAACTCAATGATGTAATCGGCTATTGCAGTAGCAGCCCTGACTATACTAACTTGATTGACTAGACTGAACTGGATGTTGGGCAATCCAAATAGTAGGAGCATATTAAATATAAATATGAGGATTACTAAGAGCATGTGAAGTAATGAAAACATGATGAAAATAGGTCAAGGAGCCTAGGAAATAGCTAAAAGAGGATGTGATGACTCAACCATACCATTACTAGTGGCATAATGTATAGTACAATATGACGCGACAAGGAGGATTGGGACTGTACCCTTGCCTGCATACCCGATTACTTGTATGGTACGTGCGTAGTAGCTCCCCGAGTGCTGTTCTCGGTGTATTACTCTGCCAAGACGGCCAAAAGGTTAACTCAGTTGGTCTCAGGAATCCTAGTGGTGTATCCCGATATACACAAGGTACGTGGGAGCTCAAATCCGTAGTGGTGCTGTCTTATGCACAACCGTTCGGCAAGAGACCTTCTGATATACTATCGAGTACGTGATACACCCTTTGATATACGCCAAGTACTCAAGGTGACTTGGTGGGTACGTGAAGGAGCTCAATATACCAATAAGTACGTGGAAGACTACAATACCCCCGGGATACAGTGATGGAAAATAACGACAGCTGCCACGCTTAACGATGTCGGAACACGTCTCTAACTTACACACAAGTTACTAAAAATTTTACCCTAGTTCAACCGTTAATTTTATCTGGACGGTTAGGTGAATGCATGAGGTGAGTACATAATCGGAAACATAATGCAAGCCCTAACTACACGCAAAAAGTATGCTTTTCTTTCGATGAATGCTACCTATGGGAAGGAGAAATCTTCTTTTTCTTTCCAACAATTTCACCAAAACGATGCAATGCAACACAATCCCGAACCTACGAAAAATGATAACGAAATATTCTTTTCCTTTTTTCAACGAAACATAAAAAATTTCACAACACTACTAAGCCAAATCAAAGCATGTTTTTCTTTTTCTTTTGTATTTTCAAAACGAAAATGATGCTAAGTATTGAAAAGAGAGAATTTATAAGCAGAACGTGCAAACTTTTCACTTTCACTATGATGGCCTAAAAGCATAAAAATCAAAAGATACAATGCACTTTCCAAGCATGGAACTACTTTTGTAAAACTTGATGTCTATTCGAATTTTTCAAGAAAATGAGCAATTCATAATTCATGAAAAACACAAATAATGCAATTTTCTTTCAAATTTCCCAAAAGATTCATAAATGAGACATTCCAATGCATGTACAATTCTTCAACTGATCTTGAAAAAATAATGGAAGCTAAGTACTTTTGATCTTTCAATGAGTGCATCAAAATGACAATTTGATAACAACTATGCTTTTAAACATGGGTAGTTGAATTGAAAAGACGACTTGCAACACTCTAACAACTAAGAAAATTCTCAAGAGAAAGCAAGCACTCAATGGATTGAAAATACATTCAAACACTCAAAGTCAAACAATAACAAGCAGCACTAAAGCAAGCAAGACTCACAAATGAAATGCAAAATGAGGTTTGGAACTGGTCCAACGCACTTGACCAGATCAGGCTCAGAGAGGAGGGAATGCAAAGGTGAATGGATGAAGGTGGGGGAGACCAAAGTGTCCACCACTACCAAATCTTAGATTTGTCCAATAATGGAACCCAAAACAACTCCAACAAAACCAAACAACTCAGTCATGCAAAGCAAAAAGGGGATCTCTGACTGGATCATACAGTACAGAGGGAGTCTGCATACAAACCACACTCAAAACAGAAATGGAGAAAGGGTACCTGTATGGCAAAAATGGCAAATCGACGCACTATGTGCTTGTACACAGTGCGACGTCGCAGTTCACCAATGTGGGGAGTGCGACGGTGTCGCAGAAGGACAGTGATAGGGTTGCAACGACAAGCTAATAGACAAAGAACAAAGACCAGAAATGATACAGTGTCACTCTATGTAAATCACCTAGGTGCGACAGGCAAGATCTAAGTTCAAAGATGAGCCAAATCTCCAAGTAATGAGTAATAAACAGGTTTGGGAATGAGAATGCAGATCCAAAGGAAGTTGATCAGAGTCTTCAAAGTGAAGATCTGATGGTGAAACCAACTCAAGAAGCAAATGACAAATAAGAAGGCTTGGCAAGAAATCAACTGAAAATATCATTCAACTTGACAACTAGAAAGCAATGTTTTCCCCAGTATGGTCGCAAGATTTGTTTGACGGACAATCCACTCGAGCGGACGTGAGCCGGATCTCCCTAGCTCAATGCGAGTCTAGAACAAATAGAACAGACTACAGATGGATTTCCTAGATCTACTTAAGGATCAAGTGCTAGATGTCTTACCTTTAGCTTCGCAATCCTTTCTCTTGAATGCTGCTCCACATCCCGCAGTTGTTATATCTCAGCTGCAAGACCTGTTAAGACATAAGAACAATACAAAATGAGTAAAGAGCATCTATATAATAAGAGATCTAAGTAAACAGTTAAGCAGGTAAACTCTTCAATATCATCACACACATGAACAATATTGGTGGAAAGCATTTGTATTACTGTAAATAGGGAAATACATAGTAGAGAAATAGAACTACAACCAAGGCTTAACGCTGCAGCCCTTATCCATCCAAGCCATTTGCCATATCCTCCCAAGGAAGTATGAGTCTCACAATAGATGAGTAGAGATCTCTCAAGGATGATTTCACCAGCATGTAGACACTATAGACTTCCTCCCCTTTGAGAAGGGTAGAGCTTCACTTATATAGGATTAAGTGGATAGGGTATGGATAGGGTAGGTTGAGATATGGTAGGAGAGAGATAGGGGATCCTTCCAAGAGTTTAGGAATCGAAGGCCGGATCCCCCAACAGGTCAGGGATAAGGATCCAAGTCAACAACCTTCGAGAATGGGCTCGAAGAAGCTATTTTTGCCCATTAACTGACTTCGTCGCACCCTGTAATGGAGCAAGGTGCGACGTCCCAGGTTGCATGAGTGCAGCCTACGACGACATCTCAAACCTTAGCATAAGCACAATGATGTACCTTCCAGGTAAATGACTCAGCCAATGGAACTTCAGGGATGTATACACTGAATCTGATGGTGGTAAGATTTTAGGTGTAACAGGCACCCAGTCAGAAGAGAGCATTGTTGAATAAGCTTCATAATATGAAGATGGAGAAGTACGAAGCTGTTGCTTTCTTCTTCACAAAGATCTCTCAAGTAAGAGATCAACTGATGATCATTGGTGTGACGGTTGATGATGATGATCTCATATAGATTGTTGTTGATGGCCTTCCATCTTCATGGGAGACATTCTTGGTTGCAGTAAATGGTCGAGAAGTGCAACCAAACTTTGAAATACTATGGCATGATTTCCTACAAGAAGAAGGGCGGATACATAGCAAATATACTTTCTCCAAAGAAGAGAACCTTGCTCTTACAACAAAGATGGAGAGAGATAAGAGATCTTTTTCTCACAAGAAGTTTTCTCATCAAAAGGAAAACGATTACAACATGAAATTTGATAAGTCTAAAGTCAAATGCTTCAATTGAAATAAGAAGGGTCACTTTGCAAGAGAATGTCGTGCAAAGCAAAGAGGAAAGTTCAAGGGTAGGTTTCATGCTTCTACTGCTACAGAAGATGAACCAACAAGAAAGAATTCTTACTGTGATCAAGAGACAAGGAAGGAGTACTATCTTGTCTCATCCCTATCTGGATCCATTTCCACTAGTACTGAGACATGGTTGGTGGATAGTGGTGCATCTACACACATGAATGGATATAGGAATGATATCAACGATTTGAAGGAAAAAAGTTCTACAACCAGGTGGAGCTTGGAGATAAATACCACCCATGCGATCCAAGGAGTTGGATCCACTTATTTTCAGTTGGATTGAGGAGATGTATTGTAGGTTGACGAAATCCCATTTGTTTCTGGATTGAAGAAGAATCTCTTGTCTATTTCAGTTCTAGAAGATAAAGCATTCAGAGTAATCTCTATGGAGAATAAAGCTCTCTTGTGGCCAAAGCATGCAGACTTGAACTCTGCGTCTCTAATTGGAGTTAGAGAGGGAGGTCTCTACAAAGTTCCCGGAAATCTCTTTCAAGCCATGTTCCATGACACAGTCATTCCTTGTGAACTATGGCATAGGAGGCTTGGTCATCTTCATTTCAAAGCGCTACATGGATTGGAGAAGATGGTAAAACGTATGCCTGTGTTTAAATATGAATATGATAGTGTTTGTAGAGGTTGCGCTCTTGGAAATAACATCAAGAAGATTTTCCTATCCGTACCAAAAGATATAAAGGGATCCTAGAATTGATACATTCTGATATATGTGGTCCTATGTCAAAACCATCCTTGAGTGGTTATTTGTACTATGTGCTTTTCATAGATGACTTCTCTCGCAAGTCTTGGATCTATTTTCTGCAGGCAAAGAGTGAAAATTTCAACAAGTTTCAAGAGTTTAAAGCATTGGTTGAGAAATAGATTGGAAAGCACATTCATGCTTTGAGATCTGATAATGCAGGAGAGTTCGAGTCTCATGACTTTAATGAATTATGTCAAGATGCAGGAATAAGAAGACAATTGATTGTACCTTACAACCATCAATAGAATGGGGTTGTTGAAGAAAGAATATAACGATCTATGAGGCTACAAAAGCTATGATGTGTGATCAGGATCTGCCCACCGCTTTATGGGAAGAATCCTCCAGCACTGTTGTTTATATACAAAACATAAGTCCTCATGCTATCCTGGGAGAAAAGACTCTTGAAGAGGTTTTCACTGGTGAAAATCTATATGTTGGACACTTGAAGATTTTCGGTTGTTATGTCTACATTCATGTACCAAAAGACAAGAGGACAAATATGTAGCCATCCAGAAGGAAAGGAACATTTGTTGGATACAATGAATCTTCCAAAGCTTATAGAATCTATGTTCCAAGACAAAGGAATATTGAAGTCGACAGAGATGTAACATTTAATGAAGAGGTTGCCTTGAAGCGCTCCAAAAAACTTCAATGTGACTTAGACATGGAGGAGCATGATACTCACATGATGAAGGATCCAGTTTCTGATTCTCCCCTTTTAGATGTTGAGAGGGATAAGTTAGAAGAACCTTCATATCCGCTTGATCCTAAAGAGCCGGTAGAATTGATATAAATATCTCTTGTTGAACCTCCTGATAAGAGGAGATCTGCATGGTGTCAAGACATTCTACAAGAGGTTGAAAATCATGGAGCACCATCTGGCACATCCAGAGAGCAAAAGAGACTTGATAGATATGCAGGATATGTATCTCAGATGAGTCACATGAATGATTCAAAACCCACCTCATATGAAGAAGATGTTAAGCACCAAGTATGGAGAGATGCCATGGTGGATGAATACAAATCCATCATGAAGAATGATGTGTGGGAAATTGGTTCCTAAAACTTAAGGGGAGTCAATATTAACTTCCAAGTGGCTTTATAAAATCAAACATGCAGCTGATGGCAGTATTGAAAAGTATAAAGCAATATTTTTGGCTCGTGGCTTATCACATAAAGAAGGAATAGACTATGATGAGACATTTGCTCCTATGTCCAAGTACACTGCTATTCGAGCCATAATTTCCCTTGCTTCAGTTATGGGGTGGAAACTTCACCAGATGGATGTGAAGACTGCCTTTCTCAATAGTGAAGTTGAGGAATAAGTATACATATAACAACCCGAGGGGTTTGTAGTTCATAGGAAGGAGTCCCATGTATGCAAACTTAAGAAATCCTTGTATGAGATTAAGTAGGCCCTGGGGGCTTAGTATTCAAGGATTGATAGCTATCCTTAGAACTTGGGCTTCTCCAAAAGTGAAGCTGACCCTGAACTGTACTTCAAGGTTGTGAAGAACCAACCACTGATCTTGGTTCTCTATGTTGATGACTTGTTACTTATTGGAGAATAACAACAGATAGCTCGATGCAAGAGGGAGCTCACTTTTGAGTTCGAAATGAAATACTTGGGTCTTATGCACTACATTCTTGGTCTAGAAGTTTGGAAAATGAAAGATGAGATCTTCCTTTCGCAAGGAAAGTACACAATTAATGTGTTGCACAAGTTTGGTATTATGATTATATATTCATGTCTACACCAATGGTTTCTAAAAGAAGAAACTACATGAGTTAGATTCTGGATCGGGTCTAGTGGATCCTACCATGTATAGACAACTCATTGGTTCCTTGATGTATTTGATACATATTAGACCAAACATTTGTTATGCAGTGAGTATCTTTAGTCAGTTCATGTCTAAGCCAAGACAAGGAGATTGGGTTGTTGCCAAGCTTGTACTTAGATACCTTCAAGGTACTATTGCTTATGGACTCATATATGCTTCTAGTGGAGGAGTGATGCTACTTGGTTATGCTGAATCTGACTGGGGTGGTAGTACTGTGGATCGAAAGAGTACATCCGAATTTTGTTTTATCTTGGGATCAACTATGATCTCTTGGTCCAGCAGGAAGTTGGGGTTTGTAGCCTAGAGTACTATAGAAGTAGAGTATATTGTAGCTAGTACTGCCTTCCAAGAAGTTGTGTGGCTTAGGAAGCTACTTGCTGGGTTGTTCGGTGAGAAGCTTGAGACTACTGTCATTCTCTCTGAAAATCAGAGCTGCATCAAGCTCTCAGAAAACCCTATTTTCATGACATATCGAAACACATTAAGATGAAGTACCACTACATCAAAGACATGGTCTAGAGAGGTTCCATAAGACTTCATTACATTACTAGTAATGAGAATATAGTAGATATGTTGACTAAGCCTCTATCGGTGATGAAGTTTAGGTACTTCCGAGACATGCTTGGCATGGAAGAGAATACCTCCCTTGCTGAGAGGGAGTGTTAATGTTATGACATCATGAATCATTCTCCAAGTCAAACTTGTGCGCCAAGCTTGAGCCTCGTGTGTCGAGGTAGTGCCTTAGGGTCCCTTAGTTGGATTGAAGAAACTTGAGTAGATTCTTGAATTGGAATCAAGGATGACTAAGCCTTATGTGTAAAGGTTAAGCCTCATGTGTCGAGGTAAGTACTTTGTATGTAAAAGTTATGATGTTGTACAGTCTTGCTTGTCAAGGCTAAGGTCTTGTGTGTCAAGACAAATCCTCATATGTTGAGGTGGTGCCTCATGTGTTGAGGTAATTCTTTGCATGTTGAAGCATGAATTATGTGTGATGTATTACTAACCATGGTTGAGCTATTAAGTCTTCTATAGAGACTGGACACCTCTAGTGTGAATTACTTTAGCATATGACCACTTGGAACGATAGTAGAACAAGATGATCACATCATTGGGAAAATCTCCTTAGTATATTTGATATGATCATTAAGATGGCACATGTGGACCATGCAAATAAGACAAGATGTGATAAGAGAATTCGATTTTCTCACTTCAGTGATGATAAAGACTTCAGTTAAATAAAGAGAACTCAAATTTTTGAACTTCAGTGATGTTAAGAAAGAATACTTTAGTCAATATAAGGAGAAATTGAATTGATCACTTCAGTGATGTTAGCAATAAAGACTTCAGTTAAAAGAGTTAACTAAGTGACAACAAAGAAGGTTTAGTTAACTAAGGGTTTGCACGACGAACTTGAGTTGCGACACTTGCATGACGACATTTGAGTTAAACTAAAAGACGACATGAGTTACAAAACTTTCATGACGACACTTAAGTTAGCCACCTAACTAAGTGGTTTAGCATTAGGATGGAGGGCAAGTTCATCCTAAAGTTAGAAGATAAAAATTGAAGCCGAAGCATGAGAAGAATATATATATATATGTGTGTGTGTGTGTATTATAGGATTGATGAAATTCAATGTGAAGTGAATTCTCTTCTCTCTTGAAGGAAATGCACTTTTCTTTGTGCGGGATATTATTCTAAGTTCTATTCTTCCATCTTCTCTCTTTCTCTGATATATGTACCAGGGGTGCTTGATGTAATCTACTTATTGTGAAGCAAGTCATTCTCTGCTATCAATCAATATATTAAGGAATATTTAGCTGGGCTTTTCTCCCTCAAGTTATAGAGGGTTTCCCCAAGGTAAATTTATGTGTTGTACATGAATTCTTATGTTTATGATTGTTTATTGATTTCAAGTACTACTGCAATTTCGAATTAAAGATAAAAAATTAACAGTGAGAAACAAAGTTTGAGAGTTCTCACCTTCATCCTTACTAAAATTTGCTTGAGAGGTGTCTCTTTTCTTCTTAAAATAATAACTTTTAAGATGCCCATATTTATCACAATAGCTGCAATGAAAGTGTCCTCTTCCAAGATGGTTGCTTCTTCCTCTTTCATAGCCTCTACCTCCTATATATGATGATAAAGAATAAGTAGAAGTATCATTCATGGCAGTGAAAGACTACTTGTTTTCCTCATCAACCTTCAACTTACTTTGGAAAACTTGATCAAGAGCTTCCTCGTTCTTTTTGAACCCGTCTTCATGAACTTGTACACTTCCAAACATATCAACAAGATTTACCTGAGATAAATCCCTTGATTCTTCTATGGCAATAGTGACAGGTTAAAACTTTTTAGGAAGACTTATTAAAACCTTTTCAACAATGGTCCTATCTTCAAGTGATTCACCATAAGCATGGATAGCATTCACAATATTTTGTACTCTAGTAATAAATAATTCAACACTTTCATTTTCTTTCATAAACAGAGACTCAAAATCTCTTCTAAGCATTCGGAGTTTGACAACTTATACCTTGAGAGATCCACTGTAGGCATTTTCCAAGCTTTCCCAAGCATTATGAGACCTTTTACATTCTGCAATGTTTGGAAATATTGTAATGTCAACTCCCTTTGAAGAATAAATAGAGCTTTGGCATCCCTTTTTCTGTTCTTTCTCAACTCTGTCTTTTGATCAATAGATAGCGCATTCTAGGCTGCTTGATCAATTAGCTCTGTGTAACCTACAAAAGCACGGATCCATAAATCTTGAGAAATGAGCAAAGTTCTCATCTTAACACTCCAATACTCATAGGTATCTCCATAGAAAAGAGGAATTTGATACTGGACTAAACTATTATTTTGGGCTATCGTATCGTTCTCCTTGAAGCTGCAATCAACCACAAACCAATGCTCTGATACCAAATGATGAATCTGAATAAAAAGACTTAAGTGCTCACTGATTAATCACCACACCCTAAAAAATACAGATCTAGAAATTCAATATATAAAAATCACTACATCAATGTAAGATTAACCGGAACTTTGATATCACACAACACTAAAATTAATTTTCTTCTAAAAGCAAATCATAGTTACAACGTTATTTCAAAGAAAAGAAAAAAAACAACGTATCCTTTGTTTTAAAAAAACAACACCTACACTAGCTCACAACAAAGCTAACAAATAGCTCTCAACGCTCTCTTCTCTTCTCTCAATACAAACAACACACCTAAATGAGAATGAAACACTAAATAAATAGGAGCGGATGGCTCCTGTTGGAGACCCAACAAAACATACCAAGATAAAAAACGTGGCAAATTTTTTATGACACGTGTTAGAATTATTTTGGTGACGCATAGATCAACAACACCGAGTGTCCAATTCATGCCTAAAAACTAGGCATCAACGGTTTCATTATTTGCCCATGAAACATTTAGGCCAACCATCATCTCTTTCTAAATTTTGATTATTGATGATTGTGTCAGTGCATTAATTAAACATTAACGGTTGATAGTGCATCGTCATTGTCTTTAATATGTCATTTTCCAAAATATAAACCTACAATTACCCGTATAACAAAAAGTTGGTGCAAATTAATAGAAAAGTTTGACAATATCATCTAAAACCACCTAATTGGTCCACGTGGTAGGCATAAAACTTTGTTCTAAGTTAAACTTTGGAGTATTTATATATGCGATGTATTTCACGAAAATCAAATCTTATTAATACATTTTATCTTACAAATTGATATGAATCGATACCTAAGGGTCCCTGCATAGGTAGGGAGGGACAAATAAGATGAAGAAGTAAATAATAAAATGAATAAGTAAGCTTCAAGAGTTAGCTCGATCGGTTGAGTTCTCGGAAGTTAGGCCTCCCAGCATGCGAGGTCGCGGGATCCATCCTCATAGACCCTCTTGGGGTTAGGCACGCAACGGCCGCAGGGCGGAAACCCCTTCGGGGCGGGTCCGTCGGAAATTATTTCGTGGATGTAGCGGTCGGCTAAGCCGATTAAAGTGAACCACATGGAAAAAAAAAAAAAAAATGAATAAGTAAATAATGTGGAATTTTTTATTAAAGTTAAAAAAATTAAAATATAAAAAAACTATCAAATTAAAAAAAATAAAAATTAAAGTGAAATTTTACTTAAATTTAATAGAGTAAAAATAATTGGATGACATTCACCTCAAACAAAATTAGAAATAGTTAAAGCAACTAAATAAGATTAATAGAGATGAGTTTGCAAACATAGTTGGAGTTGAATTCTAGAATTTACAAGGAAAACATCCAAAAAGTAATCTTCCAATACCAACCATTCTCTCGAGAGAAAAACTTGATCCAACTAAATAAAAGTAATGTAACTGAGTTTGCAAACATAGTTGGAGTTTAATCCTAGAATTCACAAGGAAAGCATCTAGAAAGTAATCTTCCAATACCAAACCATTCTCTGAAGTGAAAAACTAAGTCCTTAAGGATCATGATGAAGACATGTAGGGTCACGCAAGAAGTTATAGAGAGATCAAGAAGCAATTTTGACAACATTTTATTAAGGTAAAAATGACCATGATTAAGCTAAGGCAAAGTGGATATTTTTAGTGAGGCCAATGAAAGTGGACCATTGTATTGATGGGGAAAAAGGCACATATACATTAATTGTGATGCACTTGGTATGGATGGGGGGGGGTAAGGCAAGAAGACATATGTGCATTTTGGTATGTGAGTTGTAGTGTAACACAATGACACAAGTTGGTAAGCATGGAATGGGGAGGGGACAAGGTCACATGGTGTGTACAATGATGAAAAAGGAAAGGAAGGACGCACCAACTAAGACAAAAGAATAATGTTAATGAATCGAGGGCAATAGATATTGACATGATTTAAGCCTACCTAGCTCTTGTTTTATATCATATGGGATTATGAAAGAAAAAAATCATAAGGGATGACAAAGCTGGCAAGACACGTAACAATTGAGGCCAATGAGATGATGACACGTAGAATAAGGTTGGATTGATCCATGGGAACAAATCAATATAGGTTGTCTAGGTGGATGATATCAACTCAATGAGCCAAAGGTTGGCTTTGCATAATTAAGATGCCAACTATTGATCATTAAATCTAAGTGGTGTATAGTTGTCATGTACAAAGAACAATCATTGCACATAGTGATACAGAAGGATCCCCAACGTTGTAGTTATCCTACAAATTTGTGTACATTTGCTTAGTTTTGGTTTTATTTTGTGATTAAAAACAAGACACAACTTGTAATATAGTGAAATGTTTATAGTCCTTAGTGAATTTTCGCCAACCATTGGAGCAGAAGCATAAACATAAAGTTTATCAATGAGCAAAGGGCCTTTGGATCTCATTTGAATTGGTTTGTGTCTAGTGTAGATTGATATGGATTCCAGGGACCTATGCATAGGCTATGCGATTGTAATAAACCCATGAGAGCTTGTACAACACCTATAATAAATAATATATAGATTTGTTGGTATGGTTAATTCTTTTAAATATTTTATTGTTGTGGTGTATTTATGCTTGTTTATGCTGCTTTTCAATTGAATTAAAGATTGTGGCGGTTGTCTAACTAATATTAGAATTGCATGTGTTTATAGGAATTATAGAGATTTTTTGTCATGTGTGAGTGATATTGTAAGAGTTTGTGGCTTCATTGCATTACATATGGTGTGAGTCAATCATTATAAGGAAACACAATTAGGTTGGTACCAAAGCATTAAATCTTTGTGAGTGGGGTCGAGCAATGATTGTGTCGGACAAACCCAATTCATAGACGGGACACTTGGAAACAAGTACACCAAGGATAGAGTGGCATGAGTTCAACCCCATCCATTGGTTCCACATATGATAATGGGTGACATGTAATATTGGTTGCACAAGCATGTGTCATCTTGGTCCCCAATCCAATCCAAGCTAGTATAATCAACCAACTAGTTTACATTCTTTCTATAATACTTTATACGAAGTCAATGTGTACCCTTGATATAATGAACAATCCTCTTTACAATTAGGATTCAAGTGGCTCTCTTTTGGATCTTGCATGAACTTAGAGAGCACACTAACAACAAAGGACATATCAGGCTGACTATGAGTCAAATAAATAAAACTACCACCAAGCTCCTTGTAGAGAGTAGCATTGGAAATCAAAGAATTACACTCCTTAGTTAGCATTGCACATGATTTACAATCTTCCATCTAGAAACTTTGTAATAAATTCAATGCATAATATCATCGATTTGCAAAACTTAGATGCTTAGAAAGAAATGCAATAGATTGAGGCCGATCATTTCAAATGTATCTTCTAATTGTTTCTTCAAATCCAAAATTAAGTTGGCACTATCTCGAATCATTTAGTCAATTTCTTGTAGTCGACTCTACTATCAAAGGTCAACTGCAAGTCAGGTCTATCAAGTAGGTTGGTTTTCTCGACAACAAGCCAGTTGACACATTGGTCAATGTTGTATAATATTTAGTTGGTCTAGAATTGCTCATATTGATTTCAATTGGATCACTGCCTCCCACATGCATTCAATGATTGGATTTGATAAGTCAAAGGAAGTAAATAGATCATTAAGGCACATGGCAGAAAATGGATGAGTTCTAAGGTTGACACTTGGCAAAAAAGGATTTAATTTCCCATAGCGTCCCCTTTCTTCTTCCCCTCTAGTGGAATCATAGCCCCTCTACTGCTCCTTACACAACCATCTTGGATCGTTCTATTATTTTCATCAAAATATTTACATAGCTCCTGAGTCACTGTGAGAAACCTAATCCATGGCCCATATAGAAGTGTTTACATTCTACATGCCTATTCATTCACTAGTCGGGCCTTGTATTTGAGCTTTGTAGTAGGAGCCTTTACTATCATATTTACATCATTTTACATAATTTAATTTAATACATTTCAAGGGTCAAAGATGGGATATTACATGCACAATCATCGAAGATGGCTCAGAGGGTGAAGATGGTACACACATTGAATTAGGTTCACAAGTCGAGAGATTTTCATCAAATGTAACATTTCTCCTAACAATAATTTCACTGTAACGAGGTTGAATAAGTCTATACACTTATACATATTTAGAATATTCTTAAGTTGTAATGATTTACATTTTCATCAAGAATGTGAGCCAATGCTTCACTACCAAACACACAAAAGTGGCTTACATCTAGTCTAATTTTACTCCATGCTTCTTCCAGTGTTATATATTTTAAATACTTTGTGGGAATGAGATTAATTATGTTATTGAAACATTTAATGGCTTCTGCCCAAAAATGAAGACTATATCCCTTGCATTGGATCATACAATTTTCCATTTCCTATAATGTGCGATTCATTCTCTTAGCAACACCATTTTGTTGGAGGTTGTGGGGAATAATATGTTGCATCAGAATGCCCAGTGCAGTGAAACAAGTTATACATTTATTGTTAACATATTCGCCTCCATTATCTGTTCCTAAATTTTGTAGTTGATGTATTGATTGGTTTTTACATGGGCATTGTAGGCCAAAAACATGTAAAAAAAAATTCACTCTTAAGTTTTAATAAGTAAACCCAAGTGTGTATAGAGATGTCATCAATGAAATTTAAGTAGTACTTGAACCCAAAGAAAAAATTAGAAGGAAGCATACCACACAAATCATTGTGAACAAGTTGTAAGGGGGGCAAGGCTTTCCAAGAGGCATGTTTGTCAAAATTGTCCTAATAATATTTGTCGAGAACACACATAAGACAAAAACCATCTTTGTAAGAAATAAGAGGAAGGATTGTCACCATATTCTGATTTCATAGTTGTTGGAATGAGCGATAGTTTGGATGACCAAATTGCTCACGCCAAATTTTGCTCAAGTGATTTCTATGAGCATTAAAAACCAATGAAAAAGTTGATGACCCAAAGTTGTCAAATTTGTAAAACCTGGTAATATCATCAACAATTATAGTTGCTAGGACATTCTTAGGATATTTTAAATTTTAAATCCTTGATTAGAACTTGATGACGTGAAAACTCTACATTTGTTGGGTGTGTTATATTCTTTGCATGTAAATTGATGGTTGAAGTTGATAGTCGATTGAAACTGAAGTTGATTGACGATGGAAGTATGGTCGATGTGCCGACTAGAATAGTCAGTTGGTTGACGAGGAATTCAACGAGCACAAAGCGAGCATGGATTCGATGAACACTTGGATGGAAAGAAGCTCAATAGGAAATCGACTATGGTTGAATCAGTCAAGTCGAATGGAAGAGAATAATTGTATTCAATTAGGAAGTTTTGGATCACCATTAATGAGCAGTTAGTTGTAACTAACTAAAGTATCACGAGCTAGTGTATGTGTTCCATCTATAAATATGATGTAAGGTAAAGGGAAATGCATCGTACTAAATTGTACTGGAATAATTGTAGTGAATTCACACTTAATTTGTCACTGTTGTAAACACTGGTTAAGAATTTTGCTTATAGATGAGTAGTAAAGCTCACTAGTTTGCTAGTTTTTTTTTTCCAGGATAAATTTCCGTGTATTGTGTGATTGTGTTTTTGTGTCATTGTTAATTATTTTATATCTAACTGTTAGAATAATTATGCATACACATTATAATAAGTATTAGAACCCAACAACAAATAGCCGAGCTATATTTGGATTCAAGGGGATGCCTTTGTTGTTGAGGGTTTGGCTTAGTCATGGATCTAGAAAATACCTAGTTTTAGTGGGAGTTCTAGAACGAGTGATTCATAGTTAAGAATGGTCGATAGTTTAAGAATAGAAATTGAAAAGTTTAATGGACATAATTTTGAGCTATGGAAGCTTAAAATGGAGGATCTCCTTGTGGATCAAGAACAATGGGTTGTTGTCGACCTCATAACTACTCTGACAGGGATGTCAAAGGAATATTGGTATAAAATCGATAGGAAAGCAAGGAATACAATCCAAATTTGTTTAGCAGATTCTGTATTTCCAAATGTCTCAGAAGAAGACACTGCAAAGAAACTATGGGAAAACTTGGGAAACTTGACAAACTTGTACCAATCAAAATCTTTGGTTAACAAGTTGTTTCTTTGGAAGAAACTATATCTTTTGAGGATGAATAAGGGTGACTTGGTTATAGATCAACAACATAATAAGTTCAACGCCGTGATTAGTCAACACATTGATTAGTTAGTTGTTGTCCGTGGATATTAAATTACCGAGGAGGAGAAATGTATCAGTTTGTTGTGTTCTTTTCCAGACTCAAGGGATAGCTTGGTTGTGGCTATTGGAAGCAATAATACCATATTGAAGATTGATGATGTGGTTGCATCTTTGTTGTTACAAGAGATGATATGAAAGAACATGGAAGGTTTTACGCATTAGTTAGTTGTTGTCTGTGGATATTAAATTACCGAGGAGGAGAAATGTATCAGTTTGTTGTGTTCTTTGCCAGACTCAAGGGATAGCCTGGTCGTGGCTATTGGAAGCAATAATACCATATTGAATATTGATGATGTGGTTGCATCTTTGTTGTTACAGGAGATGATATGAAAGAACATGGAAGGTTTTACGCATGACGCCCTGATGATGAGAGGTCAACTAGTCAATAGAGGAAAAGGTAAATCCTCTATCAGAATATCAAAGTTGAGGGGTAGATATAAGACCAAATCTAAATCCCCTGGTCCGATGATGAGAAGGTGATGGAAATTCAAAAAAATTGGGCATTATAAGCGAGATTGTAAGTCGATGGGATTCAAGAAGAGCAAAGGATCTGAGGAAGCATAGTCGACTGAAGGTAAGCTTTCGACTGAAGAAAAAGGAGATGTATATTTGGCCTTAGCAAGTACACAATCAGATCATGAGTCTTTGTTGATCAACTCCAGTGCATAATATCATATGATACAACATATAGAATGGTTCTATGAATATGAGAAAATTGACAATGGTGGTGTTCTTCTAGAAGATGATTCACCAACCAAGATTTTCGGACGAGGTAAATTTCAACTGTTATTAAAACATGGAAAGAGAGGAACTCTTTAGGTGTGCTGCATATCCCATGTTTGGCTTGAAACTTGATTTATGTTTGTAAGATGGGGAATTCAGGTGTGTAGTCTATATTTGAGAAAAAATAATGTAAACTAGTGCAAGGAGCAATGGTATTGATTAGAGGAGTTCAGAAGGGAACACTCTACAAGCTATGTGTGAATATAGTATTTCCTGAATCCAATGAAATATCTTATTGTTTAGTCTACTCGACCATGTTGTGGCATCAATGGATGGGGCACATTGGTGAGAAAGGTTTCCGTGCTATGCACAACAAAGGTATGGTCAAAGGTCTTTCCAGTTGTTCTTTAGACATAGAATTTTGTGAACATTGTAATTATGGTAAATAGAGTCATGTAAGATTCTCATCCAGGGCCACAAGGTCTAAGGAAATACATGGTGATGTGTTTGGACTAGTATTGGTCCCTTCACTAGGAGGATCCCAGTATTATGTCTCATTCATAGATGATTTCCCCAGAATTACATGGTTGTATTTTCTGAGGAAGAAATATGAGGTGTTTGAAAGGTTCCAATAGTTAAAATCTCTTGTAGAAAATCAAACTGGAAAAAGGATCAAGGTGCTAAGAAATGATAATAGAGGAGAATTATGTAGTAAGGATTTCGACTAGTTCTCCAAAAAACACAACAAAGATTGACAAAACAAAACTCCATACATGCCTCACCATAATGGAGTTGCTGAAAGAATGAATAGAACATTAATTGAGGGAGAAAGCAAGCAGCATGCTCAATGGTGCAAGTATTGCACAAGAATTTTGGGCAGAGACAGTCGACGCGATGTATTACATGGTGAATACATCACCATCGACAGATCTGGTCGACAAGACTCCATATGAAGCATGGGTTGGTGAAATGCCTTCTCTTGCACATATCAAAGTCTTTAGGTGTGATTCATTTGTGCATGTATCAAAGGATAAAATAAACAAACTCGATAGCAAGTATGAGAAATGAATCTTCAATGTACAAGGGTGGAGTGAAAGGATATAAGTTGTGGAATCATGTCACATGGAAGGAAGTTTATAGTATATATGTGATATTCATAAAAGTCATAGGCACTTCCAAGGTTGGATAGGTCAAAAGAGAAAAAGAACAAAAAAAGCTAGATTTTGAATGGTATGACGAAAGTCGTGATTCAGATGGGTCATTTGAATCCAACAAAGAGGTGGAACAATAGACTCCGTTCATAAGGAGGTCTGGTGTCACATCCCCACCCAATCCAACCAATGGAGGGTACACGACGAATTGTGTGGGGGATTCTAAATTTTCACCCCCACTACCATATTACAAAATTCAAAAGCATTTAAATGCATGTGCAGATGCATAAGTAAAAACACAACGGAAATAAATCTATCCACACACACATTATGCATATACCAACATATTCATCACAAGCATAACCATAAAAATCAGACACGGTTAACACATCGATGGATTAATGAGTAAACACTTATGTTTTTAAATGAAGTCTTCCAAGCAATTGGCTATGGAAGAGCAACATTCCACCCAGCCATAGACACTTTGTTGAGCACTTTATCTCTCTGCTGAGAGGCCACCCCCAAGCTGGGCTATGTATCCACTAAGGAGGAACTACATAGGCTCACTCACAACCATAGGAACACATTCTCATGCTAAGCTAGTGCACAACTGGGTTTATCAAGCATGCAGAGAGAAAATGAAGGTGAATGCTAATCCAGTGAGCTCATCCACAGAGCTACATGCATCTTAGTTGGTCTTAGCTGGCCTTGAAACCCACAATACCTACCACACCCAACACAAGGAAGGTTCCCTTCTTTGCTACACATTCCCTCAGGTGCCCCTTCCCTCCAGTGCTATTCAGGGCGGGCATAGAAATGTCCAAGTTGCTAGACTTTCAAAGATTTCTGTCTACAGTACAGGCTCCCAAATCTAGGTTCTCCCATGGATTTCTAGGATTTTGACACTCTCAAATTCACCCAGGGTTCGGGTCTATGGATCCCCCACACAAATTTTTGGGCATTTTTAACATTCTAAAACAGGGCTCTTTATAAAGTTGCGATTTTTGTTATTTTCCTTGCTGGGAATGCATAGCATGTTGAACATTTGAGTCGATTTTTTCCTGATCATGGAATGGGAATGAAGGGAAACAAATCCCCATGAGGGAAATTGAATTTTGAGCCAAGTAAAGTAAGCCCATAACTTTCCATACGAATTTCTACAATCATCCCATGCTCCATTAAATTCTTGAGCAAAATTCTCAACCATCTCCTTACAACAGAATTAAAGATCAGGAAGGGAAGTCAAGATGGGTTCTCAATATGACACTTGGAAATATAGGTTCAACTCTCTCTCTCTCTCTCTCTCTCTCTCCCACCTATCCTCAGTGGATAAACACAACCCCCTCATTTTTGTTGCTTCTATAGCCATCTCTAGGTCTTTTATTTGCATTATAAGTATTTACATAATTTTTACATTTTTCCATCGCTAACTAGCACATGGTTCACAAAATATAAAATACCTCCCTTTATAATTTCGGACATTTACTAGCAGGGCCTTGGCCTTCAGCTCCACACTAGGAATCATACATTACATTTTTGCAACATTTACATTATCAAGCCAATATGATCTAGGGGTCAAAATGGGGGTATTACATCTGGTCAAGCAAAGCAACAACCTGAAAGGTATAGTCCACCAAATTTTTTCATTATCTACCATAGAAGAGGATCCCGGGAAGCAATCGAATCGATAGAGGGCAACCTCCGAAAAAGGGCCATGGAAGAAGAAATGAAGTCCTTGAGGAAGAATAAAACATGGGATCTGGTTAGGTTTCCAAATGGAAGGAAATCCGTTGGTAGCAAGTGGGTGTTCAAGAAAAATATGAATGCAGTAGGTTAGGTCAAGAATGTTAGGATATTTTAATACTCCATCCTTGTCCTACTTGCATTATTTACCATTTGCTAGCACTTAGTGATGTTATTTCCCCCCTAGTGGTGTACAGATGTCATCTAGGACCCATTAGCCACCTAATGCCCCCCTGCATGCATGATTTTAGAATCCCGAGAGGTAGTTCCCTATATTTTATGATCCCACTCAATGACTCAGTTTAGTCTAACTGAGTTACACATGAGTTGGTGACTCTAATTGGTAGTTTGAGCTCCGATCACCATTGATTGTGGCCTCATGCACCCTTTCCTGATTGATTTGCATGACAAACTCATGGATGCACCCTCCTTGGTGAGTTAATTGCCTGTACCATCAGTTCACTGAGATTTGGTTGAGTTTAATTGAGTTTGGGACTTCCGGAACACTGATGGAGGTGACAATTACTATGCTAGATAGACAACGACTCAAATTATCCTAGGAGATTCGAATTATCCCTATTGTAACATCATTGTTGACTATACTAATTATTGGATCATGTGACGTTATTTTGTTCCTATATGATTTCTTATGCATGATTAATTGTCTGCTCATTTTTACTACAATTTTCACTGTAATTCATCTTTTATGCTCATTCTTTCTTTGTGAGGTATACTTAACTCCATGACCTACTGTGATTTAGAATTTCACATGGTATCAGATTTGAGGTCTCAGGTTCAATTCCCCCGAGCTATGATGGAGGGGGGGTGTTGGAGTATCGATACAACCGCATGGTATAACCACCGCACCTCTGGGAATATAATGTGGACTAACTGCCACCATGGATAATCAGACCTTGTGCTTGGTTTCAAATGTTCATCTTGTTTGCCGAAGACGGTATCCAAATTCAACCAAACCTCTCTTGGAGTATTCAATCCATCGAGGTGGAAGAGTAGGTCTATGGAAATATGAATACACATGAAACCAAATGCTTCACCCAATCTATTCAGATACTTGGACTCCTCAACAACTACTTGAGGTTCGATCTCCTTGCCAATTGTGACCCTATACAATGACTTGTTGCGCAATACTATCTGCCTATCAACTCTCCAATCAAGATAATTGAAGGGTGTAAGGATCCTAGGAGACAGAGGAACATTCGAATTCTCCATAGGAACCGCTAGAGTGAATACAAGCTGAACTGCTGCATTGAAAAACTTTCAATATCCTGCAAAAAACTTTCATTTTTTTGGGATAGCCTACTACTAAGCACTGCTTTAGGACAATAGGCACAAACTTTTGGATCCTTCACACCTAGCTAGACCTCAAAGGATTTATCCAATGAATTCAATGCAATGGCACTAGGATTTGCTGTGGAAATCCAGAGACAATGGGAGTTTTTTCCATGAGATTTTCCCCATTACCTTGTTTCATGGAAAATTATTTATTTCTTATCATTTATTTTATTGTATGGGTGACCTTTGGTCTCAGTAACCAGGGCCTAGGATTCCAAGTTTGGATTAAGGGGGGGTGTTAGGATATTTTAATACTCCATCCTTGTCCTACTTGCATTATTTATCATTTGCTAGCACTTAGTGATGTTATTTCCCCCTAGTGGTGTGCAAATTTCATCTAGGACCCATTAGCCACCTAATGCACCCTGCATGCATGATTTTAGGACCCTCAGAGGCAGTTCCCTATATTTTAGGGGCCCACTCAGTGACTCACTTCAGTCTAATTGAGTTACACATGAGTTGGTGACTCTAATTGGGAGTTTGAGCTCCAATCACCACTAATTGTGGCCTTATGCACCATTTCCTGATTGATTTGCATGACAAACTCATGGATGTGACCTACTTGGTGAGTTAACTGATTGTATCATCAATTCACTGAGATTTGGTTGAGTTTAACTGATTTTGGGACTTCCGGAGAACTGATTGAGGTGACAATTAATATGCTAGACAAAATGTGACTTGAATTCTCCTAGGAGATTCAAATTCTCCCTATTGTAACATCATTGTTGAATATACTGATTATTGGATCATGTGACATTATTCTGTTCCTATCCGAGTTCTCATGCATGATTAATTGTTTGCTCATTTTTAATGCAATTTTCATTGTAATTAATCTTTTTTGCTCATTCTTTCTCTGTGAGGTATACTCAGCTCGATGATCTACTGTGAATTAGAATTTCACAAAGAAGTACAAGGCTAGACTAGTATCAAAGGGAATTCTCAAGTCGAGGTGGTCGAATTTGGTGATAATTTTTTTCATGTTGAAAAGTTAACTTCCATTAGGGTATTAATGTCTTTAACTGCAACATTTGATCTTGAGATAGAACAGGTGGATGGAAAGACAACATTTATTCATGATGATATTGAAGAATAAGTTTATATGAATCATCCAGAGGGTTTCACAATGAAAGGAGAGGAGGAGTTGGTTTGCAAGCTCATGAAGTTTATCTATGGTTTAAAACAATCACCTAGGATGTGGTACCAAAAGTTTGATATGTATATCCGACAACTGGGGTTTGTGAGAAGTTAGGTTGATCATTGTGTGTATGGAAAGAAAGTCAGTGATCACTCTATATATGTAATTTTGCATGTCGACGACATGTTGTTGGTAAGAAATAACATGGATCTAATCTAGGAGGTGAAACTGTAGCTGTTGTCCAAGTTCAACATGAAGGATCTTGGTGCATCTCAATTCAATCTTGGAATTGAAATGAAGAGAGAGCGAGCAAGTATAAGGATTTGGTTAAGTCAGAGTAAATATGTTGAGACAATTTTGAAATGCTTCAACATGCATGAGTGCAAACCGGTCAAGATCGCTATTCCTATAAGAGTTAAATTATCTACTGAACAATGTCCTAAGACACATGAATAAATAGAGTACATCACACATGTTCCATATGCTAGTGCAGTAGGTTGTTTGATGTATGCAATGGTTTGTAATTGAATTGATATTTCCCATGATGTGGGAGTATTAAGAAGATACACATTGACACTTGGAAAGGAGCACTAGACAATGGTTAAGAGAGTATTCAGGTATTTGTGTGTCACAATGGAGTATGCAATTTGCTACAAAGGAAAACTTAAAACTGATAAAACAATAAGTGTACATGGTTTTGTCAACTCATATTGGGCCCATATATTGTTAGTTTTTCAGAAATTTCAATCTGATCTAGGATCTTGACTAAGAGAATAACATGTACAGCATATCTACAGCATATCAATCATGGACACAATGATGCAAGAACACAAGAGACACAGAGTTTACTTGGGGAAAACCATAAAGGTGAAAAACCCCAATAACTTCCTCAGAGATAGATAGAGCAATGATACAACCCAAGTACAAGAGATAGTCCTCCTAGCAGCAGCTTCTCCTCCTCCACTAGTGCGCCACTCTCCAATGAGTGTGTGAGAGAGAAAATAGAATGATCAAATAGAGTGCCTCCTGCACTCTATTTATACATGACTTGACTTGCCTAATAACCTTTACTAGGCCGGCCTTAACTTAACCACATAACATAATGCTGAAAGGGCCGACCCCCAATAGGGGGGTCTAATAACCCTTTGACCCACATGACTTATACAAGGCCGACCCCACCAAGGTGGTCTAATAACCCATCAAGTATAAGTTACGACACTTACAATATAAATGATGACACTTCCGTATAGAGGAATAATAACATCTCTATAGGAATACAGACACTTCCGTATAGAGGAATAATAACATCTCTATAGGAATACAAACACTTCCGTATAGAGGAATAATAACATCTCTATAGGAATACAATATACATATATGAAATACATTCCGAAGTTACAAATACATCAACACTCCCTCTTAACTAAGAAGGTATTTCTTGACACATGTATTCTAGCACAAGTCTTCTTCTCTGGATCATCGTCACTGATCATCATCATCGAATCATCGTCATCATCACTGCTGCTGCAATCTCAATCAATCTCTCATCTACTCGTCATATGAAGTTCTACAGAGCCAGTCCTTTTTCACACTGGATGTAGGCCCACCACTTGTAGGTCTTCATCATCATTGGCCATACTGTGGAATCCTCAGGATTGATTACATGCGTTAAGCCAAAAACTCGAAAGAGCATCCCAGGACTGATTACGAGCATACTGCTCAACCTATCGGATCTCCCAGGATCTTTTACATGAAACTGCACAACCTGTCCACGACCACAGAGTACCATCCTGATACTCATGATCATACTGATCATGTCATCTCAGCGAGCAAGCCATAAAGTAGGTACACCTCGGGACTAATTATATGCCTTTGCAAAACCTGTGTACCATACTGTCACATCATCATCTTCAGATCATCGTTATCGTCCACAGAGCATAACCCAGATGCACACACACAACAATTATATACATCGGCATGGGAGGAACTACCTACCACCATCCGGGAATGGCTCAACACTTACATCATGACCATGTGAGGAATCTCCTATCACCATGTCACCATGGAAGGAACTACCTGCCACCATGTCGGAAAGGCACATCACTTACATCACGATCATGGGAGGACTCTCCTATCACCATGTCACTATGGAAGGAACTACCTGCCACCATGTCGGAAAGGCATGACAATTACATCAACGACCATGAGAGGACTCTCCTATCACCATGTCACCATGGAAGGAACTACCTACCATCATGTCGGAACAACCTGGCAATTACATCAACGACCATGAGAGGACTCTCCTATCACCATGTCACCATGGAAGGAACTACCTACCATCATGTTGGAAAAGCTCAACAGCCCTTATATCTCACCATGGGAGGAACATACCTACCACCATGTGAGAATGGCCTAGCCCTTACATCTGCACCATGGGAGGACCATACCTACCACCATGTGAGAATGGCCCCAGCCCTTACATCTCACCATAGGAGGACCATACCTACCACTATGTGAGAATGGCTCACGTGCATCTGTGTCTCTGGAATCATCACTTCCCTTTGGAGGGAATCTCGATCTGAAGTACACCAAGTCTCCCTCTGAAGTATTCAAACTTCACTCTGGCCAGCGGCTTGGTAAACACATCGGCTATCTGCTCATCCATCGCAACATACAGGAGCTTCACTGCTCCTCTCTGCACCATATCCCTAATATAGTGGAACTTGATCTCAATATGCTTCAACTTGTCATGGAACACTGGGTTCTCCGACAACTTCACACAACTCTGGTTGTCGCAATATATACAAGTAGCACTCAACTGGAGATCAAACAAATCAGACAGTAGCTTCCTAAGCCATACTGCCTCACAACTAGCCGAACAAGCTGCGACATACTCTGCTTCGGCTGTACTCAGTGCCACATAGGACTGCTTCCTGCTAAACCAAGAGATCATACCGGATCCCATACTGAAGCAGCACCCTGAAGTTCTCTTCCGATCAATGGAACTTCCTGCCCAATCCGAATCAACATAAACCTCCAGGTTAAACTTTTGATTCACCTCATACTTGAGCCCATAGTCAACTGTACCCTTCAGGTATCTCAGAATATGCTTTGCAGCTATCAGGTGAACATGTCTCGGATCTGTCAAATACTTGCTCAAGGTGTTCACCACAAAGTAGATATCTAGTCTCATATTCGTCAGGTACATCAAGGACCCAATCATCTGACGATACATCATCACATGATCATCCTGATCATCATCACAACATCATCCTGATGCATACAAAGTATCTACCTGATACATGTCATCATACATGATCCACCTGATCATACAATGTATCCACCTGATACATATACAAGTACATGATCCACCTGATCATACAATGTATCCACCTGATACATATACAAATACATGATCCAACTGATCATATCAAGCATCCAGCATGATGCATATACAAATACATGATCCAACTGATCATATCTAGCATCCAACATGATGCATATACAAATACATGATCCAACTGATCATATCTAGCATCCCACATGATGCATATACAAATACATGATCCAACTGATCATATCTAGCATCCAACATGATGCATATACAAAGCAGTAATTGGAGCATCGTCCTGATGCTCATCACACAACGCTTACATCCACAGCCATGGGAAGGATCCTCCTCTCACCATGCTTGGAATGGCTCTTGCAAATGTGTCCCATCACTTCTTCCTCGAAGTATCATCAATCTGAAGAACACCAAGCAAGAAAGTTGTCTTGACATCGATCTGGTGTATCTTCCATTTCATCACTTGCTTTGTATTTTTCTATGCTGCCTTCTGCATCATGCTTGATCTTACAGATCCACTTGGAAGTCACAACAGACTTCCCTTCAGGTCTTGGGACCACATCCCAAACATCATTCTTCATGATCGACGGATCATGGCATTCTTCTCGGATCTTGGGAACTTCAATATATTCAATATCTTCAATAGATAACTTTGTTGTTGGAACAAATGTTGTAGTCCTTCTTTTGTAGGTGCTCGTATACGGTATTTCCTACAAAACAAGTTAAATTGCATGATTAGAAACTTCTCATAGTTTTCAGAACAAATTCTTACACATAAAGAAATATGTCATACAATCATGCAAATATTTTAGCCAATGCTTCAATACAACATTTATCCATATCCCGTAACTTTCTAGATGCCTTCCAATCTCTACCAGAACATTGTTAAGAGTGTGCATAACTCCCAACATGTCAGCAAAGAAGTTTCATTCTAAATAAGTAGCAATGGAATGTTGTACAGTGCCATAGTCCACTTACCCATCACATGCATATTAGTAGTATATTGCAATTATTCTAATATGCATAATACACACCCTAAGTATAGGAACATAAGCATATACATCATTGAACAATATTATTTAAACTACAAGAAATGACAATTCAAGTACTTATCTTTGTTTGTTTGTTGGGTTGACTTCCTCTCAGTCTTTGCTTCCTTTCTGCAACTCCATTCTGATGTGGATTGTGAGAAGTGGTCCAATCCCTCTGAATGTCTGCATCCTTGCAGAAACTACTAGAGTGTTCTCCCTCTTGATCTTTGCTTCCTGGATTACCTGTCCTTGAACTTATATCCATCCTCGATCACTATGCATGCTTACTAGTATCATCATTGTGTTACCCTCGAGATCTCATACATAATCATATATTCATTAATATAATCAAAACACAATAATCTTAAACATGTATAGTCATGATCATTTCAAACACAGATAATAAGCATTAGCATTCAATGTTTTAGGGAAGACTTATCTTACTCATGCATATTTATATTTGACCATAGAACTCTTTTGGTTAGTCATATCATCAATCAAAGTAAGAAGCATAATATTCCTAAACCCATGATTACTAACTTCAATGAATAATCATTATCAATCATGCCATGTATACTTATATAAGAGATCCTAACACAAGGTAGGATTGTAACTTGATATAGAAAAAAAAACATACCTATGCTAGCTAGTTATGTCTAACATACCCGCATAATGTCTTCTTGTTCTCTTCAATGACTTGTGCTAGTGACCTGCATATCTCATAGGCTAATCATTATAGAACCAAGTTATACATACCTTGTAAGTAGATCTTCTATGTGATCCATGACAATCGATGAATCTTTGTCTTCATGTCACCATGGTCATATGTTCTTGAACTAGAACATGATTTGTCTTTCTGGATGTACCTTTCATGTTAGTGGACAACATCAACCTCATACAACACCACAATGCATTGGTACAATCATAAGTGTCAAAACCCTAATCAATGAATATCCACATTCATAATTTTATTAAGGTGATACGACAGGTCTAAAGTTAATCAAGATTGTACTAACCTTAATGAAGACAAACATACCATAAACTTAATCATGAACAGATCTCAAAACATACCTGGATAAGTCATACATGTCGAGATTGCTTGTAATCTTCTTATGTAGGGCCTTAGCCTCATCTCCCTCTGAAATAGGAACTTCTTCACTTATACAGGTGACCAATCCATTCTCTTCTAGGATTAACCTAATCCACTTGATTTGTAGAAACTGGATCTGGAGATGGATTAGGGTTTGTCAGGGAAACCCTAAAAATTCAAACTTTGAATTTCAAACTTCTAAAACGACAGAAAGATGCACCGTGATGAGCTTATCAACCTGGTATATTCAGAATTTGAAAACTGCAAAGTTTCACCCCTCAAATTTGCTTTTCAATCTTCCGAATTCATTAGGGAGGACCCTAAATTAGGGTTTGAGTTTCCTGGAGCTTCACCCAACCAAATAGTTTGATCCAAAGCTCTAAAATTCGATTTTTCCAAGGAGCTTCCAGCTATGGTCACAAATTTAAAAAATTCCCATTTTTGCAGAAGCCCTAATTTTTCACCTTTTCGATCAAAGTCCCGAATTGGGGTTTGATCAAGCCCGGCTTCTGCCCAACCAAAAAATTCGATCTTGGTCTCTAAATTTCGATTTTTCTGAGTAGCATCCAGCCATGGTCTCCGATCCAAAGAATTACAACTTTCTTCGAAACCCTTATTTCCCACAGCAGTGACGATCCAAAAATGAAGGTGCTCAAAAAACAATTCTGTTTGGACAGAAATATGTACCTGATTGTTTTTGGTGTAAATCAGAAATTACAAATCCACAGGGTCTGAAGCTTCTCCTTGTGGTAGCTTGACTTGTCTTCTTTCCAACCCACAGGTCTGACCTCAATTGGACTCTCTGAGAGAGAGTTATTCCAAGTGTCGCAACGTGACCTGTTTATGGGATAAAACATAAGATCAAACTTGTACGGCGTGCCACGTGTCACTGGTTCAGTTTCGGCCTCTGAAAAACTTACCTGAGAAAGTATAGTCCGTGCCCTACCTGTCACTATTTATGAAATTTCATTTGGAGCTTCCTAGCCCATGTTGTGACCTTTTTTCCTAGGTCACCTATTTATGACTCAGATTTGGAAGAGGCAGAAACCCTATATTGTACAGATCATAAATCACAAAGTACAACGAATTAGAGGTTTTCCTTTGGACACAAGGTACATGGGGATCTTATCTTCGAACTATAATATTTTCAGATCTTGAAACCTCGCCGAAATGTATTTATAGTGAAAGTTCTACGATGACTGGTTTTTGCTATATCAAGCCCTAGCTTCGCAAGTGCAACAAGTGTCATAAATGCCATACCATGCCTTCTTTCAGGCTAGCTCTGATACCATGTTAGTTTTTCAGAAATTTCAATTTGATATAGGATCTTGACTGAGAGAATAACATGTACAACATATCTACAACATATCAATCATGGACACAATGATGCAAGCACATAAGAGACACAAAGTTTACTTGGGGAAAACCATAAAGGTGAAAAACCCCAATAACTTCCTCAGAGATAGATAGAGCAATGATACAACCCAAGTACAAGAGATAGTCCTCCTAGCAGCAGCTTCTCCTCCTCCAATAGTGCGCCACTCTCCAATGAGTGTGTGAGATAGAAAATAGAATGATCAAATAGAGTGCCTCCTGCACTCTATTTATACATGACTTGACTTGCCTAATAACCTTTACTAGGTCGGCCATAACTTAACCACATAACATAATGTTGACAGGGCCGACCCCCAATAGGGTGGTCTAATAACCCTTTGACCCACATGACTTATACAGGGCCAACCCCACCAAGGTGATCTAATAACCCATCAAGTATAAGTTATGACACTTACAATATAAATGATGACACTTCCGTATAGAGAAATAATAACATCTCTATAGGAATACAAACACTTCCGTATAGAGGAATAATAACATCTCTATAGGAATACAATATACATATATGAAATACATTCCGAATTTACAAATACATCAACATATATATCAACCGCAAATGGTTGACCAGTGGATATATTTTCAAGTTCTTCGGCAGGGCACTTAGTTGCATGAGTAGGAGGAATTCAGTCATTGCACCATTGCCTATTGAGGCTGAATACATGGAAACCACTTAAACAAGCAAGTAGGTGGGTTGGTTGTAGATATTGCGTTTGGAGGTTGGTTTCAAACAACATGTTGTTAGGTTGGATGGAGATGGATCTTGATGAAATGAAGTGACAAATATTCTATGCTAAAGTATACTATGTGTCAGGGTGGATATTGTAGTACTATTTGCACAAATATTGTTTGCAAGTTGAGGTGGTTGTAGGGGGGATTAGGTGTACACTTGGGAAATGATTCCCCACTCAATGGTGTATTCCCAACCCTTTCTCAATCATGAGTAGAGACAAGACCAAGCCCCTGTAATTCACTAACATCAAAATAATTGACATGGCAACACATAATAAACTCTACCCATAAATTACGTAGAAAATACAATGGAACCTCCTTATTGGTTGTGGGGGTTTATCAAATACCATGAAACACCTCCATCTAGTTGCCTTTGATTGACTAGAATGTGCACCAATCCATGCAAAGATGCATCTTTCTCAAATCAGGGGGTTAGTTGGTTCTAGGAGCAATAAACAATTGGATAATAACCTCTTTAGTTATATGCAAATATTTCAACTCTTCTTACTTAGGCTGGTTGAGTAGTATTCTCTTATCCTAACCATATATTTAGGTGTATTGAATAAATGGCCATGTACATGGCCAATAGAATCAATAATGGTGTCAAGTGAAGTTGTCAAGGAAATATGCGATGACTCTATAGTATTCCTGAGATAATTTATTAGGTTTCTAATTTCATTATACACTGATTAATTTCCATGTATTGGTCTTGTGGGGGTGGTTGTAGGTTAGTGTTTGGGTTTAGAACAAGGTTTTTATTTATCCTAGTAGACTAAAAAATCCATCAAAACAATAACAAAATAAATTTACAAATGATTTAAAATTATATAATTTAACAAATATCAAAATGACATTTGGAATAAAACTACCAAACACCAAGTGCTAGCGATAAAAACCTCCCTTTATTCTTGTCCCCATCAAATATGGGCTCATTAAAATGCACATGCACATTGAAAAAAATGGAGGAAAACACACTATGGGTAGAAGAAAATGGATAAAATAGGGTCACATTTATTTTTAGATAGAGGAGCACACATGCATTAATGCATGCTTTTAAAAAACTCACCAATTATTTAAATAGGAAAAAACTATATGGAAATAAGTGCTTAGAGGTGCATTAAAATTCATAGCTATTCAAACATGAATACATCAAGCATGTACCCTGTCATGAACTCCCATGTGCCACTCTTCAATTCCATAGGAAGCATCTCTTAGGGGGCTTAGGGGGCGTGCTACACTACCCATCTTGACACTTAGTGGTGTGGCCGCCTAAGGCAAGCTTCAATAATACACCTAACATGACCCAAACCACTTAGTTTATTGGGTGTGTGTTTATACTTAGTTAAACTTATGCACGCATCAAGTAAACTTCGCAAGTAACCTGGTAAAAATAGCCAACATAATGTACACAAGATATGTGATGTGAAACTCAATGGAGTGCCCATAAACTTCTTATTCAATGATTACAATGTACAAAGAGTGCTGGACCACTGCTTGTAGAGTACAACAATTTACAAAGAAAACTAAGGCAATTGTCTGAAACCCCAACAAATTTTCCCATCTCTTGTCTTCTCTGCCTGTCAAACTTGTACACTGTCATAGAACCTGTGCCCAGTCTAGAACCTGCCTCAACGCACCTCTAGGAACATTGTCGCACGACTCTTCCCACAACACAATCAACTGCGCCTAGACCTGCAACTGCCTTATCTCACTACCTCAAACTGTCCACTTAGAATGTTCCCAACTCTTGCTGTGATGCTTGATGATTGATGCCTCCTTATGTCAACCACCTCCTCTTATATATATGGTGCAAATAAACTTTGGTGCACTTCCAAGCCAATGCATTCATGCGCTAAGTAGGCCTGGTTAGGTCCCATACTTAGTCTCTCAAACAGTACATTTCATGCAAAGGATCCCCATCTCCCATCATACCATCTCACGGGATCCCTTGGGTCCATGCCCCAGCTCAACACGCCCAAGTTTGTTTGCTTCTTGGGGCTTTTCGATGCCCCAACATTCCACTCTCTAGTGCACTGCGAATGTGGGGTCACAACATCCTCCCCCACTTGATTTGTTTATATCCCGGCACACCTATTTTGTTTTTCTCTCAGCTCGATAGTGGCTCTTGGATTTTTCTCCTCCCACTCCCAAATCAAGTCTTCATACTTCCATAGAGATTCCTTTCGTTCCCATTTGTTCTCATCATCTGACAATCCCTTCCAGATAACCATGTACTCATGCCAAGTCTAACTTCCATGCTTCACAAACGGTCTGCCCAAGATCATGGAAGGAGCGCGGGATGGTTTTTCTCTACTAGGATCTTCTTCATCAATCCTATAAGGTTTCAACTAACTGATGTGGACTATAGGGTGATAAGATTTCAAGTGATCTGATAGCCTCAACTTGTATGTAACCTCGTCGATCTTCTCAAGTATCTCAAAGGGGCCTTCAAACTTTTGCACTAACACACTTTCCTACCTAACATGTGGTTTGAATTGCTCCTTCCCAAAATTCAGAAGGACTTGGTCACCAACTTGAAACTCTAACTCTTGTCTCCCTTGTTCTTCCCATCGTTTCATCCTCTCAGCTACTTTTGTGAGCTAGATGTGTTCCCTTTCCACTCTATCTTACCATCCCTTCATGAATCCCTTGGAAGAGGACTCTTCCCATATAATCCTTGCATGACAGTATGAGGTGCCATTGGTTGCTATCCTGTAGCCAACTCGAATGGACTATACTCTATCGTTGAGCTCTTTTGCATGTTGTAGTTGAACTACACCGCGTCTAACAAGTTTGGCCAATCTGGTTGATTTGAGCGCACATATTGCCTCAAATAACTCTCTAGCAAATTGTTAATCCACTCTGTCTACCTATCGGTTTGCAGATGGTACAACGAAATCATCAACAACTTCTGAACAAATCTATCCAAAACTTCCCTATGAACCTTATATCCCTATCTAACACAATGCTCATCAAGATACCCCACAACTTTACAACATTTCTAAAGAACATATTCTCAACTTCTTCTAACGAACATGGCATTTTTGTTGGGATGAAAGTGGCATACTTGGAAAATCATTCCACGATAACCAAAATTCCATTGAAATCCCGCACCATCAACAACTAAGTTATGAGGACACACTTTCCCAAGGTTTCTCCAGCATTGATAAAGGTTGGAGGGGACTATCTTGCATCTTGTTATCTGGATTTTCTGGTTGGTAGACCAAGAAAGTCTTGACATACTCCTCTACGTCATGTTTCATATGCTCCCAATAGTACCCACGCTCTATAAAATCCAAGGTTCAATGCTGCCCCAGGTGTCGAGCCCACAATGAGTCATGACACTCCTGCAACAATTCCCTCGATAGGTTTGAACTCTTAGAAACATACAATCGTTTTCCAAAGTACAACAAACTGTCCTCTAAACAAAACTTCCAATTTTTTCCTTCCTTCACTTGATTCATGAGGATCAAGGCAGTGTAGTCACCTTCCGATGATGCCTTAATCTTTTCTCGTAAATCTAAGAGCACCTATGAGTGACTTCCATAAAACAACTTCTCATTCTCATCCTTCTTTTCCAAGGTAGCTAGTTGTTCCTTCCTACTCGAGGCATCTGTAGCTGCGCTCGACTTTCCCAGACGATATCAATGGCCATGTCAAACTCTGCAAAGAAGTCAAGCCACCTTGCTTTCTTAGGTGACAACTTTGGTTGCAACGTGAAGTAGCTCGTTGCAATGTTGTCTATCTTCACAACAAATGGATTACCCAACAAGTAGTGTCTGCACACTTGCAATCAATGTACAACTATAGTCATCTCCTTCTCATGAATAGGATATTGCCTCTCCTGATCTTGTATGTTCCTACTCTCATAGATAACTGGATGAATTTCCTTCATAAATAATCCTCCTATTGTGAAGTCGGAAGTGTAAGTCTTTGCTTCAAATGGATTCTCAAAGTCTAGTAGCCTCAACACTAGTGCCATGGAAATTCTGCACTTCAGTTCACAGAAAATCTCCCAACACCTCTTTATCTAATCCCATGCTCTATCCTTCTTTAAGAGATCGCTCAAGGGTGCTAAAATATTAGAGTATCCTGTGAGGAACTTGTGGTTGAAGTTTCCAATCCCCATAAAGATTCTTACTTCATGCACAGTTCTCGGTTCCTCCCAATTCTCAATGGGCTCAATATTCTTAGGGTCCACATGGATGCTTCCTTGACCAACCCAATGGCCCAAGAAGGTGATATTAGCTTACCCAACAATGCACTTAGACTTCTTAAAAACAATTGATGTTGCCTCAACGCATCAAAAAATTTCGCTCAGTTCTTCTAATGCTCTTCCATATTCTCGTTGAACACCACAATGTCATCTAGATAGACAACAACATACTTGTCTAAGAATGGCCTGAGCATGTCGTTCATGAGTGTGCAAAAGGTCACAAGAGAATTACACAACCCAAAAGGCATCAACAAAAACTCGTAGTTGTCGTACCTCATCATGCAGGTCGTCTTCCACTTGTCTCCTTTCATAATCCTCACATGGTAGTATCTATTTCTCAAGTACAACTTTGAGAAAAAAATTTCCTTATCCAACTTGTCGAAACAGTCTTCTGCTAAGAACAATGGATACGAGTTCTTAATCGTCTACTTGTTCAACACATGGTAGTCCAAGCAGACCCTCAACTTGGGACTGTCCTTCTTTGTTTGAAAGAGGATTGGTGTGCCATAGGGATACCTTGAAGGTCTGATGAAGCTCGAATCTAACAACTCTATCAACTGTTTCTTCAATTCCTCCAACTCTAGTTCCAATAGTGGATAAGGAGCCTTCTTAATAGGCCTAGACCTTGTCTCAAACTCAATATGGTGGTCAACAATGTGCCTCGGAAGGAGCCCCTTAGGCACATTCTCAAGCATCAAATCCTTATACTCTTCCAACATGCCAATAAGTTCCAAAGGAATAGGCATCCTTATTTATTCCTCTATCACTTCACTATGCAATGCTGTGACATAGAGTTGTGAATCTGGATGTCAAGATGCTTCCTTGAAGCTCATTGTAGACACCAACTACACTTTTCCTCCTAGTCTTCTTACCATTGTGCATTACAATGAAAGGATTTTGTCCCCCCAATATCACCAACTTGTTAATAAATGACATGAGAACCTCCTTGGCTCTCCGTAGAAAGTCCCGCCTTAAGATGACATCAAAGTCATCCAATTGCACCATTGTGATGTTCACATGGCCTTTCCACTTCCCCATCTGTATGTGAACTTTGGATGTAGTACAAGTTGTTGCCTTCACATTAGAGTTTACGTCCTTGATTGAAGCACTACAAGGCTGAGCTATAAGTCCAATCTCACTATCCAACGCCTTCCTCAAGAAGTTGTGAGAGGCACCAAAGTCCATCAATGTTTGCACGGTCCTTTTGTTTACTATCAAGTCCACAAAAAAAGTTGATGCTGGTTGTGAGCATGATTGCTATTCAAGGCTCCCAACTATTGCACGCCTTGCGCCAATAAATATTGCAGCTCACTTGCTTCTACCAAAGTACCATGTGCAAGATCCTATATTAAGAAAATAACAAGTGTCACCTTCGCTGGGAATGTGTAACGTCTCAATGTCATGCAACAGATCACCCTGTAGATTTGCTTGATTTGCCAATGTATGCCTTGCTCCAACCACTGTCTGCAAAGCACCCTCCAATACTACTGTGTACATCTTCACTCCATTGAAGTGTATCTTGAGGCACATCAGGGAGGTTTGGCCAATCCTTTGACCTTAGCACACTTACAACATAAATTCCTTGTTTTCCTTATCTCAACTTGCCCCAAATCCATGGCCAAGCAACTTTGCACCCAAATGTCCCCTATGCCTTCTTTCCAACAATTGTTTTGGGGGTGGGCATATGCCTTGCGCTTGCTACACCAAGCACTACTTATCCTTTTTCCTAGACTTCCCTCTGCACATGATGCTGCACCATGAGAGTGCGACTCCTCTTCGTTACCAAAGTCTGTAGAGGAGATGCATAGTGAGGCAACTCTAACCCAATTTTCCTCTTCTATGTAGCTAAGGTATGTGACCTAACTGAGCTCACTATCTTTGCAAGCTTCATGGTGAAGAGCATACAAAATAGATTTGATACCACTTGTCACAACCCCCCAAGTGCGACCCTTCAATTTTGTGGTAAGTATCTTTTAGGGAACATGCGACACTTCCGAGCTTAACACTTAGTGGCGTCGATGCCTAAGGAAAGCCTCTAGACTACGCCTAACATGACCTAACCATCTTAGTTTATTAGGTGTGTGTGTATACTTAGTTAAACTTATGCACACATCAAGTAAATCTAGAAAGTAACCCAATAAATAACAACCAACACAATGTACACAACATATGCGATGCGACACTCAATGGAGTGCACAAGAAATTCTTATTCAGTAGTTACAATGTACAAAGAGTGCCCGACCACTTCCTGCAACGTACAACAGTTTACAAAGAAAACTAAGGCAATTGCCTGAAACCCCAACAAATTTGCCCATATCACGTCTTCTCTTCCTACCGCACATGTACACTATCATAGGACCTGTGCCCAACCTAGAACTTGCCTCAACACACCTCTAGGAACATAGTCACATGACTCTTCCCACAACACAGTCAAGTGCACCTAGACCTGCGACTACATTATATCACTACCTCAAACCTGTCCACTTAGACTGTGCCCAACTCTTGTTGTGATGCTTGATGATTGATGCCTCCTTATGCCAATCGCCTCCTCTTATATATATTGTGTGACTAAACTTGGGTGCACTTCCAAGCCAACACATCCATCTGCTAAGTATGCCTGAATGGGTCCCATACTTAATCTCTCAAATAGTGTGTTTCATGCAAAGGAGCCCCATTTCCCATTGTCCCATTGCATGGGATCCATTGGGTCCGCACCCCAGCTCAACACACCCAATTTTTTTTGCTTCTTAGGGATAGCAACACCACTTGGCTCCCATGAGAGTTGAGCATCGTGCCCATGCTTGCCTCCACGCTTTGCTTGGGTCTTGTTGATTCCCTTGCATGCCACCCTCTAGTGCGCTGCGGATGTGGGGTCGCGACATAACCTCTCCTCAAATTCACAATGAGTTGTTTGCGTTACAATGATTTTGGAAACCTTCTTCGTGCACCCACCATTGTAACATTTGGAACTATAAGAACTATAATATACACTTTAATAAGTACAATTTTCATACTTTAAAACTTAAATTTCAACCATCAAAATAATATAAATAAAGGTTAGAGTTTCTTTTATCTAAAAATCTAATACAAAATATAATCTCAACTATTTTCAGACTTTTTAATATAATTTGAGAAATCATATCTACATAATCAAAACACATACAAACTAATTCAATTTCAATAAAGTTTCGATACACGCATATTTAATTTTTGGCATACAACATTAAAATTTTAAATATCAAACCAATACATACCTAAATTTGGTATATGCCATTTGAAATTTGTTGATAAAATTTCAACACGTGCATAATTTTTCTTAGCATAAATTATTTAAATTTTAAACATTAAACCAACATAAATTTAGTATATGCCATTTAAATTTAGTATATGCGATATACATAAATTTATTATATGCCATTTAAATTTTAAACATTAAAGCAACATCGTGTGAAGATAGCTCCCCTTTTAATGTAAACACACATAATCACTCTAAAATCCTTCAAGAATGAGATGCAAATTGATGCATGATAATCTTTGGCCTTAGGCAATCTGCATCAACCAAAATCATTTCAGTTTGAGCTAGTAATTGTAGGGTAAAATAAGTGTTGTAACTCTCGCTGCAACACAAGTGTCGTAACTCTTGTTGCTGCAGCACAAGAGCTGGGGTGCATGTTGTAAATTTCTGGTAGAAGGTTGCGGGTTAGACATCTCATAACTCCACATGTTTGGGCGGGCTTCGTAGAAATTGGTGAGCTAGTTACAAGAGGGAATCGAACATATTGAGACTGAAGGAGAAGTGGAACTCTCACAACGGTTTGAATTCCAAGAAATGAGAGGGGAAAATAAAAGGAGAGGAGTTTGCGAGAAAGAGGGGTTCAATTCGAGAGAAAGAAATGGGGGACAGAGAAGGGTATGACAATATACCGTGTAGAAGGAAGAATACCATTTAGGTTCATAGTGTGAAGTAGAGAGCATGCACCCAGTGATCTGTAATAAGGTTGTAAGAAATAAATTCTGTATTAATAATAAAGATTCTTTGTCCATGTTTAAAATCGTGTTGTCTCTTGTTTCTTTTCTCGTGACTGTCAATTCCTCATGGTATCCATTAATTGTTAATTTCTATTAACACTAGAATGCAGGTCTCTATTCGCACAGTGGGAGGGAATCCAATTTTGTAGTTGGTTGCATACAGGATTGGTATTTCACTACATCAAGTGGTATCATAGTTGTTTTAGCTCCTAAATTGTGAGATACAATGCCCGGAAGTAAGGCTTGTGAATGTTAGTCCGAGGGAGGGCTACAAGAAAACTTGTAAGGATCCTGCCATGTAGAGCAAGAGCAACATGAGGAGGTGCGAGTAATTGAGAATTAGAGTAATTACGAAGGAGGATAGAAGAATTGGAAAATACAAGGCTTGGAGATGCTGAAACGGATTAAGATGTGGAAAACGAGCCTGAAGAAGAGAGAAATGCTAAGGAAGTAGAACCAACAGTACATTTAATATCATTTTTGAAAGGCAAAGGTAGTGCAAAGGTGGAAATTTCATGCTACGATGGTAGTTTGAAAGTCGAGACTCTCATGGACTGGATAGGGAAGCTTGAAAGATATTTTGAGTATGAAAATGTTCAGGATACCAATTGGGTTCAATTTGCAATGAAAGAGTTAAAGGGTCATGGTGTACTCTGGTGGGATATGATACAAAAATTTAGGGTAGACAACCGACAAGAGAAAATTAGAACCTGGAGGAAGGTAGTCAACATAATCAAGGAGAAATTCCTACCTGTCGATTACCAACAAAATTTGTGTAAGCAGGTGCAAAACTTAAGGTGAAAAGAGACATCTGTCCGTGAATATACTGAGGAATTTTTCAAATTGGCACTCATATTAGGAATAAAGGAACCAAAATATCAAAGAGTGGCGAGATATGTGAATGGGTTGAAATATCATATTTAAGATGAGATGAATACACGTTACTTTCATAATGTAGATGAATCCTATCAAGTTTCTTTGAGAGTGGAAGAAAAATATTGATAGAAGATTATGACATAAATTTTGAGGAAAAGGACCTAGAGGTAGGGGTAGAGCAAGTGATGTTAGAAGCAATGAAAAGGAGGATGGAGAGACCAACAACCATAATACAACATGAATAATTTCCGTTGGGATAGGTAAAGAATTTGGCAGAGTTAAGTATGTGATCAGTTGTTATAGATGCATAATAGAAAGTCACAAGGCATTTGATTGTCCAGAAAAGAAAAACACAGCGAGAAGAATTGAATCTAGAATGTAGGTTACCTAGGAAGATGAAGCAACGATTACTAGTAGTAATGTGCAGGTACTTCAACAAGAGCAAGGAGAGAACTTGATGTTTAGAAGAGTTTTACTTAAGTATGAGGCAGAGATAGCAAAAGAACCTATGCATAGAAATAAAGTTTTTAAAACTAAGTACAAAATTAAATAAGTGTTGTCATTTGGTCATAGATGGTGGAAGTACATAAAATATAATATCCATAGAGGTAATGAAGAAGTTAAAATTAAAAAGTATTCCACACCCCAATATGTATTGGGTCTCATGGTTGAAAAGAGAACAGTAGGTAACCGTGATTGAGTAATGCTTGTTAAATTTTCAGATTGGATATTTTAGTGAGCATGTATTGTGTGACGTAGCAGAGATGGATGCCTGTCATGTACTACTTGGAAGATCATGGCTGTTTGACAGAAAATTTTTCCATGATGGAAGGAAGAATACTTATGGATTTTTAATGGATGGACATTGGTATAGGTTGGAGCCAATTATGGAGACTGAATTAAGTAGTAGTGATAACAAAGGAAATGGCATCATAAATGTTTGTAGCAACATTTGCATTATGATTTGCTCAACTAAACAATTTTTGAGAGAGTAGAAAAATAACCATTTTTGTTTGGCCTTAATGCCAAAACAAGTCCTAGAGATTGGAAAAATGAGTCCCATGCCATTGGAATTCAACCTTTGTTGAATGAATTTAAAGAGATTGTTGGGGATGATCTACCAATAGGTTTACCTCCTTAGAGGATCATATCACGTCAAATTGATTTGATACCAAGATCAAGTATATCGAATAAAGATCCTTATCCGATGGATCCAATAGGGAGTCAAGAAGTGAATAAGCAAGTACAATAACTACTTGATAGAGGACTGATTCGATAAATTTAAGTCCATGTGTTGCACCTCCAATATTGACACCCGAGAAAGAGGGAGGATGGAGAATGTGTACCGATTCTTGAACTATCAATAGGATTACTATTCAGTACATATTTCCCTTACCAAGGATGGACGAACTTACAGACTGTTTAAGTAGGTCCAACTACTTTTTCAAATATTGATTTGAAGATTGGGTATCATCAGATTTAGATAGGAGAAGATGACGAATGGAATACATTGTTCAAGACAAAGGATGGGCTGTTTGAGTGGATAGTCATGGCGTTTGGGTTAACCAATGCCCCTACCACATTCACAAGAATTATGAATGAAGTTTTTAAACAATTTTCGGGAAATCTTGTTGGCATGTACCTAGATGATATTTTGATTTTCAATAAAACCAAAGAAGAACAACTAGAGCATGTGAGAAAGGTGTTGCACCGATTGAGGGAAGATAAACTATTGATACATTTGAAGAGATGTATGTTCCTAAAGGAGGAATTAGTATACTTGGGATTTGTGATTTCCAATAAGGCTTGAATATGGACCCTAGAAAGTGAAAGGCTATTTTAGAATGGCCAAAACCTAAGTGTACATTTGATGGGGTAAGTTTCTAGGGTTTGGAAAGCTTTTGTAGGAAATTTATCTGAAGTTTCAGTGAGATTTGTGCACCTCTTACTGAATGTATGAAAAAGGGAATTTTCAAGTTGACAACAACAACCATGAAGTCATTTGAGCACTTGAACAAAAAGGTAATTGAATAACCAATTTTGGTGCTTCCAGATTTCAATAAAGTATTTCAAGTGGATTGTGATGCAGGTGGTCTAGTGATTGGAGCATTCTTGAGTCAAGAAGGAAGGCTGATTGCATTCTTCATCGAGAAATTGAATGATGCTAAGAATAAGTACTTTGTTTATGATCAATATTTTTATGCTCTTTTACAATCCTTGAAGAAGTGGTGACATTACTTGCTACCAAAGAAGTTTCTCTTATTTACTAATAATAAGGCCTTATATTACATCAATAGTTAAGGTGACTTAAAAAAAACATTCCAAATGGGTAGAATTTTTGCAAAGTTACTCTTTTATTTTGAAACGCATATATGGAAAGTCAAATAAGGTTATATAGATGTGTTAAGCTAGATAATAATGTTGTTGAATACTTTGTCAGTGGAAGTTGTTATCTTGGAAAGTATGAAAGAGTTGTATTCAGAAGATGTAGATTTTGCAGAGACTTGGAAAGTGTGCAAAGCACCTTGGAGCATCGATAGAACATCATATTTGGATTTTCACCTTCAAGAAGGATTCTTGTAAAAGAACCAACGTTTGTGCATTCCATAGAGCCCATTGCGGTTGAATCTTGTTAGAGAACTGCATAGTGGAGGTTTGGCTGGACATTTTGGCATTGATAAGATCATGTCATTAGTGAAGGAAAGGTACTTTTGGCCTAACATCAAGAAGGATGTTAAGAAATTTGTTGAGTGTTGTAGAATTTTCCAATTAGAAAAAGGGAAGATTCAAAGCATAGGGTTATATACACCACTATTGATACCCGAGAGGCCATGTGAAGATATAAGTATGGACTTCATTTTAGGATTGCCCAAATTGCAAAGCGGTCATGACTCTGTGATGGTTGTAGTGGACATGTTTTCAAATATGTCACATTTCATACCATGCAAGAAGACCAATGATGCTACTGAAGTTGTTGTTTTGTTTTTTTGAGAGATTGTGAGGATGCATGGACTTCCAAGAAGCATCACTTTTGACAGATATACAATATTTATTGGAAATTTTTGGAGGACACTTTGGAAGAAGATGGTTCCAATTTGATGTACAATTCTACATATTATGCACAAATAGATGGATAGATTGAAGTGGTTAATGGGAGTCTTGGGAATTTGTTGAGGAGTTTGAGTGGAGAGAATCCAAGACGATTGGATTTGGTCCTGGAATAGGTTGAATTCACTTACAATGATTCAATTAATAGATATGTGGAAAGGAGTCAATTCCAAATTGTTTATCGCAAGTCACCAAAGGGAGTTATTGATTTGGGGAAAAAGAAATGCTGATGCAAGTGAGTTTGCAGAGGGCATATAGAAAATGCAGGAGGAGGTCAAGATAACACTACAACAAGGAAATACCAGATATAAGCAAGGATAATATTTACGAAAAAGTGAAGTATAAAAACATTCAATTGGATAGAGAATCCAATTCTTGATTGAACAAGAAATTAAAATATTGTTTTATAAATATGTATATTTGATGCTTCTATTACAATAGTTGCCCTGAATAAATAATACTTGGGCATACTCGATGCCTTTTCATAACGACATGTATTTTCATTATATTTTTATTTTATAACTTTATAATTTATTTATTGTTATTGTATATATATAATTATTATTGTTTTTTATATATAACATTGCCCTCTCCTTTTAAGAAGCTTTGTCCTCAAAGCAAGGCAATGATGGATGTTGTTGAATGAACTTCTCTATCTCCCATGATGCATCCTCTTTTGAAAGATTCTTCCATTTAATAAGATAATTTTTAATTATTCAAGATCGTAGTCTCCTTTCCTTGACAATGATGACAACTTTTGGTTCTAAAATGAGTTTCCCTTCCTCATCTAGGGTAGGAAGTATTGTAGGAGTTGATTGATATCATCCCAACGAATTTTTGAGACACGATGCATGAAAACATTGTGAATCTGACTCTTATTCGGTAAGTCCAATTCATATGCTACCGAGTTGATCTTCCTACTAATTTGATGCGGCCCATAAAATTTGGTGCCAATTTATTATTTCCCTATTGTTTAAGAGATAATTGTTTGTATGGTTGGAGTCTTACGAACACCCAGTCTTCTACTTTGAAATCTCTCTCTCTCTTCTGTGTTGATCTGCTTGCTGCTTCATATGATTTCTTGCCATTGCTAGTTTATCCTTGAGTAATCGTATTACCCTTTGATTTTCCTCAAGTTGACTTCTTACTACTGGTACTTTTGTATTACTTTGAGCGAATTCCTTCCACTTGGGTGGTTGATACCCATATAGAGCTTGAAAGCGTGTCATTTTGGATGAAGTGTGGTAAGTGGAGTTATACCACCATTCTTCTATATGCAACCATTGTAGCCATTTGTTTTGCTTATCGGTGATGGAATTGCGAAGATAGGTTTCTAGGCATTTGTTGACAATTTTTGTTTGACCATCTATTTGAGGATGGTAAGATGAACTAATGTTAAGAGATGTTCCAATTTGTTTGCATAATTCCTTCTATAAGTTTCTTTTAAATTTGGCATCTCTATCACTAACAATGATTTTGGGGAAACCATGTAATTTGTAAATATTTTTACAAAATACTTCAACAATTAGTTTAGCTGAATCAACCTTCTTTATGCCCATAAAATGTGCGCACTTGGTTAATTGGTCCACTTCCACTAAAATTTTATCTTTCCCTTCCAACAAGGGTAACCCTTTAATGAAATCGATGGATATTTCCTCCCACTTCTGGTTTGGAATGTGTAGGAGGTGGAGTAACTTGGGAGTCATGACATTTTTTCTTTTGTTCCTTTGACATATGTCACACTCTCCTACATAGTTCTGAATGTCTTTATACATCCCCTTCTAAAAAAGTGATTGCTTGGCATTGTAGTAAGTTTTGAAAAACCCCACATGTCCTACAGCTGGTGAGTCATGGGACTCTTTCAGAACCTTAGATTCGAATCTTGATGTTGAGATTAAGTAAATCCTTCCTTTCTACCAAAGGCTATCATTCCTCCATTCAAATTTAGGATTTCAATCAAGAATATCAATCAAGGAATATTTGTCTGGGTCTTTGGCATATTCACTTCGTATTTCATCCAACCATTATGGAATTGCAACTGAAATTGCGTATGCCCTAGATTCTTCATCCTTACAGGAAAGAGCACCAGCAACTACATTGTCCTTTCCCCTTTTGTGTAATATCTCCATATCAAAGGTGGCAATTTTTTCTATCCATTTCTATTGTTTTGTTGACAATGTATTTTGTTCTAGAAGATATTGAATACTATTGTGATCTCTTCGTATCATAATTTTGCTTCCTATTAGGTATTGTCATCACTTTTCCAAGGCATGTATGATGGCAAGCATTTCTTTATCATACGCAGACTTCAAACACTATCTCTTGTTGAGCTTTCAACTTTCTAAGGCAATTGGATGGCCTTCTTGCATCAATACTACCCCAATCCCAAATCCCGAAGCATCGCACACAACCACAAAAGGTTTTGTAAAATCTGGAGTTGCTAATACTAGAGTTGATGACATAATTATGTTTAATGCTTCAAAACACTTTTTGGCTTCATCGTTCCATTGAGATGAGTTTTTCTTTAGGATATTTGTCAGGGCAGCAGTCTCATGAGCATATTTTTTCACAAACCTTAGGTAGTATCTTGTCAAGCCTAGAAATCCTCTTAGCTTAGATATGTTATTTGGCTCGGGCCACTCAGTGATTGCCCTGATCTAACTTGGGTCTACCTTGACTCCTTCCTGTGATATCATGGCCCAGATAATCCACTTCCTTTTTGCCGAATGTTCATTTTGTCATTTTTGCATAGAATTGGTGTTCTTCTAAGATGGAAAGTACTTGGTCTAAGTGTTGGATATGTTCCTTCCATGTTTTATTGTATATAAGGATATAATAAAAAACACTAATACAAATTTCCTAAGGTATGGTTGGAATAATTCATTCATTGCGTCCTGAAACGTAGTTGGAGCATTGGTTAGTCCAAAAGGCATTACCTTGAACTCATAATGGCCTTGATGAATGTTTGACGGGAAATCCACTCGAGCGGATGCGAGCCGGATCTCCCTAGCTCAAAGTGAGTCTAGAACAAATAGTACATACTACAAACTACTTTCCTAGATCTGATTAAGGATCAAGTGACTAGATGCCTTACCTTAACTTCGCAATCCTTTCTCCTAGATGTTGCTCCACGCCTTGCGGTCTTCAGATCTCAACTGCAAGACCTGTCAAGACAAACAGAACAACACAAATGAGTAAAGAGCATCTATTACAATAATCAATCCAAGTAAACAGTTAAGCAGGTAAACTACTCAATATCATCACACATGAACAACATTGGTGGAAAGCGTTTATATTACTGTAAATAAGAGAAGTACATAGAAGAGAATAGACTACAACCAAGGATTAACGTAGCATGTTCGAATATTCTCCCCATCATTTTGTATTTTGTATGCTTGCATGCAAATCTGCATGTTGCATGCATCCAGTCATCATCATGGTGGTCTCCCCAGTACCTAGAGCTTGTTCTTAGCTCTTCTTTGCCTGCATGCAAAAATCCATGTTGCATGCATCCAGTCATCATCATGATGGACCTCCCAGCTCCTGGAGCTTGGTTCTAGCTCTCCATGGCTGTTTACATCCCTTAGGGGGCCTCCCACCTACCAAAGGCGCCCTTCTCCAGTATTGTGCATGACTAGTGCGCCTTTCTCACCTACCACAGCCAGTTAGGCGCCTTTCTCGCCTACCAATCAGTTATCACTCATTTCTTCCTTGATTTAAGGCTAGATTGACTCCCCCACTGACTGTTTCACTCCGATTGATCTCTAGTGTGACTTGTCTACCTCTTATGACTTCAGTTAGCTCCTCATGCACCCTCCACTGAGCCTCCTTCATTCAGTTAGTGCCTACCTCACTCAGTTAGACTCCTCATGCATCCTCTACTGAGCCTCCTTCATTCAGTTAGTGCCTGCCTCACTCAGTTAGACTCAGTTGACTAACTGTTACCATTGATGATTGATACATTGTCTGGATGATGACTCCACTATCATTCAAGCCACACTTTGAGTTAGGAATTTGAATGCCCTACTTGGCCTATTTGAATCCTATATTATGCCATCTTCATGGCCATTGTATTCATTCACTTACATTCTTATTCATTGTATAATATTGAGATATTGTTCTATTCTACTGTGTTTATGAGTGATCATTGAGTGTCTCCTTCTCTTCTTCTTTGCAACATATTTGTGATTTTGATTGTGAGTTGCTACAGCTGCCAGATTCTTGCATATTCCTACATGGTATCAGAGCAGGAAGCAGCTATTCGAATTGCAGTAGTTGCAACATTTCTTTGAGCAGCTATCTTTCACTTGTGCGCCAGAAGCCTCTGAGTTTCCACAGCAAATCCTGGTGCTATAACTTGATTTCATTGGATAAATCCAGTGAGGTCTAGCCAGGTGTGAAGGAATTAGTCCATGTGCCAAGTGTCCTTAAGGTAATGTTCAGTCGAAGTGTAGCATTCTCCATCAGCACATTTTTTTATTGTTTTGCAGGTTTATTCACCCGTTCGGAATCTTCTTCAACTATTTGACTTTCTCTATTCAGATGGATCTAAAGCTTACATCTTCCAACTATGTTGAGTGGAAATCCAAGATGGCTCTCTTCATGAGATCCAAGAGCTTCTCCAGAATACTCAACGGAACGATGGTAGAACCTCTTAGTGCAATTGAAAACTCCAAGTACTTGGATCGGCTTGATGAAGCAATTGGTCTCCTCCTTCTCTCAATTTCTGATGAACTACACTTTCATGTCATTGATCTTACATCTCTGAAAGAGGCGTGGGACAAGCTCGAATCTCTCTTTGGGCCAAAAGATGATATGGAAGCACACAAATTGGAAAATGAGCTCATATGTTTGTGTCCTAGCAGCTTCGATTCTGTCAATGCCTTTCTCACCAAGTTCAAAAGCTTGATATCACAATTGAAAAGATATGAGATAGTGAAGGAAGATAAGCAACTTATACTTGCCATTCTCTCAAAGTTGGGGGCAAATTTCTCAGTTTTTGTCTCTACTTTCCAGTCAGCTAGGTTGTCCATTCCAATATGGAAGTTTCCCTCATTTGATGATTTCACACACTCTCTTACCCAAGAGGAAGAGAAGTTGCTTTCAATGGGAATGATCATACCCAAATTGGATTCAACCCTTACAGTTGTAGAGAGAGCGAATGATATAGGAAAGCTAGAGATTCCTGGTGATACAAGGGCTACACACCAATCAGCTAGAGTTTCGTTCTCTAAGAAGGCCAAACATTCTCAAAAGGGAAAGACAGAATGCACATATTGTCATAGAGGGCCTCATCCTAAGAGTGCTTGCATGCGGAAGACTATAGATTTGATGGAAAATTTACTTGAAGAGAACAACCTTCCTGTACCAACATGTGCAAGGAAGAAAGATTCTGAATCTCCCAGATCAAAAGGAAAGGAAAGATGTAATGCTCTCATAACATATGCATCAACTAGTCCTTCTCTTATCATAGATTTAGGAGCATCTTGTCATATGGTTTCCTCCAAGGAACTTTTCTCTAGTCTCAAAAGCTTCAGTGGTCCTTCCATCAGAATGAGCAATGATTTAGAAATCCATTCTCAAGGTATCGGAAGAATTGATCTTGACTTTTGATATTTTTTTGATGTGCTTTATGTTCCTTCTCTCGCACCCAATATCCTCTCAGTATATCAGATGACTCATACTGGAGAGCCTAAAAGGGTGATCTTTACTCCATATGAAGTCAAGGTACGAAGCATGGTTTCAGGGGAAATTATTGCCAAAGGAGTTGCGAATCATAAGTCCAAACTCTATGAGTTTTCACACTTCATTCCTCTCTCAAAGGGTATTGATACACCGACAGAGATTGAGAAAAAGAGGAATCTTGAAGAAGTACAAATGCATGAAACAATTCCTATTACAGAATGGACCTCCTCCTTTGATCTAAATGAAGATCCATCATCATCTAGTTCTTATTCTTCTATTAATTATAGTTATGATGGTTCCAAGGAGGACTACTCGCATATTCTAGAGCAGTTTCATGACATCAGCAATTTTGATTATACTCCTTCTTCAAGAGATGATGAGCATGAGTTAGTTTTACTTGCTCACGAGTATTCAGTTTCAGAGTTTGCACATGGTGAGCATGAGTCAGTTTCACTTGTTCCAGATTCAGAGGGAATGCTAGACCCAGATCCACAAGAACCTGAAGGTCTAGCAACTAGGGATGATGATGATAGAATGCTAGATCCAGATCCACAAGAACCTGAAGATCTAGCAACTGATGATAAAGATGAGTGAATGGGAGATCCAGATCCACAAGAACCTGAAGATATCTCACCTAATATTCCTCCTCTTCCTATTAGGATATTCCTATACTCCATCCTAGTCCTTCTAACATTTCTGACATTTTCAGTCCTGCATGCAATTAGGGTTTGCATGCAATTAGGGTTTGCAGCACCAGCACCTAGCCCTTTCCAAACTAGCCCCAGGAGCTTCTCTCGGATCAGTCTTAGCTCTCCTAGAGCTTAGTGCGCCCTCTTTTCAGTTATTGCATGATAAGGGCGCCCTTCTTCACCTACCAGTCCAGTTTAGTTCAGTTATCTTCAGTTCCTCCTTGATTTAAGGATTAACTGACTCCTAACTGACCTTATCACTCTTTTGGACCTCCAGTGTGACTAGATAGACTTTTTTGACTCCAGTTAGCTCCATGAGCGCCCCCCACTGAGTCTCCTTCACTATATCAGTGCTTCCATGTGCCAGTTACACCAACCACACTCAGTTAGACTCAGTTTGACTCCCGGTTGATCACTACTTGTGCATTGATGACTTCACCGATGATGAGATAGACTCCTAGTTTGGCACTGATGACTCTCCACTGATTATGGATCTGTGCATGAAGGATAATTCGAATTACACCTAGTGAATTCGAATCCTCATACTCAGCATTGTATATATACCCGGTTACTATTCTGATTAATGAAATGTGTGTAATTATTCTGCCTCTATTGGATCTATGTTCTATTGCTTCTCTCTTCTTCCTAAATTCTTTCATAGTGAGGTTTACATCATCTCTTTGGATCTTATGTGGGCAATTTCACATGGTATCAGATCCTTGAGAGTATATTCTACCTCCATTCTTGAGAGTTTTTTTACAGGTATTTTGAAGTTCCAGCAGTTGCAGCAGCAGATTCAGTAGCTTCTATTTTGCACTTGTTCAAGCAATCAAGATGAGCAATTCGAATGATCCTTCTTCTATACTTCTCACTCCTTTCAATTATTTCGAATGGAAAAGGAAGATGATAATACTCTTGCGATCAAGAGGGTTTACTAGAATAGTTGAAGAAAAAGATGTCATACCACATCAAGCTGAAAAGAGAGTCAAGCACCTAAACAAAATGGATGAAGCCTTTGGATTCATATGCCTTCATATTTCTGATGATCTATTGTTTCATGCTGATGGATTGAAGTCTCCATATGATTTATGGATAAAATTGAGGAGTCTTTTTGGCAAACAAGACGAACTGCGAGGCTACATTCTTGAGAATGAATTGGTTGCCCTTCAACCTAGCAATTTCGAGAGAATTCAAGATTTCTTCTCCAAATTTCAGAATTTGGTTTTGCATTGCAAGCAATGTGGCATCACTAAAAGTGATGAGCAATTGATACTCTCTATATTGAGCAAACTTGGATCTCAATTTTCTGTCTTTGTATCTACCTTTCATTCTGTTCGAATGTCCATCCCTGGATGGAAGTTTCCCACCTTAAGTGACTTCATTGAGGCTCTCACTCAAGAAGAGAACAAACTGTTTCAAATGGGTGCCATCAAAACCTCCAGAGATCTAGCTCTGTTGGCTGGTGAATCAAGTGGAGCGAATGATAAAGGGGGACAAAAAGGCAAAGGAAAGAAACCTTCAAGATCCAAGAATGACAAACAAAAGAGACCAAATTGTACCTACTGCAAGAGAGGAAACCATCCTGAGCATGCCTGCATGCATAAGAAGATTGATATTCTAACCAAGCTTCTTGAACAAAACCAAATTGTTGTTCCAAAAGAAGCAAAGATGTCTGATTCTGGAAGTGGATCTGATGATTGTCATGCATTGATGGCTGGTTTTTCAAAGACAAAAGCTCTCCTCATAGATTCTGGAGCTTCCAACCACATGATGGCACAAGAAGAATCCTTCTCCTCTTTGGATCTCCAAGATGGGCCTACCATTCACATGGGAGACAACTCTCAGATTTCTGCCAAAGGTTTGGGTACAGTTCATATGGAGCATGGTAAGTTCAAAAATGTCTTATTTGTTCCTTCTCTTACAGCTAATTTGTTATCAGTATATCAAATGACTCATACAGGATCTCCAAAACAAGTGATTTTTGGTCCAGACACAGTAGAGATTACAGAAATCTCCACTGGAAAGGTTATAGCGAATGGGATTGCTAATCATGCCTCAAAGGCATATGAGTTCTCCCACTTCATGCCCTTCTCTCCAACTATCCCTTCAGATTCTGATGAGGATCACAGTGACTTCTCTTCCAGTGACTCCTATTCTAGTGAGGAAGAAGATCAAGATTTTGATGTTGAGATCATAGTTCAAGAAGATTCAGAACCAACACCTATTCTTAGTCCAGATTCAAGAGAAATATGTTCTCACACAGTCCTTGCTACTACTAAGAACACAGTTGATGATGTATTTGCTTACAGAACTACTAGACTTTAGCAGCATGCTAACCTTGCATTATGCCATCCACCTCTCCATGAGAGATTCAGCATGATGATGGGGTTTACTCTTCCATTCCTTGGGAAAACTCATCATGATACATTCGCTCCAGTGACAGAAAAGGTTCCTGAAAGACTTGCTACATTCAACACATTCTCTAGCACTTGCATTCGCACTTTACAGAGGATTAGCTTACCAAGTCTCTTTGCAAAGTTTTCACTGATTAAAGCTTGCTTCTTTTCTGCTTAGAGTAATGGCTCCTTGAGTTATTCAAAAATATAAAAAGAAAAAAGAAAAAAAAAAAGAAAAAGAAAAATTGAGGCAGTATTCTTTTTATCATTTCATTGATTGTATGGGTGACCTTTGGTCCTAGTTACCAGGGCCCAGGATGGATTAAGGGGGGGTGTTAGGATATTCCTATACTCCATCCTAGTCCTTCTAACATTTCTGACATTTTCAGTCCTGCATGCAATTAGGGTTTGCATGCAATTAGGGTTTGCAGCACCAGGACCTAGCCCTTGCCAAACTAGCCCCAGGAGCTTCTCTCGGATCAGTCTTAGCTCTCCTAGAGCTTAGTGCGCCCTCTTTTCAGTTATTGCATGATAAGGGCGCCCTTCTTCACCTACCAGTCCAGTTTAGTTCAGTTATCTTCAGTTCCTCCTTGATTTAAGGATTAACTGACTCCTAACTGACCTTATCACTCTTTTGGACCTCTAGTGTGACTAGATAGACTGTTTTGACTCCAGTTAGCTCCATGAGCGCCCCCCCACTGAGTCTCCTTCACTATATCAGTGCTTCCATGTGCCAGTTACACCAACCACACTCAGTTAGACTCAGTTTGACTCCCGGTTGATCACTACTTGTGCATTGATGACTTCACCGATGATGAGATAGACTCCTAGTTTGGCACTGATGACTCTCCACTGATTATGGATCTGTGCATGAAGGATAATTCGAATTACACCTAGTGAATTCGAATCCTCATACTCAGCATTGTATATTTACCCGGTTACTATTCTGATTAATGAAATGTGTGTAATTATTCTGCCTCTATTGGATCTATGTTCTATTGCTTCTCTCTTCTTCCTAAATTCTTTCATAGTGAGGTTTACATCATCTCTTTGGATCTTATGTGGGCAATTTCACACTTCCTCGATGGGCATCCGCTACAATCTGATTTGCCGGTGATTTGGTTGGTGATCCACATGATCATAGAAGAACCAGATCATATTTTCAGCATGAAAGGGTTCATCCTTCTCACATTACCGATCCATTGCAGATCGATCGATCCTTCTTCGGAAAAGAAGGGCACTTGCCTCCTTCAGGGGTAAGTCATGATATGCTACTTTAGCACCTTCAGTCTATTTTGAGGGAGGGATTTCTTCCCACTGGGTTTTCCCTCTTTCCTCACTTAGTTTATTTTAGATTGATTGTACGGGGTGACCTTTGGTCTCAGTAACCAGGGTCCTATATTACTGTTTTACAGGGTGACCTTTGGTCTTAGTTACCATGGCCCTACTCTTCAGTTATTTCCTCATAGTATAGCTTGCGGGGGGGGTGTTGGAATATTCTCCCCATCATTTTTTATTTTGCATGCTTGCATGCAAATCTGCATGCAAATCTATATGCTACATGCATTGCATGCATCCAGTCATCATCATGGTGGTCTCCCCAGTACCTAGAGCGTGTTCTTAGCTCTTCTTTTCCTGCATGCAAAACTGCATGCTGCATGCATCCAGTCATCATCATGATGGACCTCCCAGCTCCTGGAGCTTGGTTCTATCTCTCCACAGCCTGTCTACAGCCTCCAGGGGGCCTCCCACCTACCAAAGGCGCCCTTCTCTAGTATTTTGCATGACTAGTGCACCTTTCTCACCTACCACAACAAGTTAGGCGCCTTTCTCACCTACCAGTCAGTTATCACTCAGTTCTTCCTTGATTTTAGGTTAGATTGACTCCCCCACTGACTGTTTCACTCCGATTGATCTCCAGTGAGACTTGTCTACCTCTTCTGACTTCAGTTAGCTCCTCATGCGCCCTCCACCGAGCCTCCTTCATTCAGTTAGTGCCTACCTCACTCAGTTAGACTCCTCATGCATCCTCTAATAAGCCTCCTTCATTTAGTTAGTGCCTACCTCACTCAGTTAGACTCAGTTGACTGACTGTTACCATTGATGACTGATACATTGACTGGATGATGAATCCACTATCATTCAAGCCACACTCTGAGTTAGGAATTCGAATGCCCTACTTGGCCTATTCAAATCCTATATTATGCCATCTTCATGGCCATTGTATTCATTCACTTACATTCTTATTCATTGTATAATACTGAGATATTGTTCTATTCTACTGTGTTTATGAGTGATCATTGAGTGTCTCCTTCTCTTCTTCTTTGCAACATATTTGTGAGTTTGATTGTGAGTTGCTACAGTTGCCACATTCTTGCATATTCCTACATAGCAGCCCTTCTCCGTCCAAGCCAAATTCCATATCCTCCCAAGGAAGTATGAGTCTCTCAATGGATGAGTAGAGATCTCTCAAGGATGATTTCACCAGCATGTAGACACTATAGACTTCCTCCCTTTGGAGAGGGGTAGAGCTTCACTTATATAGGACTAAGTGGATAGGGTATGGATAGGGTAGGTTGAGATATGGTAGGAGAGAGATAGGGAATCCTTCCAAGAGGTTAGGAACCGAGTGCCATCTCCCCCAAGAGGTCAGGGATAAGGATCCAAGTCAGCTACCTTCGAGAATGGGCTCGAAGAAGCTATTTTTTCCCATCAGTTGATTTCGTCGCACCCTGTAACGGAGCAAGGTGCGACGTCGCAGGTTGCATGAGTGCAGCATGCGACGACATCTCAAAACCTAGCATAAAAGCAATGGTGTCCCTTCAAGGTGAATGAATTAGTCAATAAGAATTCAGGGATGTATACACTGCATCTGATGATGGTAAGATTTTAGGTGTAACAATGAATCCAAAAAGCAGTTTTTGCTACATCCTCTAATTTAACCCTGATATGATAGTACCCATATCTCAAGTCTAGTTTTGAGAAGCACTTGGTTCCATGAAGTTCATCCAACATCTCACCTATGAAGGGGATATGGAATTTGTTCTTAACTGTTATTTTGTTTAGACCTCTGTAATCTATGCATAACCTGAAAGATCCATCCTTCTTCTGTACTAACACTACCGAGGTTGCATAAGGACTTATGCTTTTCAAAATGACACCACATTTCAATAGATCTTAGGTCAATCTATTAATCTATGTTTTATGATGATGTTGATATTATATGTAAGGTTTGACATTGACGGGCCTTGCCCTTGGTTCCAACTCAATTATGTTTTCAATCTTCTTGTTTGGCGGCAACTTCAAACACAAATATTGGAACACCTTTTTGTGTTTCTTGAATTTTTGGTGGTTTGTAGTCTCCCTTTTTAGTTGTTAACAACTCAATCTCCTAACATTGTATTATGTAAGTTGGTGCTCCTTTTCGAATTATCCTTCCATTTGATGTGATGAAATGATTTGTATTTGGGGTGGTTGAAAACTATACAATTTGTGCCTTTCCCCTAACCATTTGAGCTTAATAAAGTGCTTTTGATGGTCAGTGGAGTAAGTGCCTAATGTTTGCAACTACTAAATCCATAAAACCACATCTACTCCTCCTAGAGACACTATGAAGAATTCAAATTCTAGGTTGTAATCTTGCATTTGTAGCTTAACCTTGTCGCACCTTCCCACATTTTCAATCTTTTTACCATATGCCACCTTCACCTTCATGTTAGGTACTGGGTATAGAAACAAGTTCAACCTATTTGCAAGATTAAAACTGATAAAGTCATGGATGCTCCCTATATCTATAAGGACCATGAGATTGTTATTTTTGATATGACCCTTCAATTTTAACATTTAAGGTTGAGATATCCTTGTAATGGGGGTGAGTGATATCCTTGATGCATTATCCTCTAATTTTGAGGAATAGTTTTGATGATTTCCTGCATCGTCCTCACTTGATCCTTCATTATCAGAGTTAACTCCTTTTGCTTCGCACGTATATAGATTTTGGGGTTTCTCTTTTGATAGCATCTATGGTTTGGTTCCCACTTTTCTCCATAGTAGTTACATTTTCCCTCCTTCATTCTTTCGGTCTCCAAACTGATTTCCCCCCTTCCCTTAGATATAGAGGCATGTATTTTTAAGTTCCTACATTTGTTGATTGGGGTGGTTTCCTTCTTGAGTAGACTTTATCGAAACTAGTCTGAGAAGACCTTTTAAACTTGTTTTCAAAGATTTTTGCCTTACATCTTTCCTTCTCCATGGTCGTAATGTTATGCACTTCTAATTCGTCTCGTATGTATTGTTTCAAATCGTGCACATACGTTTGAAGATGTTGCTCATCTGTTAGTTCCAGAACTCGGGTTTCCAATGCTTCCCATTCGTATGTGTACTCTAGTAATTTTTCAAAAATATCCTTCTTAGTGACACCTTGAAACCTTTTAAGGAAATCGTCCTTGAAATTGTTCTAGCTAAAAGAGCACACTTTCCTTGTAGCCTTCCACCACATATACCAATTATATGCATTACCATCCAATCACATGGTATCATATTTGACCTTTTCACTCTTGACCTATATATTATGGACGTCGAAGTATTTTTCTGCCACTATTAATCCATACGATACATTGCTTTTCGTCCTCATCGAACTTGGGTAACTCTAGTTTTACCCTTATTTGACACATGTGCGTTGGTGGAGTTGAGAAGAGTGGTGGTGGGTTGAGAATATGGAACCCATGGGGACATGGAATTGATTGATGATTTGGTGTTTCTGGAGTGCTCAGGTTAGATGCATTAAAAAAATCTGGTGGCGGGTTATTGGTATGTGGTGGGATGGTGGTATGCGGTTTGCAGATTTGCTATTAAATTTTTAAGTTCAACATGATTCTGGTTTTGTTATGCTCTTAAGTTATTTATGTTTTGCTACATTTCCATCCCAATCCCAACAACAATATTATATTCAAGGTTTTAAGCCTTTCTTTTTCTTTTCTTCGATTTATGCCTTTAAATCCTCATAACTCTTATTGACCTTTTCAACATGTTTCTCCAATTTGGCATTAAAATCCACCATTCCTCTAGTGGTTGTTGGAATTTTCTTTTTTGAGCTTAAGCGTGACTGATTCTTTTTAGTTGTATGCTCTTACTCAACCAATTTCTATTTTAACTCGAATTCGTACAGATGTTGGTGTATGAACGTGTAAACTGGAAAGTATGGCAACTGGTATAGTTTGATTCGGCAGATGGGCAACGTACATACTGGTATATAATAATACAAGCAGATGATTGTTGGGTGGCGTACGAACGCATACAAACTGAGACTGGATGACATATGGACGTCGACAGTTGAAGATGGATGGAATATGAATGACGACGGATCAGATTGCTAGACTACGACTATATAGTGGGCGTCCCTTAAGCTTTGATAATTTGATTGGACAGAAAATTCAGTTCTTGATTGGAGAAGAAATTAAAATATTTTTTTATAAAATGTATATTTGATGCTTCTATTACAACAGTGGCCAGGAATAAATAATACTTGTGCATATTCGATGCCTTTTCATTATAATTTCGTTATATATATATATATATTTATATTATTTTTGTATATAAAAAAGACAATTTTTTTTTTTTAAGAAGGAGAGCTACTAATGACACATTTCAGGAAAAAAAGATTCCTCGTGGGTACATATAGTAAACTCAATTTCAAAAAAATTGGACCATGTTGAGTCTTGAGAAATATTTCTAATAATTCATACAAGTTAGAGTCGCCGGAATAATTTAATATTCCCCCAATATTCAACGTGGAAGACTTGTACAAGTTTCACAAGGGAGAAGGGAATGATGAAGAAGGTACCTTGGCTGAATGGAAGAAGTAATTGTATGTTAAACTAGCTAAATAATTAGAGCAAATCTTGCCAAAGAGGGTTAGTAAAAGGTCCCAAAATAAATAATATTATGAATATCTAGTTAAGTGGGGAAACAGGGGTTCCAAAGATGCATCGTGGGTTTTTGAAGATGAACTAGCACACCTACGAGGGACTTCCTCCCCTGTAGAATCTACAGTTGCATCCACATGAGCATGAGATCATGTTTTTACTACCAAGGATGTTTGTTGCATGAATATATTTGGCCTTAAACACGCCTTCAACAATCAACATCAACCAAAAACATTTCAGCTCGAGCTAGTAATTGTAGGGTAAAATAAGTGCCGCAACTCCCATTTACTGCAATACAAGAGCTATGAATTCCATTTGCGACTCTTGTTGCTACAACACAAGAGCTATGACCCGAGGCATGCTGTAAAATTTCGTAGAAGGTTGTGGGTGAAGCATATCGTAACTCCACGTGTTTGGGTGGACTTTGTAAAAAATGGTGGGCCAATTACAAGAGGGAATCAAATAGATGGAGACAAAAGGAGAAGTCGAATGGTCACAATGGTTCGGATTCCAAGAAATGAAAGGGGGACATAAAAGGAGAGGAGTTCGGAGGAAAGAGGGGTTCAGTTCGAGAGATAGAAAAGGGGGGATAAAGTAGGGTATGACAGTACACCGTGGAGAAGGAAGAATACCAGTTGGGTTCACAACGTGAAGCAGAGAACACAAAACCAATGATCTATAATGAGGTTGTAAGAATAACTTATGTCTTATTAATAAAGAATCTTTTTCCCTGTTTAAAATGGTGTTGTCTCTTATTTATTTTCCTTTGATTGTCAATTCCTCGTGGTATCCATTAATTGTTAATTTTTGTTAACACTAATATGTTGGTAGTTATGTGCTATGTAGAAAAGAATCTGATTCTGTAGTTGGTTGCATACATGTTTGGTATTTCATTGCATCATAAATAATGCAAATAAATACAAATACAACTATTTACAATAACTAACTCAAATAACCAATTATATTAAATTTAATAATTTGAGATATATTTTATTAACTCATATACATATCATAGTAGCATAATTCCGCCGTATTGGTACTTCGTGTATGGAAATTCGGAATAAATTGGAATTCGTTGAATATTCATTTGCTGTAGGTGTGATAAAGATACAGATTATTAGTGGAGAATTAAATTTTGAAAAGCAATTTAAAGAAAAAAAACATTAATTATTTAAACACTATAAAACAAAAATACCATTCAATTGCATGCTTACTTATTAAAATAACTATAAATAAGTAGTTTCCCTCTCTCACACTTCCATATCCGAGGTTGTTAAGCTTTTATATTTTTGTTTTTAAATATATGTTAAATTTTATTATATAAACGTCTGTATATTTATGGTATATTTGTGAATATTTGATTAAAAATATTATATATAAGCAAGTTACTTCAGGATTTTATTTGTACTAGATATTTTCATTACCAATCAGGCGAAGGCCATTAATTGTGAAATTAAGTGATATACATGTGGATGGAGTTGCAGTAACGAAGGAAGAGGTGTCAAACCATGCTACAGAGCTCCGACATCAGTCTCACATTCATGATCGTCCTTCATCCCTTTTGGAAATGGTTCTTCATGAATCTAGAAGAAGATGGTTCTTAATGACGTCACTCTCACATTCATGAGCTCAAGGTTGGAATGAAGAAGATCGGTCTAAGTTATATCTCAATTAGTTAATATGTTATGTAAATGTTCAATTTTTTGCTACGAGTTCTGTCATTTCTATAGCTATAACATTGGTCTTTTTTATTTTTCATGCCTCCAAGAAGAAGAAGGAAATGGACGCCGTCTAGTTGGTTAAACTGTAATATTTTTTAAAACTACCTATGTTTCGGATTTTTGATGACATTGACGATGAACTCAGCCTCCTTTCTATTATATATTTTTTCAACCGAAAAAAAACGTACTATTGTTATTCCTTGAATCAAATAGTACAAAAATATTCACCTTTTTTGCAAAAAAGGTACATTCTACATAATCATGATAGTGGTCCCATAGACCGCCTCCAATTTACATCATTGTCCATGCTAGACTATACATATCAGAAAAGACAATGTCCTTACAAAAAAACGTCAACAAAAACCTTGACAATGTGAGAAATATAGATTTTATTTTTGATATTTTTAATTATTTTAATACTAAATATTTATATATTAAAATTGAAAAAGAGGATTTTCATCTAAAATTTTCATTTAAATCTTTAAATAGATTTAACAATAATTAATTAAAATTGAAGAAAGGATTTTTCATCCAAAATTTATATTAAATTTTTTAAATAGATTTAACAATAATTATAATAAAATTTATTATCTATTTAAAATGGATTTACGTATTTGTAGTATACCTTAATTACTTAATTGATCGAGTAGATTCACAAGTCAATTTAATATAGAGATTTATATTTGCATGGTTAGATAATGTATATTTAAATATTATATGTGTATTATTTCTATTTAGAAATAGTTTTTAAGCCAAGTTTTATGGTATTATTTGGAAAAGAAAATCATCGTATGGCTTGAAAGTGAAGGTAAGTGGGCTAAAGGTCAAGCGATTTCAAAAGGCATCACTCATCCATGGACCATCTCATCATGCTTAGGGTCATTGTAGAAAAATGTCGTAATAATAAATCCAATCTCTTTTGTTGCGCTTTGTGGACTTTAGGAAAGCTTTCGATACTGTTCTTAGAAATAACTTATGGAATAGGTTAGAAGAGTTAAAGGTGCATTTCAAATTGAGAGATGCGACAATAAAGTTGTATGAGTACGTCATTGCCAATTTTAAGAGCACTGAGAGGTGGTCGAAAGATATAAATTGTAATATTGGAGTTAAGCAAGGTTTTCCCCTCTCCCCTACCCTTTTCAACATTTACATTGATAAGTTACAAAGTTGTTTGGAAGAAGCAAGTTACGCTAGTACGATCTTAGTTGGGATTGTCATCATCCTTCTCTATGCTGATGATATTGTTCTTATGGCAAGGTGTCCATTTGATCTGGATAAACAATTAAGAATTCTGAAGGGCTTCTACTCTAACATGGGCATGACTGTTAAGACAGACAAAACATAGGTTATGATTATCAAGTCCAAGAGGGGCACTTACGCTAATTTTGTGTATGACAATATCGATCTGGAAGAGGTGTCTTCTTATAAATATCTAGGAATTGATATTCATCACAAGCTCAATTGGAACTATAGCATTGAGAAAATGATTAATGGGGGTGGAAATCTTATTTCGTTCTTGAAAACAATTGTAAATCAACGAACCTTGTGATGTGGGATAAAAAGTAGTTCCTCTTTGAAACTCTCGTCACTCCCGTTAAATATTATATGGTTGTGATTTTTGGGGTTGCAGTATCTCTAGAGAATCTTGGAGAAATATTGAGCAAATCAAGAAGCATTTTATAACCTATAACCTTAGAATTAAAAGCAACATGCCTTATCCCATTCTCCTTTTAGAAGCAGGTCTTTCCCTTATCAAGGGCATGACTATGAATAGGTTCCTAATGTACAAGCACTAGACAAGTAACATGGGAGACCAAAGACTTCCTATGTTAGCCCTAGAAGCTAGTCAAAACCACCTTCCACTCAAGCGAGGTTGGTATAAAGACGCCTTGACCTGCTTAAACCATTGGGAGATTGATGAAGATGTTGCCTTGCAAAATATTAATAACATTAAAAACATTATTACTTCTAAGTTTAAAGATAAAATGTGGTGCGGGAAAGACTTAGAGGTTTAAAGCAAAATAAGATACTCTAAGGAGGTCATTAACCCCAATCTAGAAGTTCAAAAAATTATCTATCTATTAAATAACTAGTTCGAAGAAGAAAATTAATATAACGAAGATAAGAATGAACTCTCATGAGCTCTATAGTGAAACATGGCATTGGACAGTTCCTAAGACACTATGGAAGGAAAGGATTTGCCATCTATGTGATACTATGAGCATTGAGGACTAAAAACACATTCTCTTAGAGTGCCTTGCGTACACCCACATTAGGTCTTAGTTTTATAATATATACCAACCTTCCTAGCCTTGTAGCACATCAAAATTATAGTGATATTGGAGCTTGTCTCCAAAAACCACTTATACTATGAAACGAGAACTCGACACAGTTCTCGTTTTTCTCTCTCCTAATTTTAGTAGCTATTTTTACCTTTGTTTAAAAAAGGGTTGATACTAGTATTACACATTTTCATTTTGAGGCATTTTTTCGAGCCTTTGAATTATCTTTGTCGTAAAATATTTTTAATTTCTATTTTCAAGTGTGTTTTTAGAAATTTAACAAAATAACATACATTTATAAGCAATTTAAAATGAAAAACATATTCATTTTGCATTTTTTTCTATAAAATAAGACATTTTAATTGACAAAATTGTAAAAAATTCCAGAGAAAGACATTTAAAACCATTTTCAATGAATTTTCAGAGTTTTATTGTATAAAAATAATACTATTTCATATTATTTTTAGAAAAGTGACGATTCACATAAATTCAAGAAAAACTATACCGTATATTTGTAAAAAACGTATTAAAAACATTATATATAGAAATTTTATTTCTAAAATAAAGTATGAAAGTCAAAACATTACTAATATATCTTATCAAAAAATTGTCAAATTTAACATTTTCTTCAAGACATGAAACTAATCAAGAATATCATGCAGGCCAAATTTTTCATCGAAATTGGAATTTTCTGGAGCTTGGCTTTCCTTAGTGACATCAATGTCCTCTTCCATTGGGTCTTCTATGTCTGCAAGATGCCCAAAGTGCTCATTTCCAAACACCCCTCCTAATGGGGGTTGATGATCTTTTGACATCTTTGCCACAAGTGTTTCACTAAACTCTAAATCCCCCCCCCTAAACTATATAATAAGTAAAAAAAAAAAAATGAAAACCTAACCCCCTAAACTATATAATACAAAATTAAAAAAAAATTAAAATCTAAACCCCCCCTTAAACTATATAATAAACAAATTTTAAAAAAAAATTTAAAAAAAAATTAAATCTAAACCCCCCCTAAACTATATAATAAACAAATTAAAATATATATATATATATATATATATAAACCCCCCTAAACTATATAATAAACAAATTAAAAAAAAAAATTAAAATTTTCTTAACACCCCCCTCCTCCCTCATCGCGCCCCCTTACCCCTCCTCCCTCATCGCGCCCCCTTACCCCTCCTCCCTGCTCCCCGTGCCCCCTCCCTTCCCCCTCCTCCCTCCTCGCGCCCCCTTCCCCCGCCCCTCCTCCCGCCATCCCCCTCCACCTCCTCCCTCCTCCCCACACCCCCACCTTCCCCCCTGCTCCCTCCTCATGCCCCCTTCCCTCGCCGCCCCATTCCCCCTCCTCCCCGTGCCCCTCCTCCTGCGACCCCCTCCCCCCTCCTCCCTCCTCCCCGCGCCACCACCTTTACCCCTCCTCCCTGCGCCCCCTCCCTTCCCCCTCCTCCTTCCTCGCACCCCCTTCCCCCACCGCCCCGTTCCCCCTCCTCCCCGCGCCCCACCTCCTGCCACCCTCTCCTCCCTGCGCCCCACCTCCCGCCACCCTCTCCCCGCGCTTCCCCCTCCTCCCCCCACCGTCTGAAGGGAGGGGGCGCGGGGAGGAGGGAGGAAGGGGGAGGGGGTGGCAGGAGGAGGGGCGCGAGGAGGAGGGGGAGGGGGCGGAAGGAGGATTGGGTGCGAGTGGGCCGCTCGCTTGGGCGTCAAAGGGCCGCCCGTGACGTGCCCAAATGAGCAGAGATCCACTCACTTGGGCGCCCGCTCCTCATGGGCGGTGCCAGTTCGTGAGGGGCGGCCCTTTGGGCACCCAAGCGAGGAGGGGGCACGGGGAGGAGGGAGGGGGAGGAGGGGGGAGGGGGGAGGGGATGGCGGGAGGAGGGGCATGGGGAGGAGGGGGAGGGGGCGGAAGGAGGCTTGGGCACCAAAGGGTCGCCCCTCATGGGCGATGTGATGCTGGGTGAGGGGCGACCCTTTGATGCCCAAGCGAGTAGATCTTCGCTCGCTTGGGCGCCAGAGGGTTGTCCGTGAGGTGCGGCCCTTTGGGTACCCAAGCGAGCAAAGATCCACTTGCTTGGGCGCCAAAGGGCCTCACCTCACGGACGACCCTTTGGCACCCAAGCGAGCGAAGATCTACTCGCTTGGGCGTCAAAGGGCCTCCCCTCACCCAGCATCACGCCGACCATGAGGGGTGGCCCTTTGGCGTCCAAGTCTCCTTTTGCCCCCTCCCCCTCCTCCCTGCGCCCCTTCTCCCGCCATCCCCTCGGCCCCCTCCCCCCTCCTCCCTCCTCCCTCCTCCCCGTGCCCCTTCCCTTCCCGAGGGTGGGGGGAGGAGGGAAGAGGGGGGAGGTGGTGGTGGGAGGAGGGGGAAGGGGGCGGTGGGGGAAAGTGGTGCGAGGAGGGAGGAGGGTTAAGGGAGGGGGCGCGGGGAGGAGAGAGGAGGGGGGAGGGGGTGGTGGGAGGAGGGGCGCAGGGAGGAGGGGGGAAGGGGGCGGCGGGGGAAGGGGGCACGAGGAGGGAGGAGGGGGAAGGGAGGGGGCATAGGGAGGAGGGAGGAGGGGGGGTTTAAAAAATTTTAATATTTTTTTTAAATTTGTTTATTATATAGTTTAGGGGGGGTTGAGATTTTTATTTTTTAAATTTGTTTATTATATAGTTTAGGGGGGGTTTTAGATTTTTTTTTATTTATTTAAATTTTTGCAAGATGGGAGTCTATTAAACCAAGCCGTAGATCCCGAAGGAATATGACATCTGAAATGATGGGCATAGATGTAGACTCAGATGGTGCACCCATTGATAATAGAGAAGAATATGGGTCATCTACATCTTCATCCAGTCCTTCATCTACAGAAAATTCAGATTCTAATGGGGTGTGAGAATCCATGGATGAATTGAATAATTTCACATGAAGCGTTTTAGATGTTTTTTATTAGTATGATGTTTGTAATTGAAACTCTAAAGGAATTTTTGAATATTTATATGAATCATTTGTTCTTCTATGGTCTAATATATTATTTCATTATGAATCGCCTCATAATTTGTTTGTTTTTATATGGTTAGAGTGGTGAAATTACTTATGAATTTTTTGTTTTGTTTAATATGCAAGTTTCAAAAAAGTTGTAATTTATCTCTTGAAGAAAAAAAACTTTTTCCAATTTAGGGGTTGATTTTACAGTTTTTGTAAACAACTGTATGGGATGTTTAGGCCATGGCTCTTTTTTTTACCTTGAAAAAAAACGGTGTATACTGGTATCGACATTTTTCTATTTGGGGGGTGTTTTTGGTGTTTTTTCTGTAAAAATCATCGTTTTTATGGGTAGAGTTCTTGTTCATAGTATAAAGTTCTCATTTCATAGTATAAGTGGTTCAAACGTTTTGAGCATAGGAATACAATTTAAATCAAACCAAATAATTCCTTTTTTAGATTCCATAAACCAAAATTGGTCTTAGTGGAAGTTAATCATCATCATCATATCTTCAATCAAATTATAAAATTTTAAATGATTTAAATTGCATTTTTAATAAATGATTGAACTTCTTGAAATATTCCTCATGTACCAATATTGTAAAATTTTAATAATTTACATTTATAATTCTGCTAATTTGTAATTAGACAAAAAATATTAGAAAAATATAACTTCAAAAAGTTCAATTATTTGTTGCACGAGAGTAGTGAGGTGTTTACAATTGAGTATGGGGGTGATGTTGTCATGTTTGTCACATTACCTTTACCATGTCGACTCATAACTTATCAAAAATAAAAAAATTAATTAAAAAGTTCATGTCCACTCATAAAATAAAAAAAATGCTTAATAGATCCGAGTTTAAGATGAATCTATAATGATTATAAATATTTTTTTAAACCAACATATAATAATATAACCATTATCTACATAAAAATTAGCAATATATAATATCTATTTCATACTGATATAAATAGACTTATTATTCTTAATTAATGAATTATTAAAATATGATTCACACACTTGTTATTATTTTTTTTAACAGAAACCGAAGAAGAGAAATATTTATAAAAGAGCTATGCACATCCATTCATTACAAACTGGATAGCTTCATCCCGAGCTCTATAATTTGATGAATATGTGAAATAAAACTTGTTCCACTTCATATCTATCAGTTTTTCTATTAAACTTCCTATCAAAATCAAAGGCATGAGAAGGATAAACCATTACAAACTGTCTAATTAACAATACACAAAAAAACATGTAGCTGAAAGAGGCAGAGCATCATTCCTGTAGCCCATGCAAACCTTAGACTTGTTGTTACATTGAGGCTTCATCCATTGGCAGAGCGTCTTCATCTGGGGACTCCTGGCAGTGGCTACACTGGCTCATTTTGGCCATTTTCAGCACTTCGTCCTTAATGCAATCCACGGTTCCCATGAGCTCAAACAAGTTTCTCTCAAGGTTGTCTATGCGTGAGTCTTGACATGCAAGCTGTTGGGATATATATTTCATGTCGTCCGCGGTTTCCTTGTTCACCTTGAGACCAACATATGAAACCTCGAAGACCTTTCTAAGATTCAATTTGAAATCTTCGACACTAGCTTTCGAATATAACATGGCCTCCCTAATTCCAGCCATAACTATGGAATGGTGGTAACTTCCCGTAGAGTTAATGGCGGTGTTCAGGATTTGTTCCCACTTGCAATATTCCTCACAATTCCTGGGAATGAGGGACAAACCTCTCAAGTGGTTTCCAAGCTGCTGCGTCTGGACTGCTTGCCCTGTCGCCTCCTCCTTATCTGCAATCCTGAAACGAGACATCTTGTTCGCGCGTGAGCCAAGAGTGATAGAGTCTTGGACAAGACTCCCCATAAATGCATATGCCAAGTAGCCGACGTAAGGCTAGGTGTTGCAAGGACGCCCTACACGCGCCCACGCCGTCCAAATGGAGGTCTTCTCATTATGGCTTAAATTCGAATGGGTTAAACACTGGTGGGTGGGATTTGGAGTCCTATGGGATTAGAATGTGTCTATGCAAACCATCCTCATAGATTAATTCTCCTAATCCAAGCTTAACTCCTTTTTTTGCCAGGTGGTCTGTTGATCTGTTGTTTCCTCTAAGGACGTGAAGGTAATTTTCTTCTTGAGAGATGTTTAGTGAGCCAATTCTTTGATGAATCCTTCTGCACCACGGAGATCCTTTGGCATAACCGTTCCTCATTTTGTGAATGACTTGTCTTGAATCTCCAAAAACTAAGAGCTTGCGGATTTTAACATGGTGACTATTTCCATATCATGAAGTAAAGCAAGTCATTGAACAACATTGTTGGATTTCTCCCGAGTCCCTAGGCGTAAGATTTAACTATTTTTCCTCTAGGGTCATAGACGACTCCCTCGCACCTGCCTCCCATGATTCACACACTTGTTATTAATTAAAGTACAAGGTACACCATAAATTTCTTATAAAACTAATCAAAATATATATGTATATTTTACTTAATAAAAAAACTTTTAACCACAATTATATATATATATATATATATATATAACTAACTAACTTTAACCTTACTTTTTAATTAATATTGTGAAACTTAACATTACTTTCTCTATTTCTTTCTCTCTCTATATAAAACTAGCTTTAACCATACCTTTTAAACAATTATATATATATATATATATATATATATATATAAAACTAGCTTTAACCCTACTTTTTAATTAGTATTGTGAAACTTAACATTACTCTCTCTATATAAAACTAGCTTTAACCATACTTTTTAATTAATGGTGTGAAACTTAACATTACTCTCTTTAATTATTGATTAATATTTTAATTGATTTTGTGAAACTTAACATTACTCTCTTAATATTTTAATTAATATTTTAGAGATTAATATAATTTATATGTAATAAATAAATTTTAACTATGCTTGTAAGTTTGAAAACATATCAAAGTTGGTCGCAACTTTAAGAGTGTTTGCTTATGTCTGAAAATACGTAAGATATTTATAGATTTCACGTAATAATAAAAAATGTTTCGGTAAACATAATTGATAACTTTGTATCATTTAAAAACTCTTTAATCATAGAAATTTGTTATGTCTTAAGATACCTAAGATATTTATAGATTTCACGTAATAATAAAAAATGTTTCGGTAAACATAATTGATAACTTTGTGTCAGTTAAAAACTCTTTAATTATAGAAATTTGTTATGTCTTAAAAAAACAAGATATTTATAAATTTCACGTAATTATGAAACATAATTAAATTTGTTATGTCTTAAGATAACTAAGATATTTATAAATTTCACGTAATGATAAAAACAATGTTTCAGTAAACATAATTTTTAACTTTGTATTATTTAAAAAGTGTTTAATTATAAATATGTGTTTAAAATATTATTTTTTAAAATATTTATTTTATAAATTAATAATAAAAGATATATAAGTAAATGAAATGTTCTATACATTTATAATCAAAATATACATAATTTTTTTTTTTTAAAGTTTAATAACTCAAAGTTGATCTCACTCTAACATCATCATCATATCATACAAGTTTATTTTAACATATTTTAAAAATATTTTTATTTTTTATTTTAAATTCAACAAAATTAAATTAAAGTAAATTATTTTATTTTATTTTATTTTTATTTTCGAGGGAAAAAAGCGTAATTTTATTAGGAATAATAAAATTACATATTGCATAAACCTAAATCTAAAAAACCCTCTTTTAGAGGCAACCAAGATTGGCTCATGTACAATGAAGAGCCAATGAACTGAAGAAACAATAAAGAAAGAAGCCATATGCAATGTCTACAGATGCATAACATAAAAACAAAAACAAAAAACGCAACCGAAGGTTGCGAAGCCACCGGTTTCCAAATGCGGAAACCACCGTCCTGTAGGTAGACAGAGCCGCTAAAAGAGGTTCTCCACCGCATCGAGGACATCTAGCCATTGTCGGCTCCCCTCGACAATGTAGCTGCCACCGCCGCCAAAAGGAAACACGATCCCGTGTTTGTATGCGGAGCTCCTCCGCTGTCAAGCTGCCGCTGATGCCTCGTCGTGGAGCGCCCTTCCAAAAAACACGCCTCAGCACAGAAACTGCCGCCGCCGCCACTGGTAAGCAGGAGGAGTCTGCTACGCAATGGGTCGCCGTGCGAAGGCTCTGCCACCACTCCGTTCGCAGAGGGAAATTGTCCATGCTCGCCTCCAATCAACCATGACAGGTAGCAACTCAGGGGAAGGGGGATGACAGCCATGGAAGGATCCATGGACGTCGAGTTCACCTTTAGACTCTCAAACTCAAACCCTACTTGCATAGCCCTGATAAAGTATCCTTTATATATATCGAGGAATGATCCCATTTCTAAAGTAAAATTATTTATTAATTAATTAAATGAGTTTAATTTAATGAAGTTATGATTAATTACAAAAATTTTAAAATTTATAACTTCAAATTATTTTACAAAAATTTTAAAATTTATAACTTCAAATTATTTTACAAAAAGAATTAATAACTTATTTATTAAAAATTGATTTTACTTGAAATAATAACAGATTAATTAAAAATTAATTTTACTTATAATTATTTTTCATTGATTAAAATTTTGAAAATAATATTCATTAAAGATCTTCATTTAACTTGAAATTTGAATTACAATAAATATTGCCACATAAAAAATATTGTAATCCACAAGTTTACCACAATCCTCCTTTATGTCAATTCAATTCGATACTTTTTTTAGCATAATGATTGATTGATTACCAACTCTAATATTTATAGAGTTTTAAACTCTAATAAGTTTTATTAAAATTAGTTGATGCAGAAACGTTTGTGGGTAACTTAAACATTTTTATTATTAATTTATTATATAATGCAATTAGCCACATAATTTTTTCCTTCAACATCAGGTTGCGTAGCTATGATGTCCGGTGTTGGTTCGTATATCCGACCAGAAACAGTCCATGAAATGCTTGGTAAAGTTGGTGTTACAGTAAGTATTCACACCTGCGATCCCAAGCTTCAATTTCCCAGCAAATTTATTCGCCAGATCATCCACTACGACCAAATCAGAGTCAAGGTAGATGATATTCCCAGCGCAAACGTTGTCGAGTAGATGATTCAAATCTAATTCCATCGTGCAATATATGACAAGGGTTACCGTTTTTGAGCGGTTGATCCATAAACCTGGGGTTACGTGAAGTGTGGAGGTGGTCAATCCCTGTGTAGGTTGGTAGGTAGTCGAATCGATGACCAGCAGAGAGAAAGTAGAATATTTTAGAAATGGAAATTGGAGATTCTCCCACCTACAATTCCTCCTGTTGTCATGCTACTGTGTGCACGCTATGGACGTTCAAATGCCAGGTGGTGCAGTTAAGATTTGAACTACATTGTCAAAGTTTGGCTGCGTTTTGTAAATCGTTGTGAGTGGTTGAGCGTTTGTTTACCAGAGGAAATTAATGCTTGTGCCAGATTTCATTTATGACCTAGGAGGTATGGACTGTGGAGAAGATTTGTTTCTCCTTAATCGCCTCCACCTGTTTCCTAAATCAGCTGCCAGATTCTGTGCGTTACTCAATCCAAGAAGAAATAATAATAACACAGCCTGGGGCTGATTTCAATGTTTTGCGCCACCGTTATGGCAGGAATGAGCCTATGGGCAGCCCAATGGATGCCTTCACTGGGTTGACTGAAATTAATGTTTGCGCTTTAATGTTGCAGGAATCATCGGATTGCTCCAAAAAAGAGCATTGATATTCTTGAAATCCTGCACAAATTGGGACGAACGAATCATTAAATTGCTCAAAAATCATGTCTGGCAGGACTACGTTATTACGTTATTTTATTTGTAGGTAGAGAACAAGCTGACAGAGTTTATAGCATAGATCCAAGCAAGTGTATATATATTACATATATATATACTTTTTACTACACCGTACCAGCTTGTTTGAGCATTTTAAATAGTCAGTAAGGGATTCATTTGTAACAGGACTTTGTTTTTGAGCCTGGTTGTGTTCTACATGGGTTCTTCACAGAGAAATAGTCAGGTGGAGTTCAGTTTGCAAGACTTGAATCCTTGCGATTTGAATATTTTGAAGCCCGGGCAAGTGAAGCCGACGCAAGTTGCAGCTGGAGTTAATCAGTGTCCGAGCAGAACGAAATCATATGAAATAGAGGCTAAGAATCTCTCCTATAAGCTTTCACCGGACCAGAAACCTCCATGGAAATTCTGGAGCTGTGCAGAGCAAGGCAGCGGAGGAGAGAAATTACATAAAAGTATACTCAAGAACGTGAACTGCCGTGCACGTCCGGGTGAGATTATGGCCATTGCCGGGCCGAGCGGAGCCGGTAAGTCAACTCTGCTGGAAGTCTTAGCCGGTAGAATCAAGCCCACCAGCGGCAGCAGCTCCGTTCTGGTGAACCGGCGGGCCATGAACGTTCGTCATTTCAGAAGGATCTCCGGCTACGTAACGCAAGACGACGCCTTGTTCCCGCTGCTCACGGTAGAAGAGACACTCATATTCAGTGCCCGCCTCCGGCTCCCAGCCACCGTTCCTGCGGCGGAGAAGACGGCCCGGGTGAAGGCTCTTTTGAACGAGCTCGGCTTAGGGCACGTTTCGGGTTCTCGCATTGGCAACGACGACATAAGGGGAATCTCCGGTGGCGAGCGCCGCAGAGTCTCCATCGGCGTGGATGTCATACACGATCCGGCGGTGCTCCTGTTGGACGAGCCGACATCGGGGCTCGATAGTGCGGCTGCGCTTCAGATCGTTGCACGGTTGAAGTCAATGTCAGAGCTCCATGGCCGGACGATAATATTAAGCATTCACCAGCCGGGCTTCCGGATTCTGGAACTCATCAATTCCATTTTGCTTCTCTCAAATGGCTCGGTCGTGCACCACGGCTCACTGGAAATGCTCGAGATGGGACTGGTCCTCTCTGGCCACCAGATCCCGCTCCATTTAAATGTCCTGGAATATGCCATAGATGCACTAGCTTCCCTGGAACAGGTAGAGAAGATTCCTGAAGATTCTGGGTGTACACCTCGTTTAACATTGCACGACATATTATTAATCCAGGACACTGTGGAAGAAGTCGATAAATCCGGGCCATCATATGCGAATTCAAGATTGCAGGAGACATGGATTCTTTCACACAGATTTTCCAAGAACATCTTCCGCACAAAGCAGCTCTTCATTGCAAGAACATTACAGGCTCTCGTCGCAGGGTTCGGGCTGGGAACCCTTTTTATGAATGTGGGTTATGATCAAACCGGTTTACAGGACAGAATTGGGTTTTTTGCCTTCAGTCTAACATTTCTCTTATCTTCCACCACAGAGGGTCTGCCGATATTCTTAGAAGAACGCAATATTCTCATGAGGGAAACCTCCAGAGGAGCCTACAGGGTTTCATCCTACGCCATCGCCAATGCTATTGTCTTCCTTCCCTTTTTATTAATAGTTGCAATCTTGTATTCTGTTCCGGTCTATTGGCTCATCGGTCTCAGCAGGTCTCCAGATGCTTTTCTCTACTTTGTTCTCGTCGTTTGGCTGGTGGTCTTGATGGCGAATTCATTCGTGGCCTGTTTCAGCGCCCTGGTGCCGAATTTCATCATGGGGAATTCTCTGATTGCAGGTTTCATGGGCGGATTCTTTCTCTTCTCGGGCTATTTCATTTCCAAGCAAAACATACCCAAGTACTGGATCTTCATGCATTATTTATCCTTGTTCAAGTATCCTTTTGAGTCTTTTGTTATCAACGAGTACTCGCACTTGGGCACTAAATGCTTCCAGGACATGTTTGGTTTTTGTCTCTTGGATGGCGACGGTGTCCTGCAACAGCAGGGACTCCATAAGAGGGATCTGTGGATAAACGTGGGTGTCATGGTTTTCTTCGTAGTTATATATCGTATACTCTGTTACTTGATCCTGCGCTATAGATGCTCACATCCCAGGAGATGAAGATGAGGACGAGATAGAAAAAAACACAGGATATTGCAATTATTTTTTTCCTTTTGATCCACTGTTCTCATTTCTGAAAGCTACTGATATTACAATTCATTTAGTTCTATATGTATACCTCCATTAGAATGCATGGAATAATAACTTTCAGTGATCTATATCTCTGAAATTTTGCGTGCAGTGCTGCACTAAATTGCTAAGTTCGGTCCTTCTCCACGCTAGATCGGTGGGTAACGGTTGGCTGCTGGTCTTTAATTGAAATTATAATAATGATGACAATAAATTTGGTATCGATAAAAACAATGTAAGAAATTAATTGTCGATGAATACACGGTAATGGCTGCTCTCGCCATTTTCCAACTCCTCTTGCTGTTGTATCTACGCTTACCAGATTTCAATAAATATTTTTAGCAGAAGGAAGGATTAATTCATTGTGTTTGTGAATCGAAATGTGAATTGCTGATGGGTGCACCATTTTAATACGTTCGTTTGGTGGAATTGGTGATCGAAATTTGACGTTCGTTTTGGTAGGATTGTCATGAAATCGGACGAGAAATTATAATGGCCATATGATCATTTACATTAATTATGTCTATCCATTTTTCATAGCATCAATTTTGACTTCATTAATATATACATCAAGAATTTTTTTAATTAATATATATTAAATAAATATAATCCTTAAAGTCACTGTACAGTATAATCTTATTTATATTCTTGAAAAAAAATCTTATTTATATATAAAATTGCGATTTGTTTCGTCTGGTGAAAAAAATATAATTAATAGGAAAATTAAATATTAGATAAATCTTTAAAACTTGATTTAAATGAATTTTACTGATAAATTAATGTGTCGAACTTGTTTTTATTATGAATTTATTACATTATTTATGAAAATAAAATCTATTATATCATTTATGAAAATAATTTTTGACTGTATAAAATAAATTCATTATTTTTCAAAGTTGGATTACTCATGGATGAAGGAAAATGCAAGATAATATCATATAGCCAGGCTATTAAGACATAAGCTGGATATATCTAAAATCTTTTAATTAATGATCAGCTTTAATAGCTCATTTTTGTATTGTGAAAGTTTTTAAAACTGTTGGAGATTTTCTTACTAAGAAATTAGTTTTGGACGATCGTGCTTAAACGGTACCTGTGGAATATGTTTGCAGATTTTAGTATTGGACTATTGTGCTTTCCTAGCACCTGTGGAATGTATTTTTGCTCTTTAAGATCAATGTCTTTGGAAAAAAAAAGAATAAATTCAATTATTTGCACACGGAATAAATTGAATTCATTATTGGGTAAAAAAATTCAACTATTAATATTATATAAATTTAATGACTATAATTATAGAACTTTTTAATTTATGAAAACTAAAAACTACAGTGACTTAGAGAATTTCTGGTTAAGCTTTACAGAACTTTTTAACTTATGAAAACTATAAAATCTACAGTGAGTTAGAGAATTTTTGGTTAAGTTTTTTAAGCATAGGAATGGAGAATTTCTGATTAAGTTTTTTGAGAATAGGAATAAAATTTTAAAGCAATCCAATTAACTCCCTTCTTAAGATAGGATAGACCAAAAGTGGTCTAAAGAAAAACTAACCACCATCATCATCATTAATAATAACTATTTCCATAAAATCATATTACAAATACAATACAAATATCACACAACTTCATAATTTAAATTTAATAATAACTTTTATATTTACACTGAACAATATAATTTATTTTATTATTTTATTTTAATTAATTAATTTTATTAATATGCAACATTGAAAATCTTATTACAAATACAGTACAAATATTACTCAACTTCATAAATACAATACAAATATTACACAACTTCATAATTTAAATTTGATAACTATACAAATATCACACAACTTCATAATTTAAATTCAATGACTTTTATATTTACATTGAACAATATGATTTGTTTTATTATTTTATTTTAATTAATTAATTTTATTAATATGCAATATTGAAAATCTTATTACAAATACAATACAAATATTACATAACTTTATAATTTAAATTTGATAACTTTTGTATTTGCATTGAAAAATATGATTTATTTTATTATTTTATTTTAATTAATTAATTTTATTAATATGCAACATTGTCATTGTGAATTCTTTGATTTATTTTTATAAATTTTGCAAAAATAACTTTCCCATGATTGTAAACTTAATTCTAAGGGATTTTAGAAGACCCTTGTCATGACAAAACATTAAATGTAAAAACCAGAAAAACCTTGGTAGCTTGGAGGTTCAAGTTAGAATTCATCATTGTTGGTGTCTAAATCAAGGATGATGAATTCTTGTTCGGAGTGTTGTTGGTTGTCTTCAACTTGCAACTCACTGGGCTCATTTCCTTGAGCCTTTGAGTCATACTCCACCACAACAAATTTTAAACCCCAATAAATCTTGATCAGTGCATCATATTTTGCTTGCATAAATTCTAGTTTCCTCATAATCTCCATTTGCTGATGAGAGCCTCTCTCTTCAAAATCTTAATCAATTAGTGATTTTACTAGTTAGTAGATTTGGGTCATCTTGGATACCTTTATATCCCTACTCCTAGAAAAACTTGTATTTAGAATCCATTACAAGGTTTAAGGGCCATACCTCTCTTTGGAGTAGCTATCTTCTCCAAGATGCTAATCTCTTCCTTACCTACCTCTGAGTGCTTTTGAAAGTATTTATTCACAATTGCCTTTGCCTCTTGCTGAGCTCTAGGTAGCTTATTTTTCTCTTGTTTGATGGGGATGGTTTTTTTGGAGTGAATTTACCTCGTATTGTGTTAACTACCCTCCTCTTCCTCTTGAAACATGGATTTACCCCAGGCCATTCCTCCCTTTCATGACTTTCTCTGTTCCTCCCTATCTAAATTGAGTGAAGCTTGTGTCACTCAATGCTAGTGCTAAATCCCTTAGAACTTGATAGAGTTTAACCTTTGCAACAACATATACACTTACCAAATCGATGTTAGGCCAAGGTGTTGAGGAAACCCCAAACTCAATGAGACAATGGCTAAAACCAAAGAGGTAACTCAAGGTATGAAGAGATCAACCTTAAACCAAGAATGACATCACGCGAGTGAACTAGATAAAACTACAAATTAATTGACCTAAAAAACCATAAGAATGTCAAAGCAAATCTCTAAACTTCAAAGTTACAAATTTGTCCATCCTTTTCATACGTAATAGACTAGTTCTTTGCATGATATTTTATTCCATTCCCTTGAAATCCAACTTATTGCTCACATGAGTGGTCTAAAGAAACATGTGTAAGATCTCATTACCTTTGTGGAGCTATCCCAGGATGTTATCTGGACACAGGCCACCATCATACCTTGATACATATCCACTCCCATAAACAACACCATAAACCAATGCTAGAGTTTGTAATGCATAATATATATAAAGAGCGGAGCATACCATGTGCCACCTCCCTCCACCACGTGGCCTTAACATCCACTCAATTCATGTCAAAGGTCACGTCTCTAACACCTCATCCTTGTAACTAATTATATTAACTTCATATTCTTTTTTGAATAATTTTATGTACATAATATTTCAAATTTATTGTGGATTAGCTACTTTTAAATTATAGATAATACTAATAAATGATCTACAAAGCCACGTCCTTTTTAAGAGTTATAAAGTCATGTTAGGGAATGCTTTTATGTACACAATTTACATTTACATTGATTATAATTTACTTTATTTTATTTTTATAGGTCTTATATATTAAACACGTACAAGAGAAAATACAAGCTCATAGGTAACCTCTCAAGAAAGTTAGCTTACAATTATCCAAAAAGTAAGAGCATTTGTTTAGTGATATGTCTCTCTAATACTGTGAATTAAGTATTAAAAATTGAATGTAAAAATTTATCTAGGTCATGATAGAGACTTCAAAGGTTTGATCAATAATAATAATTATAAATAGGAAAAAACCAAAGTATAAAATTTTGGGAAAACTGGAGATTAGTATTTAGTATTTAGAGTTGGATTCCACATCAACGAACATTAATGGCATGGCCTCTGCTTGTTGGACTTGTGTTACTCCCTTGAATGGTTACCAAAGGAGCATGCTCTTCTTTTGAATGTCTGCCATAGTAGCATGATGTTCCCTTTCCTCAATGTTCTTCCCATCTTCATGTCCTACTTTCATTACCTCTATTCCTTCTCCACCTTCTTGTGTGTCCCCACTTCTAGTTTTAAATCCACAAATGATGATGATGAGATTTTCATACTTGTTTTTGAATTGGTCCAATTATCATTGTTCTAGATTCCTTCATTTTCCATGGTAAATGTTATGAATTGTTTAATATGCCAATAGGGATCCACAATTTTTGGGTATTTAGTCTCTCTGCTCCTTGAGTGGTGTGTGTCAGGATTCCATGGGGTAAATCCCTCATCACTTTGGTGTTGTAAGTATAACCCGTCTTATCCTTAACCTTGTTTTCCAAAGCCTCTACTTTTTTCGTTGTTGTTGAGAAACTTTTATGTTAAACCTCTATTAAAGCCACTATTGGAGGAATATTCTTGATAGGTCCCAAAGGTCTTACCTCATATGTCATAGACTCCTTACACTTAGAGGGTCAACCCTTATGCACTTGTTGCTTGACCTTAATTGCAATTGCCTTTACCCTCCTTAACCTACCTTTTGAATAGCTAGCCATTGTAAGCAACGATCCAACAACTAGAGGGACCAAGTCCTAGAGCCAAATACTAGTTCACAAGTTCCCAAGTGCAAGTACCAAGCTTTGGAGCTAAATCCCAATTCTTAGAGTTTACTTTGAATTCCCAACTTGAGATTGTTGAAATTGTACCTAGGAAGTGTTCTCGTAGTCATTTTATGCTTAAGTAATTAACGAGTGAAAAAGGGGACATGACCCTTGTATTAATTGCTTGAGATGAACAATTAATTCACTTTATTATTATAAAGTGACTTTTGGGTATTTAAGTGGTAAATGAATAAATTTAATTTATGGAGAGAATCGTGAGCATTTATTCTCATCCATTGATCTAAACCAATGTGGGCCCTTGGATTAGATGACTCTTCAGTTACCCTTGAGAGACAAACCAAGAGACAAGAATTTTGAATTAAATTGGCTTTCCCTCTTTCATTTTGCACACATCCCAAGAGAGTTGGAGCAAGTTGAGTTTGTGAGGAGAGGAAGGAGACTGTTGGCACGAGTTCCAAGGAGCTGGTACAATAGTGAGACAAGACAATACAATAGTTATGGGCATGTGGTGATCCGTATTTATGCAGGAACGAAATAAGATAGCATATACAGAATCATATAGAGAAATATATTGCAAAGAACACAGTGATACAGTAAACACATATTCTATTAAAAAGCGGAAATAGAACAGATTGTAAAATACAATAGCTAGAATGGTGGTAGCTATCTCTGAGAAGAGATGTGGCCTCTATGCTCATTCGTACCAAGATGAATACAAAGGGAAGCGCAAAGGGCCTATTTATCATAAGCATGAGGGAAAGAATCCCAAACATCGAAAAACCTAACCCTAGAAGATGAACCGTCATAAAGTTTGCAGCCCCAAGGTGGTTAGTTGAACAATCAACTTCCCGGGGTCATAACTTTTGCATACGATCTTCGTTTGGGACGCTCGGTAGCCCATTGGAAAGGTCTATCCGAGATTTACAACTTTCGACTGGGGCCAAATGAATGCCGTTGGAAACCATTTGGCCCCCCAAATCTCCAAAAAAGGTTGTTTAGGGCCTCAAAACGGCCCCAAAAGTTTAGGACCCGAAAAACCGTAGAAAAATTACTAGAAAATTGGCAAAATGGGAAACTGTTTTGAGCCAGTGGAATAGGTGGGTGGCCACCGATATCCATCTGGATCAATCCTCCCCCCTTAGGAAGCAATGGTCTCCATTGCATCAAATCCCTTATCATATGTCGATCTATGTGTCGAGTTGAGCTCCCGGTGTGACATTTGCTGAAGTGGAAAGGTTTCCTTACTTTGAAATCTTCAGAGGGTTGTAATTGTTATTGATGTATGCGCTAGAGCTGTTCAACAGTTTTGGTTGTTATGGTATCCTTGGTCTGCACTGGTGTGGATGGTTTCTTTTTGGAGGAGCACCTTGAATGCGTGGCCTTGCACTGCAGAGGTACTCGAATAGGCGATGCTGCACTGAATTTGTGTTCTTCTTGTTTATGCTGAGTAGAGGGATAATGTGCAGAGGTTGTGGATGTCTCTGGGATCTGATGTTCTCCTTTAGTGGCAATTGCGAATAGGGAAAATTTCCCAGTGTGGGAGATTATCTTCCTGTCCTGCTTGGTTGGGGTAGGTGCAACTATCTCTGGTATCTAATAGAGTTGTCCTCCCAAAGTGACAATGACACTGTGAGGTCGTGATTCATATACAACATGACACTTCCACATATATGGCTGTCCTAAAAGAACATCACATACTTCAAGTGGGGCCAGATCACACAATACCTCATCTTTGAAGGGCTTGATGCCATATGGTAGGCGACATTGGTGACTGACATGGATCCCTCGTCCTTGGATTAGCCATCCAATGGTGTATGGTTGTGGGTGTGGTGTTATTGGTAGCTCCAATTTCTTGATGACTTCTGCTGATATCAGGTTGTTTTGGTTGCCACTGTCCACAACAAAGTGTAGGGGAATTCCCTTCACCCACATCTGTGAGTGGAAAAGGCGCTCCTCTGCCTCCGACTCTTCAGGTTCCTATGGTTGAATCTGCGTGGTGGCAACAACGGCACTGGGTTCTGCATCAATGATCTGGTTCCCTTTTTGCACGGCTGTGAAATTAGGTTCTGAGTTAGAATCATAATTGGGATCTCATTCTGAAGCTTTGACTCAGCCACCAATGACTGTTTTGAGCGACATTCATCAGTGTTGTTCCAGGGGCTTTTGTGGAACTCGCACCACTTCCCGGTGTCCTTCTTTGTCTTTTCGTTACCCTTCTTCGCTTGTAGTTGGGACTGGTGTCCTTTCCCTGCCTCGTGTTCTGCGAGCCAGAGTTTTCCTTGCCCTGCTTCTGCACAGGTCCAAAGTCACGCTTGTTCTTTTGCTGAAATTTCTGCTCAATTTTGACAGCATATCGATAGGCGGATCCGAGTGAAGAGATTTCCAGGAAATCCATCTCTGTTCGTATGTACCGGTGTAGGCCACTGCGATATTTCAGTACTAGGTGTCGCTCAGAGTCCTTGATACCTAGCTTTGTGCGCAAGGTATGAAATTTGTTGGCGTACTCCGACACCGTTTGGTCCCTCTCTTGGTGCTAAATGGTCCATTTTGTGTACTGGTCATCATAGTTTCCAACGGGGTAATATTGTTCCTTGACGACATCTATGAAGGAGGCCCAAGTGGGATTGGAATATTCAAACAATCCAGACTCGTTTGATGAGTTTTGCTCACAATAAGTTTCCCACCAATTTTTGACATGGGGGACGGCCTTGAGGAGCACAAAGATGATCTTTTCCCCATCGGAAAAATTGTGGACAGAGAAATACCCTTCTAGTAGATTCAACCATTTATCTATGGCATCGGCATCGATCTGGCCTTCAAATAAAGGGATATCAAAGTTAACTTGTACCTTGAAGGGAGTCGCATCTCCGAAACGATTACTTGTCGAAGGTGTATCTGTTGCCATCGGCATGCATCGAAGGATCTGGGCAAAATTATCCATCATTTCGTTCCTCTGTCGCGCGAGGGCTTCCACGAGCAACAACTTGATAGGATCTCCTGCTCCACCGTCTCTCTTTTCGTCCGCCATGGGAGGCCGTTTGGGGCGGTGAGAGTGATCTTCCCCAAGTGAAACTAGTTCGAGACCCAACTCTCTGTATCCTGACGTCGTCAGGGACATGCACCGAGAAACAATCAAAGAGTATATTGCTCTGATACCACTGATCCGGATTTATGCAGGAACGAAATAAGATAGCATATACATAAATATATTGCAAAGAACACAGTGATACAGTAAACACATATTCTATTAAAAAGCAGAAATATAATAGACTGTAAAATACAATAGCTAGAATGGTGGTACCTATCTCTGAGAAGAGATGTGGCCGCTATGCTCATTCGTGCCAAGATGAATACAAAGAGAGGCACAAAGGGCTTATTTATCGTAAGCATGAGGGAAAGAATCCCAAACATCCAAAAACCTAACCCTAGAAGATGAACCGTCATAAAGTTTGCGGCCCCAAGGTGGTTAGTTGAAGAGTCAACTTCTCGGGGTCATAACTTTTGCATACGATCTCTGTTTGGGGCGCTCGGTAGCCCGTTGGAAAGGTCTATTCGAGATTTACAACTTTCGACTAAAATTGAATGAATGTTGTTGGCAACCATTTGGCCACCCAAATCGCCAAAAAAGGTCGTTTAGGGCCTCAAAACGGCCCCAGAAGTTTATGACCCGAAAAACTGTAGAAAAATTACTAGAAAATTGGCAAAATGGGAAACTGTTGTGAGCCAATGGAATAGGTGGGTGGCCACTGATATCCCATCTGGATCAAGTGGCATGAATTTCCAGGCAGTAGCACGAATTTCGAGATAGGGGAAGAAATCCATACAATGCGTACATTCAGTATAGTCCGTACAGTGGCACACAAATCGAGGTCTAAGTTGGGCATGATTTCTGAGGGAAGATTTAATTTTGTTTTTGCTGTAGGCACGAATTTCGAGAAGGAAGAAAAAAAATTATGGGCACACTTTTCAAGGATAGTATAGGTTGAAAGTTGATAGTTTGTATTATGCTGGGTTGGCACAAATTCCTAAATTGTTTGCATAGAATTATGGGCAGCCTCTACACTGTTTTCGAGGCAACTTGTTTGTTTGCTGTTTGAGATAAGTTGAACTTGGAATCTTGAATTTATTGTTGTGCAAATTATTTTAGTAGAAGAAAATAATAAGAGAATCCCTCCTCTCACAGGTTTTTCCTGGGCCAGTTTGGCTAAAATATCCGAGTCTGCAATTTTTTTGTGCATGGCTGTTATGTTAATTCTGTTCTCAGTATTTTGGTAGAACTTTTCAGTGTGCCTTGAGTTCATATGGTTGATGTGAAAGCATTTAATTTGCAGCAGTTTGTTGAGTTAGATTTAATATTGAACTTATATCTGTGCATAGCTTAAGGTCAATTTGAGAGGTGAAATTTCTACATGGTATCAGAGCCCTATTAAGGGCAGATTGGCAGTTAGAAATTTTCAGACTTGTGGGGGATTTATTTTTTGTTCACCTAGCAGATTTGTTGGACTGATATTCTCAATGAGATGGCCACTAGTTTGAGGCTAGAAGACATAATGGAAGGGGTTGGGAACTTTGTTCCTTGGAAGGCGAGGATAATGCTCATATTGCAAGAGAATGCGTTGTGGGATGAGGTGGTGAACCACACACAAGCTCACCCAATTCAAATTCCCTAAGCCACAGATGTAACAACATTACAATCCTTTAACAAGAAGGAGATCAAGGCTAAGAGGATCATCCTTGATGCGGTAAAGGACTATGTAATCCCACATTTGACTTCTAAGTCCTGTGCTTATTTAATGTCGGAGTCTCTAACCAATTTGTACCAGAGCTCTAATGAGAACTGGAAGATGGTTCTGAGAGAGAAGCTGAAAGGCATATGGATGGCAGACTTTGAGAATGTGACTACTTACCTTACTCGGATCACCTAGGTGAGAGATGAGCTAGCAGTTGTTGGGGAGGTTGTGCAGGGAAGCGACCTAGTGAGGACGACACTGAATGGAGCATCGAAGAAGTGGGATGTCTTCATGGAGGCGATTGTTGCACGGGAGAACATGTCTTCCTGGGATCATCTCTGGGATGAATTTGTGCAGGAGGAGACTCAGAGAGGATTTGTGTAGGGGATATCTTCAAATAGTAAGGAGGATGAGTAGAACGTTTCCTTATCAGCTAAAGGCAAGAAGTCCAAGAAGGGCCTGAGAGGGGCTAAGCAACAGAGGGGTGAGCAAAAGAAGGACCTGAGCAGATTTCGGTGCTATGAATGCAATGATTTTGGTCATTATGATGGCCAATGTCCTAAGAAGAAAAAGGGCAAGCAGGAGAAAGAGGAGCAGGTTGCAGCTACAACAAAGACTGAGTGGTTTGCTACACAATTCGAGAAAGAATTCTCTCTTGCCACTATTGTTTCGAGTTGTGGTAGTAGCAGACTAGTTGATACTGGGAAGTGGATTGTGGATAGTTCCTACTACAGTCACATGACTGGGAGGTGAGATTCCTTCCTCACTTTTGAGACTATTCCATAGCAGCTCGTACAGGACATAGATGGGATAGTGCTTGTGTTAAAGGATTGGGACGAGTACAATTCCAGCTTGAGTTTGGAGAGATTCTGGAGATTTCAGGAGTACGCTATATTCCAGGGCTGCAGGACAACAGGATTTAAATTCTAGCTTTGGAGGGAGCAGGATATGCAATATTGTTCAAGAGTGAACACATCTTCATTTATGTATTGGGAGTGGATCCGGTTGACCCTCTGCTTATAGGTCATCGGAGAGATCGAGAGTATGTAGCACGTGGTCAGCCTACAACAGGAGAATCTGGGTGGATATCAAAGCCTGAGTTTGAGACAAACAGTGAGCAAGATGCTTCAAGGATTGATGTGGCACCGAGTAGTCAGTCCACAGTTTAGAGAAGAGAGCAAGATGCTCCAGATATTATTGTGGTACCTAGTAGTTCATCTTCTATTCAGAGGATTCAGCGAGAGGCTACTTCCTCCAGTACTAGAAAGAGCGTCAACTTGTATGACTTGTCACTGATGGATGAGCGAGATGAGATGTCTCGACATGAGGCATCAATGCAGGATGCAGGATAGCTTCCAGAGACAGGGGGAGCTTCTACCACTGACAATGTGAGACTGGAGTGTGGTTCTGGCGGAGGATATGCCAGAAAGTCTTCTCGCGTGAAGCGGAAGCATTGAGCTTTGTAACTCAGGATTGTGTCCTTCATGTGATGATGTCTAACATGAAGAGACACTTGCTTTGACCTTTTTAGAGAAGAATTTAGAAAGGGTGGGCATCTTTGATATTGTGCGAGAAGCAAATGAGCAGACTTTGATATTGTGCGAGAAGCACATGAGCAGTTTACTAGCTTTGGTGGGGAAGTGGGTTATCTTCTTCAGGGATGAGTTGCTTGTCAGTGAGAACATCTTCCTTGGTAAGGGGGAGTGATGAAATTGTACCTAGGAAGTGTTCTCCTAGTCATTTTATGCTTAAGTAATTAATGAGCAAAAAAGGGGACATGGCCCTTGTATTAATTGCTTGAGATGAGCAATTAATTCAATTTATTATTATAAAGTGACTTTTGGGTATTTAAGTGGTAAACGAATAAATTTAATTTATGGAGAGAATTATGAGCATTTATTCTCATCCATTGATTGGTGGTGGCTGGTGCGGAAATTTGAGACTAGGATTTCACATTGGTCAAATAGGTTGCTTTCGGTGGGTGGCAGATTAATTCTGATTAAGGCTGTGCTTCTCGGGGTACCTGTGTATTGGTTATCTCTCCTTGAAATACCCAAATATATTCTAAATGTTATCAGGAAACTGATTTTCAACTTTCTGTGGAGTGGGAGTTCTGACAGGGCATCTTTGGTGATGACGGGCTGGGAATCGATCTCCAGACCTGAGGTTTTTGGAGGCTGGGGTATAAAGGATATTAATGCTTTTAGCGTGGCACTAAGGGCAAAAAGTCTTTGGAGGTGCCTTTTCAATCATAATCTTTGGTCCAGGATATCCTTTGCAAAATATATTAATATGAATCTAGTGGACTGGATAAGATTGAAAATGCCACCGAGTCCGGGATGCTCTCCCTTATGGCGTGGGATGTTGAAAACCTCAGGTTGGATTTTACGTGACATAAGATGGCTTGTTGGAAATGGAAAGACTATCAGGATTGGTAGAGATGATATTTTGGGTATTATAGATCCTGTACAACCCAAAAACAAGATCCTGGATTATTTGAAATTATATGGTATCTGTACTTTGGATCGTATCAGAAATACATTTGGACAGAAGTGGCTTCAGTCTTCGGATTTGGGTCTTATTAATGAAGATGCCAGATCCTGGGATAACTATATTAGATCTCTTGAAGTGGCTGGTATCACTCTTACACAGCATGAGGATAGATTGGTGTGGATTGGGAATGAGAGAACTGGTATCGTTACGGCCAAAACTGCTTATGACAGGATTATGCAGGAGAAATTTATCTATCCACAACACTGGTGGTATAGAAAAATATGGAAGTGGAATATTGCTTTGAAGCATAAAGTTTTTCTGTGGCATGCTCTCCAGGGTACGCTAAAGACTTGGGATAATCTATCTAGGCGTGGCTGGATGGGACCTAGCTGGTGTATTTTATGTAAGGATAACTCAGAAACTATTAATCATCTTTTCCTCCATTGCTCCTTCGGTCTAAAAGTCTGGGATTTCTGCTGTGCTAAACTCTCTATCACTAAGGTTTGGGGGAGAACAAATTTTGGGGAAGAATTGCTGTGTTGGTTCCGTGAATCCATAGATACTATACAGGTTCCTGTTTTCTTATCTTGGGCAATCTGGTATTATCGGAATTTATGTACATTTCAGGATAAAGATCCAGATGTTTTGGCTTGTGGGATTATTGTTTTGAATATGATGAAGCTTTATTCTGAACATTATTTACCTGCAGTGGTCAGAAGGGTTGAACCTTTTTCTTACATTGTAAACAGACCCATATGTTTCTTTGATGGAGCTGCACAGGATCGTCTGTGTGCGGTTGGAGGTGTTATATATCTAAATGAGGAACATTTCTTTACTCTTTGTCTCAACTGTGGTCGGGGCAGTAATATGAAAGCAGAACTTTTAGCTCTCTGGTGTGTTCTGAGATGTGCCAATATATTTGGACTGGTTAATTTAATGGTATTTGGCGACTCAAGGGTCACTATTAAATGGGCCTTAAATGAATATGAAATAAATGTTTTGGCTCTTACACATTGGTGTAAACGCGTCAGAATGGAGATAGATTTGCAGGAAAGGATTACATTTTCACATATCTTCCGGGAACATAATGGAAAGGCAGATGAATTATCTAAGCGAGCATTAACAGGTATTGAAGGTATATTATCTTGAGAGGAGTGGATGGACTCCAGCATCCAGGATTGTGGTGAATTTTACTTTTTCTAGAAGAATTTTGATAAGTCTTTTTGCAGTCTACTACAGATACTGTTCTGTAGGGATATGAGTCTAGATGATATGTATTATGTGTATGGATTGATGTAAATTGATGGAAGTCTATGGGTCCACTCTCTTGCTTATGCAGAATGTACCTCTCTCTTTAGAGAAGGTGAATATCTTTGTACTATTTGATTCGATGAATAGCAATAGTACGTTTTTTTTTCGGTTAAAAAAAAAAGAAAAATAAAAATACCCTTTGAAGGATAAAAACAATATTTCATTTAAAAAATAAAATAAAAATGATTAATTATTATTTTAAAATATCGAAATTCAAGTTTAAACAATTTTGACCACAACAAAATTATATTTAATAGGTCTCATTAAAAATATATTTATAAATGGTGAATCATAGCATTAAAAACTAGATTCGAAAGCTATGTCCATTGGTAGTAAGTCCAAAACATATCTTTAACAAATGTAGGGTTTGCACTTCCACAAGTTGCAAGTGCTTGAATAATACAACGGTCTCAATTTGGTTGACCGATAAGAGATTTTCTCTATGAGATTGTTTTCACCGAAATCTCTATTGAGATTTTATTTGAACTTTTCATCAAAAGTTTTTGGTACTAAAATTCTGTGCTTGAATACTATAACACTATCAATTTGGTTGACCAATAAGACATTTTCTCTATTGAGGTTTTATTTGAACTCTTCATCAAAAGTTTTTGGTACTAAAATTCTTGATTTTGTTGACCAAACCGAAGGGGTTTTAATTAAAATGAATTTTAGCTTAAAGTATTAATTATATTCTTAGAAAAAATATTTGAACTACCACTCTTACTTTTCTTTGGGTTTTAATTAAAATGAATTTTAGTTTAGTGTATTGATTATATTTTTAGCAAAAATATTTTAACTACTAATTTTAATTTTGCTTAAAAATTGGAATAAATAATAAAGATGAGGAATTTTGGTGCTAAAAAGGAAATAAATAATAAAGATGAGGAATTTTGGTGCTAAAAAGGAAATTATGAGGATTTTTGTGTAAAAACATTTAAATAGATTTTTTATGAAAACATGAAGTTTTTAAATTTTTATATAGATATGTGTTTATATCTTAAAATTTGAGGTGGATTAGCGTTCTATGTTTTTCCTAGATTTACGAGGATGGAACAAGTGTAAGGTCCATTGATTTTATATAACGTATCCATGTTCACGACCACAAATTACATAACTGTGCTAGCTTTATTAATTTTTGACATTGAAATTTTAAAATTTGGCTTCTCACTTATGGTATTTTGGTTTTAAGTTTAAATTTGTTGATTTCTTAAATACAACAAAAATGACCAAGTAAAAAAATAAAATAAGTTGCACTTGAGAAGATAGAGAAGATGGAATGAAAAAAAAACAAAAAAATGCAATGGCCTTTACAGCTAAAAAGACACATGGAAATGAGCAAACACATGGCTTGCAATATGCCAAGTAACTACACAACAACATGAATGAACAAGACATAGTGCAAGATATTCACGACAATAGGGATTCATCTTAACAAATCAATGTTAACATCGAGACCAACAAACTTTGAACATCTTAACCCATTTGGGTTTTGGATTTACAGATTATATATTTACAAATGCAAACATCTTAACCCATTTGGGTTTTGGATTTATAGATTATATATTTACAAATGCAAATTTTGTGTATGTGATTGAATTTGTATTTTAACACATGCATAATTTAATCCATGTTTTTTCTTACTTACATATATAACATTAACATTTAACTAGTTGATAGATTGTGGGCTAGGTGATTGGGATGGTCGGTTATGGACCTCCTCACTCATGTTTAATCTTCATGACACTATATGATTTCTTTCTTGTGCACCATCTTTCTATTAGGAAAAATAAATTAACATCTAACTAGTAGCGAATCTTATGACACTAAGGATTTCATATAATTTAATTGATAGTTGCACCAACATTCACATTGACAATAATTTTGAGAAGAATATGAATGCAATGGATATAGAAGAGATGTGATTTCTGATTCTTGATCACACAATGCAAGAACATGTAAGTAACATTATCAAAATTTATTTTGAAGATAATCACTTATAGCACATGATTAAATTTTATGTGGTTTGGAAAAGCACACAAAACTAAGAGATGCAACTATATTATTGGGCATCAATTGTTGTAAAAAGACAAAGGTAAACAATGAATAATAAAAAAACATTTCCTTGGCACTAACTTCATTTGGAAATAGTTGTCTTATTGATGCTAGGGGTGCATGTAGAGAATTAATAACAAGTTTTCTGGGAACAATAACTTCTTTAAATCACTTGATGTCAATAACAACAAAAATGTTAAGAACCTTACATAGAAAGCACTACAAAAGCATAAACAATTAGGGTTCACTTAAGAGATGATGATGAACTTACTCGTTGGGCTATTATTTGTACGTATTCCTACCAATATATGCTTCATAATGTTAGGTGCAAGAGTGTTGGAATTTGAATTGTCTATTTTACCAAATTAAATACGGTGTGCAACATCATATCTCAAGAGGTGTGTATGAATCACATGCACATCATATAAAAAAGATTACTAAGTTGAATTGTTCTAGAATTTTCAAGCGAGTTTTAATAACAATAAGATTACTTGCCTTAGTATAGTTTTTATTATTAAACCATGGTATATTAGGCCCATCATTGTTCCCAACACATATTGTTGTTGTTAGCATGTATAATTTCAATTGAATTATGATACATTTTTTAATTTTGGCAAAATATAATGGATGTGTAACCCTCTTCCTTCCACTTTTTATGATCTTTTATCTAATATACTTTTTACCCCAAGGTACAACACCCGAGGAAAACTCCCATGTACTTCCTCTAGTTTTAAGGATGGTACCCAAGGTAAACCCTACATTCTCCTGGGCACAAGTCCAAGTCAACAATAAGGCTCGAATTTGTTACGACAACATTACTCATTATGAGATCATCATGTCAATTATAGGAATAGAACTTGGGTGGGAAGGATAACACTACTTCCCACAACCACTTGGGATAGACCCAATTAACAATCTAATAGGGTTACTCTAAGAGAATCAATCCTTTCTAAGGCCACAACTTAATATATTACATGATTGTAGGTTGCATAATCATATCTCTCCCAGTTCATAATGATCTATGACAAACAAGGATCATTAATATGCCTTGGTAGTTGTTTAGGGTTAGTGTTAGAGTTTTTTCATGCCTTAACTCCCAATTAAGGGTTTTTTTATTGTTGTTTAGAATCATTTTGAAGTTCCACATGTGACTAGATCTACAAGTGTGAGTAACAAGAGATAACATGACATCTTCTTGGTACTATGGTGATCATATCATAGGTCAACTTGTCAGATTCATAACTTTCTCTTATAACATACATTTTTAGATTTATTTATATCATTGAAAATAGCTTGATAATATATTTTCTTGATTGGGATAAGAGACCAAGTCTAAAAATATAGATGCCAAAAATGTTGTTTAAGCCCTCTAAAATTTGCAAGACACTAAATCACCAAAATAAGATTTGGACCTAATTAGATAGGCTAGGTTGGCAAGGACATGGATATGATTTTCACTTTTGTGATCTAATATGATGATATTGCACCATATTAGAAGGCTATTAGAGTTGTTGAAATATGCCATGTGGCATGGTATATTTTCTAAGAATGTCAGAATAGTGACAATTTTATGTTGGAGTTGTAGCGAAATTTCCTCATTCATATGTTGATATTGTGATGATATAATGTCAAGGTTTTGATGATTCTCATTGCTAGTATGTCAAAAATTCAGCGTTTTCATAGGTTGCTAGAATTTTCAAGCATGAAAAGTAACACTAAATATGAGTAAGAATTACATTGATTTAAATATATGTTGCAACTTTGATGAACATTGTTTGATGTTATTTCTTTTTTAAATTTCATTTTTGTTGTGTCAACATGAATGTTGGTACAACATCAAAATTCATACCCAAATCTCATAGTGTTATATGCATTCCAAATTCTTTGTATCACAAAATTCCCCTTAATTTTCAAAAGTGGCTATGTGAACAATGGTTTGAAAATTTACAATACCCTCCAACCTTCTTACCCTCATTTTCCTTGATAAACCAATTAGCATAAAGGGACTATTCGTGTTTGTATGTACCAATTATACAAATCCCCAAAATCCTTGGGGTTATACCATGGGCTGTAATAAATTTGGTAGGAGGCATTTTTATTGATTTGAATTGGTCGAGATAAAATCCCAAAGGATCATTTCAAGCCTTGAATACTAATAGGCCTATCATGGTATCAGATCCTTGGTCTATTGTTTAAACTCCTTGGTATTTCCTCTGTCCTCTATACTCTTGGAATATTCCCTTTGTCCCAATCTGCTCCACTTTGGTCATGTACCACAACTGAAAAGTCCTCTAACACACCTGCAAACCCTGAATTTGTATTCCTCTTTCTACCCATTCTTCTCCAGACCTAACTTGGTGAAGGTGAAGACTATTTTGGTGCCTCCACTCAGGCTATCCCATGCGACATCTTAATTTACCTAAGCATTTAAATGTATTGAAATTTTGGAGATGGACGAATATTTCTCTCTACATGAAGTCCATTATTTCCATTCTACTTGCTCTTTGTTGAAAACCCTAATCTGTCATACCATCCTCTACACAACCTTCTGCATGCTCTGTCTGGTAATTTTTCTGCGTGATATCTCTCTTTGGGTGTAGAAACCTAAATCATGACCCCTATGTATTATCAACCTATGAATTTATTCTTAGCAGTTGCTTCTCTCTTATCTCTGAAATAAAGGGAAATTTTTTTCCCTACCCTCCATTAAAGGTAAGTAATAAAAGAAAGCCTCCCTACCTCACTTGGTATAACACACAATGCACCATGTACCAAACAAAGTTCATAACTGCGAATTGGTATCAACGGATAGACAGGTATCGACCAATGACAAGGGGTTTGCACATTGCCTCTTTAAGTTGTTTAAAATCTTGATTTTCCTCTATAGTCAAAGATAATAAATCCTTCTTCAATAATGTTGTCAGAGGTGTTGTTATTCTTCCATAGTTCAGAACAAACTTGCAGTAGTATCCTGTTAAACCTAAGAATCCTCTAAGATTCTTCAAGGTTTTGGGAATCAACCAGTCCATCATGGATTTAATTTTGTTACATTCTACCTTGACACCTTCACGAGATATAGTATGACCCAAATACTCTACCTCATTTACCCCAAAGAAACATTTGGAAGGTTTTTCATATAGTTGTTGTTCCTTTAGTAGTTGTAGCACCCTGTGAACATATTGAACATGTTCTTCCCAATACTTTCTATATATTAGTATATCATCAAAAAATACTAACACAAATTTTCTAAGGAGGGGCTTGAAAATGGAATTCATCAAACCTTGAAATGTGGAAGGTGTTAAGTTTTGAGAAAATATGACGAGCTTTGAACTTTAAAACTTTAAGTGTGTAAATACTGAATACTTGAATTAATGAACTATTCAATCACATGAAACATTCAACCATAACAAAAGATGTACCCTGGGGAAAACCCTCAAAATAATGAGTATGAAAAACCCCAACAAATATTCAGAGTATAATTATGATAGATAATAGAGAATGTCTCTTACAAAATAGCAAATTGATTTTGGCACCCCAGGTGCTATATAAGAGAGAATACTGAGCAATATAGAATATAGATCAACTGTATCAACTTGCCATGTGCCCAACACATTAATAACAAGCAAGAATAATATCCTGCACAAAGAGAAGCGCCTTGCCTTCAAGGGGGAAGAGAATTCGCTTCACATTAAATTCATTAGTCCATCATAACATATTTATACATTCTTCACATGCATTGGCTTCTATTTTTATCTTCTAACTTCAGTATGAACTCGCCCTCCATGTGGATGCATCAATCTTGCATGAATAAGTGTGCCCCACTTCTCATGTAATGCATTAACTCACTGAACTAATTCTTAAGATGACCTTTCCCCTTAATTGAAAGCTTGATCACTTAGTTAGGTGGCTAACTTAAGTGTTGCAACTCAAGTGTCATCAGTTTAGTTTAACACAAGTTTCACCATGAAATAACACTTAGTTAACTAGATATTATTTGTTATCACTCAATTAACTCTCTTTAACTGAAATCATGCTGATTGATTTACTTGTAGTGACCACTGTGAGTTCTTTAGTTAACTGAGGCATACATTGTGTCTTTAACTGAAGCTTAACAATTCGAGTTCACTTATTCATATCATGAGCAATTCAAATTCTCTTTTTATCTATGCATTTATCTTTATCTCTTATCTTTACTACATGGTCAATATGTGTTAACTTTAATTATCTATCATATCATATTATACTCAGAATATTTGTCAGATGTTGTGATCATATTATATTACTCTCGAACAAAATGATCATATGCTAAATTAATTCAATCTAGAGGTGGCCAGTCTCTAAAGGAGACTTAATATCAATTGGTGACCATGGTTAGTAATACATCACACAACATTACTTTTTCAACATGCAAATCATCTACCTCTATAACTAGAGGCCCACCCCATGGGTACCTACTATAACTAGAGGTCCACATGAGAATCTGACTTGACACACAAGTCCCGAGCCTTTTCCAACAAGACTTTACAACATCACTTTGATACATCAAAGCATTCACCTCAACACATGAGGAATGACCTTTTACAATTGAAGGCTTAGTCATTCTTGAGTCCAACACAAGAATCTACTCCAAGTTCTTGAGTCCAACTCAGGCTCCCTACCTCAACACATGAGGCTCAATCCTGGATGCACAAGATTGGCTTGGAGAATGACTCGTGATGTTGTACATTTAACAGAAGGTGCATTCATAAGGCCAAAAGGCATGACCAGAAATTCATAATGACTTTCATGAGTTCTGAATATTTTTTTGGGGATGTCTTCTTCCTTCATTTTAATATGATGATACCCTAAACAAAGATCCAACTTTGTGAAGTAAATTGCTACATGTAGTTCATCTAAAAATTCATCAATGAAATGAAGGGGAAACTAATCTTTAATGGCGAGTTTGTTGAGCTCTCTATAATCTGGACACATATGCCATGAGTCGTCCTTCTTGTGTACCATTACCATTGATGCATAGTAAGAAATTTGGCTAGGCCTAATTATTCCAACCTCTAACATTTCTTTAACCATATGATCAATTTTTCTCTTTTGGACATAGGGGTATCTGTAAGGTCTGATGTTAGGAGGAACACTTCTTGAAATCAAGTGAATAGCATGATCACGATCTCAAGTAGGTGGAATACCTTTTGTAATATATTCAAATACCTTGGAATGCTTATCAATGACCCTTTGGATATCTAGGGGAATATGAGGCTTATATGTTTGAACCTCTAGTGAGCATAATTGTGCAATTACACCCTGATGTCCCTTTTTCAACAATTTTGTCATTCCATTAGAGCTTATCACCTTGCTTGATTTCCTTGTGATACCCCTTAAATCAAATTATTTTCCTTCCCAATAAAATTTCATGAAAATTAAAATCCATTGTTCTCAATGATTGTAACCATTGAACCCCTAAGACAACATCAACACACCGATTGGGATAGAAATATTCGAACTATTCAATATTCCACCACAGTAAGATTGATATTATGGAATTTCCCTGAGAAATTGATAGTTCCTCCATCTAGAGTCATTACTTGAAACTATTTTGCTGGATATATAAAGCAATTGAGAACTTTGGCTAATTTACAGTGAATGAAATTATGAGTACTACCAAAATCAATCAGCATTGTTACCTTTTTCTTTTTGATATATCCTTCGATCTTGAAAGTTTGAGGAGTTCTAATTCAAGCCAATGCATGACAAGATATGGTGGGAGTATATATATCTTCGGGAGTAATTTCTTCCATTTCTCCAGCTTGAGATGTCTCCTGTTCTTTTGCTTCTTCCTTTTCACAACCTATGTAGAATAATTTCTTCTCACCACACTATGTCCCTTACTATACTTGTTGTTACAATTAAAGCATAGAAATTTTCCTCTTCTTTCATCCATTTGTTGAGGTGTCAACCTTGTAGGTTGAGGTGGGTTAGAAGAAGAAACATTATTATCTCTATAGGTGTTAGAGGTGGTCCTTTTAGTAGCAATAGCCATGTTTTTACTTTCAACCTTCCTTTCCAACATGAAATCCTTCTCTAAGGATGTTGGTTTGAAGAGATGCACCTCATGTTGAATTTTATCCTTCAAGGTTCCAATAAAGAGATCCAACAATTTATCATCTGGAATGCCTTCACCTCTAAGACTCAAATTTTGAAATTGTTGAATGTCCTCAATTACTAGACCCTTTTGCCTTAGAATTATCAATTGGGTAAAGAAGGAATTGCTCTTAACATCATCATGATATGATATTAATTCTTCTGTAAAAATGGACCAAGATAAAATGGAGTTCTTTTTGCATTTACAAAGCCATTGGTACCACACAAACTGCTTAGGTTCTTAATATAAAGATGCAATAGTTACATTTTGTAGATTTGGCACCTGGTGTATATCAAAGAATTGCTCCATCTGGAATATCCATGTTATGGGGTCCTTGCCATCGAACTTCCTCATGCCAATATTGGGGAGTTGGATACCCCTTGGGGATTATCCCTAACTAATTCCATTATTAGAATAAAATCTCATTGGATTTTACTAATTAATGTAATGTGGCTCAACATGGACACTATATTTATCTTCTTAAGTCCCCTGGGATACATCATCATCTTTAGGGAGATTTTCCTTTGGATTTTGTATGATCTTAACAGTCCTTTCTATATTTTCCTCCATCTTAGTAGACATATGTCCCATCATTTTACTCTCCATATGTGCCATCAGTTTCTCCATTTCATTCTCTAAATTAACTAAATCAACCATTCTCACAGTCCCTTTAGTTTGATCTTTCAACTTGGACACCCGAAAAGATAGGTCTTCACTTTCATTATTGTTCAGGGATGAAGCCTTTGGTGGTTTGAATGGAGTGTGAATTTTTCCACCATTTTTGGTGCCATGTGGGAAAATAAAAATAGATATCTACAATCTTTATCACACCTTTGAGATCACCCAAAACATATCCTTCTACTAAAAATTATTCAAATTTAAAATGGTGTACCTTTTTCAAACCTTGATTTGGAGACTAATTTACTAACCTATATTCCAACCGAGGTAACTCTGAAATTTTGGCCCCTCTCAGTCTGAATTTTTTCGTTGTAGTATCCTAATATGTCTTCTATTCATTTCCTTAGGTATGAACTAATTATTATGTTCCAATAAAAATTTATGGCAAATTTTTCAACACTTGTTATTTTTGTCCTTTCATAAGAGCGAAAGTGTACGGTCTGCCACATGTCCAATTTTTGGATATGATTCTAAAATTTCTACCATATATAATGTGGTCCATCTTATTTTTGATGCAACAATTCTTACTCATTTTGGATCTCACATGCTCCAGATATAACAGTTTTTCCAAGAACACATTTTTGAGACTAGTTTTTTTAGCTAGTCAAAAACCCTAACTTACACATAGTATATATTAAAAATTATAGAAAACCAAGAGTTTAAAATCTTAACACAGGTACTTTTGTCTTTCCTCTATATCCCCTCCAATTTTGACCATATGAAACTTCGTATAAAAATGGTTATAGTGAAAATGGCAAAATGACTAGTTTTGGAAGCGTCCAAGCTTTGATACCAAATGTTATGCAACAAATTCCCCAAGAGAGCATAAATAGATAGTAAATATTAATCCACGCCTTAATAATTAATAAAAGAGATGAATCGCAAGCCTCTTCAAGGAGTAAAACTCCTTATACAATGTACTAAATACACAAGACAAGAGAAGATGATTCAAATGAAAAGGTCTCCTTGATATATATAGGAGAGAAATAGGTACAGTTACCACTAATGGATTCAAGCTAACATCAATAATATAATAATTCTAATATAAAGTGCCCAATTTAGGGGGAAATAGGCCACATTCTAGGGCTTAACAAACCATGTAACTTATCTATCTCTCTATAAAACAATCAAGTTGTGCTTGTCTACATTGTAACACGTTTTCATTTTTATCAATACAAGCTAACTTACAAAAAAATTCTTTATTGTTTCCTCATTTTTCTCCAATTTGTTTGGTCTTGTAAGTATGATTGTTGTTAAACTACTGAAACATAAAGAAAAATAGTCCCATGAATGATAAGATTTGGAAAAAAATAAAGATAAAGGTTCTTTCTGCCTAGATAAATTTATGAGTTTGATAAATAGTCAGGCATGGATTAGAAAGAAAAACTATGTTTCTAATAAGCTACAAAATTATGAAAATATATACTAAACCCCATGAACTCGCTTTATTTATCAATCTAGGATCATACAATCTTAGAGGTATCGTGCACTTGTACTAAGTTAACTAACGCATATGAAAGCAAGAGGAAGCCAAGTGGCTAGTCAGAGGACATTTACCAAGTAACATGTTGGATAGAAATTCGAGAGTTGAGTCACTAGATCACAAAGCATTGTAAATACTTCTCTTATGATCCAAGTAATGAAGCTTGAAGAACCACACAGTTATGCAAAAGCATCGAGAAAGGATGAATGCAATGAAGTAATGCAAACATAATTTAATGCCTTAGTAAGGAATGATACATGGGACTTGGTAAGTTTACCCAAAGGAAAATATGTGATTGATACTAAATGGGTATATAAAACAAAGTATAAATTGGATAGAAAAATTGATAAGCATAAAACCCATTTAGTTGCAAAATATTATGCACAAAAGAAAATAATTGATTATACATAAACCTTTTCTTCGGTGGCCAAGTTGGACACATTCAAGATGGTACTTGTATTAGCTGCAAAGTATAAGTGGATAATTTATCATGTGGATGTTAAATCAACTTTCTTGAATGCTAATGTGGATGAAGAAATGTATGTGGAGAAACTTGAAGGATTTGAAACTCTAGGTAAAAAATATTCTGTTTATAGGTTGAAGAAGGCCTATATGCTGTGAAATAGGAACCAAGAGCATGGCTTTCTAGGATTGATAATACTTTCAGGATCATGGACTAGTTAAGAGTTCATGTGAATCCAATCTCTATATTCTTCAGTTAGGACAATAATTTACATAGTTGCATTATATGTTGATGACTTTATTTATACAAGGAACACACCTTGATGGTTTTAGAAGTTTAAGTAACATATAGTTGCTAAACTTGAGATGTTTGCTATACTTAGGATATTATGAAAAAGTTCAACATGATGAGTTTCAAGCCAATCACAACTCCTCTAGAAATTGGGTTGAAGTTATATAGAAATGATGACTTTGATCCGGTTGATAATAATCTATATCATCAATTGGTAGGAATTTTGATCTACCTGACTACAACTTGACCAAATATAGATTTTGTAGTCATCTTGGTGTCAATCTGTATATCAAATCCTTAGGAGATACATTGGAAAGTAGCTAATATAATTATTAGTTATATCCATGGTACAATTGGATATGGATTAGTACACATATATCATTGGGTGTGTGAGATATCTCAAGGAAACACCTAATATTAATTATCGACCAGGATCAGTAGACTTAGAGTTGAGACAAAATATATGCCTAGGTAGAAAGGGATCTCAGATTCGGCTTGTCAGACCTCAGAGATATTTAATAAAGAAGAGATCAGAGATCAAACTCTAAACAACACAACTACTGAGCTAACCTAATCAATAGATTAAAACAATATCAAATTATACCATCCTATGTAAGAATTAAATGATGGAAGAAGAACTGAATTCTAACTTAATAGAGAAAGTGTGATAAAGCTTAGAACTATAACATGACTTTTTTCATCCATACATAAGTGATAAAAAGTTGATATGCTAACAAGTGAAAAACTTGATTAGTATAAAAGCAAGCAGGACACTTTGATAAGAATATCTGATTATAATCCAATGTTTATGTCGTGAAAATATTCATATGAATGTAACAACAATTTTACAATAGAAGAGATTTTAACAACCCTAGAAGAGATTAACTATCTAAAACAAGACTGAAACAACGACTACTTAATAAATCAGATGTGAAGAATTTTATTTTAGAGGAAGGTTTAAGAGAAAGAAGAAGAACTTCATTTAAGAACTTATAAACATGAAACAAAGTTAAAGTATGTCTAAACTGTTAAATCAGAAGCAAGAAGCATTATACTCAGATGGACAGAATAAACTAGATTCTAAAGATGCTAAAACGATGTAGAGAGTATAAGGGTTTGAATGGCAATCAGAATGCCTGTCTGAATGACAGTCTGAATGCTAGTCTGGACGAAGGAAGAAGATTTAAGCTAAGGGAAGGAGGAATTTTAGATGACTTAATTACCAGCTGGTGAATGCACATGACCTTATGATGCAAAAGAGGCAATGAGTAGATTGTTTAGAAGATAGAGTGAGGGAAGAAGTGATCTATGTAAGAGGAAGACTAGCTATTTCTACTTCATCCTAAAGCAAGTTTAGTTTGAAATTGGAGGAATTTTGATGCTACAGAGGAAGAACTACAAAGTTTTAAGGGAGAAGCTAACTATGGGAAGGCTCAGAAAACTCAGCTAACTTGATTCCAAGGGACTCTAGTAAGCTCAATTCCTTACGCAAGACTGCAGAGGCAAGCTGGAAGAGATGAATGCAACCTAACCTATCAAGCAAAGGAGGTGAAATAAATATGACCTATCCTATGAAGAAAACTTAGCTGAACCTAAGTGTAACCGGTTACTTAATTGTATGCTGCAAACATTGTTAACATAAGCACTTCACAAGATGCATATCACATAACATAGAGCTCTTCATTCATATAAACAATAAAACATGAGTGACAATAAACTACATAACAAAAATTTCATCTATGTAAATAACAGAACAACAATTGAGATTTCAAAATGTAGATATCATGTATAAGATAGATGCAGAGATGAAATACACAACACAACGTTATCTGCAGAAACGAATATAAACTATACACACAGACTGGAGACCGCTGATCGTTGAGGGGCCCGTCTCAGCAAGCAGAGGCTGAGTCTTTATTAATCAATCACCACACATGCTGCCAGATCTTCATTAAACCATAACAAAGATATATATATTGAATCAACAAAGCATTACAGCATCCCTGTGTTCATTTGCAGTTGGAGAAAGATCAATAAGACTGACTTTGTCTCAGTCATGTCAAATGGAAAACAAGACTTAACAATACACAACAAAGCTTGACAAGACTTAACCAGTTTCAGAAGTAGGAACGCCTATATATATGATTACAATATGAAGAGCAAGTCGACCCTTTCAGTGGTCGACTGCTTCTAATAATAGACAGTCTTTAACATAGGAAAATGACTCTGTCCAGCATCCCTTGACAACACATAACCAAAAACGGTTCTGCTCAGCATCTCATGACAACTCATATGCCAAGGAACGGCTTCATGATGACTCAGGATAGCACACGGGAGGTTCCCCAGGGTCTATTACGTCATTCTCCTACACAATAGCTGGAGAGTTAATTCCTCTTCGTTGTGGGCAGAAGTGGATGCGGTGTCAGGCTGGGTGTGCAGGAGGAAGGATCTTTTAGAACTCCAGTTCACAAACCACCAGGTCCACGTCCCAAACAAAATCCACGCGCCGGTTCATATTTTAACAACCCGAGCATATCTCAACCAATGAATTTGTGGATTGAATGCATGTCCGAACAACGGGTTGAATGAACATGACTCCAGTAAGCGCCTAATTGAAGGTTTCGTTGAGAGCCATCATCTGTAAAATGAAAATAACATCATTAAACAATCCAGATAATCATTAATAAACCAAAATATAGCGAATCTTGCCCAATATTCATAATATGTATAAATAAATGCATACCTGTCCCATTTGGCAATCTAAATGGCAAAAAGAGCAATTTATGATATCAAAAATGATGATAGAGCCGCCATTCAGAGTATATTTATCGACCAAAAAGAGTGATAAAGTGGGCACCAACATTCCCCCAAACCAAAGACATGCCAGGTCCCACTGAGTAAAACATAAAAGAGATTTAGGAAGAAGGCCGAACTGCGGTAGCAGCGACCTTTGACTTCGACGAGAAGGGTTTGACTTTAGCCTTGAACTTCTTACATTGATCCCATAGGCTATCATATTTCAACCGAAGAGTCAGATTATCAACTGTCTTAGCCTCATTCAAAAACTCAACAGATTGTACTTGACTATGTAATGTCTTGACCTCTTGACGAAGCTCAAAGATGGTCCCAACATACCCTTCATTCTGACTCCTTAATTTTGCCAAGTCTTGATTTAACCTGTCCACAGTCTGCTGGAGTGAAGGAGGTGCTTCTATCAATGATGCAGGGTCCTTTTGAGGGCTTGCTTCCTCCGGGAAGGACTCAGGGTTAGAAGGTGTAATGTATTCTTCGGGATCGTTTTCTTCAATATTTGCAGGGGTAGGAGCAGGGTCTTCAAGTAAGGTGGCAGAGAGATTGTCCAATGCCAAAAGAGGTGATCCAAAGGCAGGGATATTTTCTTGTTCGTCGGGGTGGTCGACATGCTGTGTCTGAGTGAAGGATGCATCAAGGGAACGATTGGCCTTTCTCGATTTCTTTGGCACTGGTGAAAAATAGGAGGGTTCTAGAGTCGTGTCTTCTTGGGCAGGCTCAGAAGAGGTTGTTTGTACAGGGTGCATTTCTTCCAAGGTGCCTTCTTCAGATCGCATAACCTTGAAATCACTCTTCGGTTGGTTGGGGGTTTGAACGGGCTTATCAGGACGGGAGTGAAATCGATGGAGCCTACGAGAGGAAGAAGGTTTGATAATAGGTTTCGCAATTAGGTGAGCGTTTAAGGTCTCGAATACAAAGTTGTCCCAAGTCTTCCCCTCTTCTTGTAATTGATGGGTGATTAAAATTTTGATAAGGCAGTGGTGATACAGGCTGCCAGAGGGATTGAAATTGTTCTTTCGAACTTGAATAGACATTTTCTCTAGACTTTTTAAGAAGTAGAAGGGAAAATTCAAGGGTTGATTATCAACAAAATGGGCTAACAACTGAAAATGGCAGGATTTAAAAACCGAGAATTTACCTTCGCAGGTGATTAAGTGAATGATGACAATCAATGGATCAAGGAACTCGGCCTTAACCCATTCTCGATGAACCCCTTTTACACCCTTGACATGCTGATACTCAGGCTTGAGAGCAAATTTGTGTGTTGTGTGTGGGAGAAACAAGTGCTTGTGCCAATGGGCACCTCCTCTCGGTAGTTTCGTGGCTGCTGATATGAACTCTTCTGTCACCGAGAAGGTAAGGTGGCCAACCCGAGCCTCTTTACTGTCAAAACCCTTTGCGAACAGAAGGGAAATCTCGTGGTCATGGTCATTGAAGAGACGGAGAAACGGGCCCCAACCAGCACGCAGGAATATATCTTGACAATCTCTGAACTCGGCAATGCGCAAGAGGTCTTGATAGCTTCCTGGCTCATGGCGGGTAGGAATTGTGAATGGAAGCTGACAAATGTGGCTAAACATGCAAAAAGAATGCACTCAGTTGCAGAGGATAGAGCGTCAAGGCAAAATGAGGAAATGAGTGGGATGAGTGAAAATTCACGCAAGGTTAGGGTTAAATCATGGTCCGATTGAGCAGCTGGATGATCGTGGAGCACGTATGAGTGATATGCTCATAATTGAATTTCCTTGAGTCGTGTGCCATTTAAAAATTCGTAATTATGGATTTGTGTGCTTTATAATGTGTTCAACCATGTCCAAAGTAAAACTTTGGACAGGTTGAACATAATCGTTTGCTATGAATTAGACATAATTACATATAAACCGTGATGTCTTCCAAATAAATGATGAATGGTACGATAAACGAAGAATTGGGATCATGTGATAGCATCCAAGGTGTATGATTTAACCTTATTAATAAAACAAAGTAACACACCAAGATATCATTCTGAATTGACCTTTGATTATAATTAATGGATCAGATATATATAAATGAAAACCCCAAATACATATCTGACCATACTTATTAACGTATTATAGTTTTATTCTATACTCTATTCGGATTGGAATTTACTTACTCTGTTTTGTCATTTCAATATCACTTCATTATTTATTTGCCTCATTCATCACCTTATTCATATCGGCATTCGACCCGTCATTCAACCCTTCATGCAGCCTTTGGTCTGTATATGAGCTTGTTTTACAAATGCTGACTGTGGCTACTTTTTGCAGGAAGTTTTAAAGCTGTTAGTGAACAAAGGATGATCGCAACCTTGCTTTTCTGGAATTTATGTTTTATCATAGGGCATTCTTCTTGATTATCTGCATTTTCCTTGAAGACATCTATCATAAAGATGGTCATGCTATTGTCAGAAATAAGTAGACCATAAAATATTCTGATCCTCCCCCAAACCGAGAATATGGCATGTCCTTGGGCCATAAAAGAGAGGGGGCAGAACTAGTTAGTATATGATTTTCAATCTTAAAATTTTTAGCCATGACTCTGAAATAATGATTCATATATGCAAATTCACTAAAAATAAGTAACAGTGCGTATTAAGACCAGGTGAGTAATAATGATGTAATTGATGCAAGAAAATGCCACAGGAAAACCAATCATCAAGGACTCATTCTGAAAGATCTCTTGTCATCTTAAGAATATAGATAAAGTTCACCTTTGAGTTCATCTGATCTCTATGATTATAGGTCCCACTTCTAGAATAACAATTTCCTAGATATTATTTGAATTAGATGACAAGGTCCAAGTCTATCTTACATCCATTCTCAATTGATATTACAAATAATTAGACAGTGCCTGTGTTTGTGTACTGAACCATGTGCATAGCAATGTATTAACTGTACCTCTCTTTCCTGATATTGCCCCCGCTGCCAGCAGGCCTGTTCAGTACCCCGACGGGTTTATCTTGGTACCATGCAAGCATAGTCCCACTGCCAGCGAGCCTTTTCAGTACCCCGGGGGGTTTACTTGCATTTACCAAACTTCCAGGTTTAAGATTTTACTTAACATGGACTCGTTGCCAGCAGGCCTGTTCAGTACCTCGGCGGGTTTGCTTTGTATAATGATGTTAGCATATGGAAGCTGGTTGGCACAAGAGTATATGGAACATTGCTAGACACATAGTTCAAGAATATAAGTAAGGATAGCTTATATTACTGATCATATCAAAAGAGAATAACCTAAAGTTGTCTTTGACTTCTTAATCCATCTTCTCCAAAGTAGTGTTCCCCACAAGTAGAAATATTACTTACCCTCCGGCTTACTTTTTAAAGAGTGCTTTAGAGACAAGTTTCAATAATGGGTCCAAGGTGATCTAATCGCCCATAGGTGAGAGAAAATTCCTGGCAAATATATTGATTATAGTAGGTCTTAAGCAACTGCTGATAGAAAATCATGAATTTGTATATTTGAATCAATTACCATGCAAGTTATGAAGTTCAAGAAAAGGAATCATAAAAGTGGTTTTTAAAGGTGAGATGAGATTATGCTTACTTTTCATTAGAATTATTAAATGAGTTTCAGAGCATTTCCTTTTTCAACTGATGTCTTTAAAAGATGTGATCCCTATGACCAGATTGCAAATGATTTATTGAATTTTATTCAAAACTATATATACATAGAACTATATATGAAAACGTGAAAGGGAGGAGAAGAGTCTTTTCTTCTTTATTATTGTAAGTTTTGAGCTGATTGGAGGTAAATGTTTGTTTTATTAATCATATAATCAACTGTCAGAAAATGACCCTTGTTTATTAAAAACCAAAGGAAAAACATATCTACATATGTACAAATAAAAGCAACCCCTTTTTGAATCTCAAGAACTAGGAGAAAGAGAAGGTCCCTTTTCAACTAATTTCATTTTCTCTTGTGGTTCTTGAATAACAATTGATGATTTGGGTTGACCTTGCACAACTCTTCCAGATCGTGATTGAATATCATGGACAAGTGTGGTGGTCATAACATAAGATGGGAGGAGTTGTAACCCAATGCTATTGAGAGCTTGGGTTGGCTTATTGTTAAGGATTCGTATCGGTTGTGCAGGCAATATTGGGAATTTTTTAGACTTCATGTCTCGGATATGGGGAGGTTGATCTAAGGTAGGGAGTAATGGAGGAGGTGGAAATCCAGGTAAAAGTTGTTGGATATTAGGTGGATGAGGGTAATTAGGCATGGGAGGGGGAGATGGAGCATAGGCTTGTTCTCTCCAACCATGTGCCCATTGTTGCTGCTGAATATTCTGAGGTGGCCATTTCTTCCAATTTGAAGCATCCCATACTTGAGGAGCTTGATAAGGGTGGTAGTAAGGTGGGGTTTGTAACAATGGATCCTGGTAAGTTATTTGATCTCTACGCTGCCAAGACCTCCTAGATGTTTCTCCAAGGTTTTCACTTATGCCTTGCAAACTAGGAAATGGTGAAGAGTTGTTGGTTGGATTGTAAGGGTGATAGATTGAAATTTTATCCAACGGACATTCTTGTCGAGGATGCTTGGTTCTACATCTGGGGAAGAACACACTCGTTATTGCATGTTCTTTCTTTTTAGCTTGTGATGCATCTGGTTGAGAGTCCATAGCTTCTAGAAAGTCAATTTTAAAGTCTTCTAGCAAACTTTCCAATTCTATCCTTGTAACTTTATCAGGGTTTTTCAGATTTCTAATACAAGCCTCCTGAAAATATCTCCTACTTTTCCCTCTATTGCTCATGTCATAAATAAAGTTAAGAGTTCTCAACAATTCTTCAAAAATTTCCTTAGGGAAGAATGTATCCTTTTGGGGGTCACTATATCTTGGTTTATGCAGGACATAGCGATATCTCTCAAGGTGACCTTCTAAGCTATAATAACCTTGATATTTTTGAAGAAATGCGGTCTCCATGTCTCCCCAAGTCTTGATACTAGATAACCCTTTGAACCATAAAAGAGCGGAGCCTTTCAATGTGGCTGGAAAAAGTTTTAACTTTTTTCCCTCTTGTAGATAATCATACATTCTACACAAGATGTCAAATTCGAACAAAAAGGTATCCGGATTCTCACTATCTTTCCCATAAAAGGTAGGTAATGGGGAAGGAGGAATGATTACATCCCGTTTAGGTTCTAAAATGGGTAATCCAAAAGTTCCCTTATTCTGAGTTTCTTCTTTTTCTATGTTGTGTCTCATCTCATTATGATCTTCCTGATCCATGTAGGATTTTTGCTCTAGGTTTCTTCCTTTTTGCTTCTTATGGAATGTGGAGGATCTTTTAATAATGTTCCCTTATGGATTAATCCCTATGGTTCCCCTTGTTCCTAAAAGAATTTCCCTAGTAAGTCTATTCCCTTTGTTTATGTTCCGATATTTTTTATTAAGTTAATAGATGGGGTAGGATGCACCCCCTGTGATAGTGAAGACTTTGGTATTTTTGGTTACTATCTCTAAATCTCTAGACCTATTCATAAAACAAAAATTATAACTAGAAAACTTATTATAACAATTGTTGGGTTTTGGGGATGCCTGTTATAACATATGTGCAGGTTCTTACCTCTCGTCTTACTGCTCACCCCGCCACCAGCCTATATCTAAATTTTGGAAAGAAAATTCTATCTACTTTTCATTATATTCTACCTATTTTCAACTCCCCGGCAACGGCGCCAAAATGTTGGGTGTGTGAGCTATCTCAAGGAAACACCTAATATTAATTATCGACCAGGATTATTAGACTTAGAGTTGAGACAAAATATATGCCTAGGTAGAAAGGGATCTCATATTCGGCTTGTCAGACCTCAGAGATATTTAATAAAGAATAGATCAGATATCAAACTCTAAACAACACAACTACTAAGCTAACCTAATCAACAGATTAAAACAATATCAAATTATACCATCCTATGTAAGAATTAAATGATGGAAGAAGAACTGAATTCTAAATTAACAGAGAAAGTGTGATAAATCTTAGAACTATAACATGACTTTTTTTCATCCATACATAAGTGATAAAAAGCTTATATGCTAACAAGTGAAAAACTTGATCAGTATAAAAGCAAGCAGGACACTTTGATAAGAATATCTGATTATAATCCAACTTTTATGTTGTGAACATATTCATATGAATGAAACACCAATCTGACAATAGAAGAGATTTTAACAACCTTAGAAGAGATTAACTATCTAAAACAAGACTGAAACAATGACTACTTAATAAATCAGATGTGAAGAATTTTACTTTAGAGGAAGGTTTAAGAGAAAGAAGAAGAACTTCATTTAAGAACTTATAAACATGAAACAAAGTTAAAGTATGTCTAAACTGTTAAATTAGAAGCAAGAAGCATTATACTCAGATGGATAGAAGAAACTAGATTCTAAAGATGCTAAAACGATGTAGAGAGTATAAGGGTCTGAATGGCAATCCGAATGCCTGTCTGATTGACAGTCCGAATGCCAGTCTGGACGAAAGAAGAAGATTTAAGCTAAGGGAAGGAAGAATTTTAGATGACTTAATTACTAGTTGGTGAATGCACATGACCTTATGATGCAAAAGAGGCAATGAGTATATTGTTTAGAAGATAGAGTGAGGGAAGAAGTGATCTATGTAAGAGGAAGACTAACTATTTCTACTTCATCCTAAAGCAAGTTTAGTTTGAAATTGGAGGAATTCTGATGCTACAGAGGAAGAACTACAGAGTTTTAAGGGAGAAGCTAACTATGGGAAGGCTCAGAAAACTCAGCTAACTTGATTCCAAGGGACTCTAGTAAGCTCAGTTCCTTAAGCAAGACTGTAGAGGCAAGCTGGAAGAGATGAATGCAACCTAACCTATCAAGCAAAGGAGGTGAAATAAATATGACCTATCCTATGAAGAAAATTTAGCTGAACCTAAGTGTAACCGGTCACTTAATTGTATGCTGCAAACATTGTTACCATAAGCACTTCACAAGATGCATATCACATAACATAGAGCTCTTCATTCATATAAACAATAAAACATGAGTGACAATAAACTACATAACAGAAATTTCATCTATGTAAATAACATAACAACAATTGAGATTTCAAAATGTAGATATCATGTATAAGATAGATGCAGAGATGAAATACACAACACAACGTTATCTGCAGAAACGAATATAAACTATACACACAGACTAGAGACCGTTGATCATTGAGGGGCCCGTCTCAGCAAGCAGAGGTTGAGTCTTTATTAATCAATCACCACACATGCTGCTAGATCTTCATTAAACCAGAACAGAGATATATATATTGAATCAACAAAGCATTACAGCATCCCCGTGTTCATTTGCAGTCGGAGAAAGATCAATATGACTAACTCCGTCTCAATCATGTCAAATGGAAAACAAGACTTAACAATACACAACAAAGCTTGACAAGACTTAACCAGTTTCAGAAGTAGGAACGCCTATATATATGATTGCAATCTGAAGAGCAAGTCGACCCTTTCAGTGGTCGACCGCTTCTAATAATAGACAGTCTTTAACATAGGAAAACGACTCTGTCCAGCATCCCTTGGCAACACATAACCAAAAACGGTTATGCTCAGCATATCATGACAACTCATATGCCAAGGAACAGCTTCATGATGACTCAAGACAACACACGGGAGGTTCCCCAGGGTCTATGGCGTCATTCTCCTACGCAATAGCTGGAGAGTTAATTCCTCTTCGTCATGGGCAGAAGTGGATGCGGTGTCAAGCTAGGCGTGCAGGAGGAAGGATCTTCTAGAACTCCAGTTCACAAACCACCAGGGCCACATCCCGAACAAAATTCATGCGGCAATTCATCTTTTAACAAACCGAGCATACCTCAACCAATGAATCTGTGGATCGAATGCATGTCCGAACAATGGGCTGAATGAACATGACTTCAGTAAGCACCTAATTGAAGGTTCCGTTGAGAGCCATCATCTGTAAAATGAAAATAACATCATTAAACAAGCCAGATAATCATTAATAAACCAAAATATAGCAAATCTTGCCCAATATTCATAAGATGTATAAATAAATGCATACCTATCCCATTTGGAGATCTAAATGGAAAAAAGAGCAATTTATGATATCAAAAATGATGATAGAGCCGCCATTCAGAGTATATTTATCGACCAAAAACAGTGATAAAGTGGGCACCAACATATATCTAGAAGATTTCATGTTGATTGGTTACATATTCAGACTAGGAAGGTTGTAGGGATGAAAAAGTACACTTTAGGTTATACATTTAGCATGGGTTCAACAACACTTGCTTGGAGTATTAAAAAGAAACTTATAGTTTCACTCTCCACATCAAAAGAAAAGTACAAACTAGAAACTACAACAACATGTGAAGCAATGTCCTGATGTAGATGAGTTGGCCGCAGGTGTACAACTTCCATCATGAAGCGAGGGATGAAAGGAAGGCCATGTGGACGTAGGCATGACCACATGATTTCCTCATGCCCTCTCTGATGCTACATTGCCTCAGAATGACAACGATCCAGTGTTCCAAATCAATCCTAGTGCATGTGAAGGTTGCACCAAGGATAAGGTCGTTAAGGTGGAAGGCACATCCAAGATTGGATTAAACGAGAATTGGCAATGGGTGGCTGAATTTGTTTCCTCTACTCAATTTTTCATTAGCATACTATGAAAACATTGTACAGTAACACAGTTACTGGTATCATGTATCTTCGTAGGCATTTGAATGGTGAATTTGACATGGTTTTCACATTTACAGGAGGTTGAGGAATATTATCCCGATTATGAAAATAATGAGTGGAATGATAGTTGATGTTGATGCTAGGAACTTGGGTGTTGGATGTTGTATAAATGGGACTAGTTTGATGATGAAATACAATGGTTCTTCTACTCATGGTAATTGGGATATTCTTCTTCTTGATTTGTATTGTTGTCGGGGGCATCTGTTTAGCTTGCAGAAGTTCTTAGCTGGTTTTGTGTCGAGGATGTTAACATACTTCTTTCCGTGGCTCTCCAAGAGCATGTGCAAATTCCCCGTGGTGGGTCTAGAAGAAGCCACCCATAATCTAACCATAGCGAGGATCCGCTTGCTAGTAGTCTAGATGTGTCGACTCATATTGAGAAAACTATTGAGGAAATGGAACATCTTGCAATTAAGGAACAAAATCAAACCAACTCTAGGACCAGCCCTTAGTGGGTGGTCAAGTTTTCTCTCTCCCAATTCCTGATGGAGCATGAGTTTCAGAAGGTGGAGCTTTTGAACATAATTGGTTGTATCCGCAAGAATTTGGATGTTGTGCACCATTAGTTGGATGATGTTGCGGACGTGAAAGGGATTGTGTATCAACTTATGCTAGGAAAATGTTTTTATTTTGGTTAGGGGTCTCAAATTTTGTATGTTAATCGGTATCTATTCGGCATATAATTATTTTGCTAGAGGTTTCCGAGTAATTTTGATAGAACATGGAATTTTTTAGTTGATATATCTCTCTTTACGACAACCTGGTTTCCCATTAATTGGCAGGTCATACTCGTTTTTTGTAAGTTTTTAAAACTAGTCATGGACATAATATTATGTCACTCTTATATAGCCTAAGTGGAATGCTCCTCCTCAAGGGTGGGTCAATCAATAGCTTTGTACTATATTTCGTTTGGTTAATAGAAGGTTCTACAATAGCTTACAAAAAAATACATGTGAAGCAGTTTGGTTAAGAAGAATTTTGCAGGATCTACACGAGCAATAGGAATAATCAACACAATTGATTTGTGATAATCAAGTACTATTCAAATGGATAAGAATCCAATGTTTCACAACAAGACCACTCACATATATATATTATATAGTATCATTTTGTTTAAGAATTGGTTCAGAAAGGTGTGCTCGAGATTATGTATTGCAATATATAATAGCAAGATGTAGCTATTTTCACCAAGGCACTACCAAAGGTCAATTTTTTCAAATTTAGAGATGATTTTGGAATCTCCACAAATGATCATTATAGGGAATAAATGTTGGGAATGATTCATTTGTATTACCCCTTCTCTAAATTAGAATGTTTTTTGAAATTATTAGTGTGCTCATATCTCATAGAGAGAATTTGAGAATGAGCTAATAATTGGTGAGTGAACTTAGGGGATGTTTGTTAAGTTATTATAGGATTTGGTTGTTCATGTATAAATATATGTGTTAGTAATGAAAATGAATGAGTGAATGTGCATTATTGTTATATCATTTTCTTTCTCCATTATTGCTAGTGTAAAAACTTTAGCACTATATATGCAAACTACAAGAAATAAGCTACTATGAAGTGACAATTAAGCCCTATATATTATGACATTACATTTCTATTATTATATTAGTATTGTATTTATTGGTTGGCTAGGACCTTAATTGTGATTGTATAGTCGACTAGAATTGTAATTGTACCCTTTGTCTCCTATATATATACCAAGGAGGCCTAATTTAGGGTGATCTCATATTGTCTTGTTCATTTGATACATTGTATAAGGAGGTTTTTCCCTTGAACATGATTCCTATTCATCTCTTTATTTCATTGAGTATGTACAAGTTCACTCTCATAAAAGGGATAAAAATAACAAATTTTGGGAAAGTTACCATAACTTTCCCTTGACACATTAGCATTGGGTCAAACTCGTGGCATTACAGAGAAGACATACTAGGATACCGCATAAAATAATTTCATACTTAGAAGAGCTTAATTTTTAGAGATACTTCAGGAGCAAGATCGGGCAACATGACAACCAACAAACCCAGGTTTTTAAATGTATGTTACCTTGGAACTTGCATACATTTTGATTGGAATATTTGTTTTGGTTTATTCAAAAGGTGTGATAAAGACGAAATAGAGAATAAATCTATTAAATATCCATGGGAATGTAATGGAAAGAGGCGGATAAAAAAATTACTTCACCCACTAAACCTTCCAAAATATCAACCATGACTCATGAAGTAAATGAAGAAATCTGTAACCAACTATCCAATTTGGAGGCCAAGGTCAAGGAATTGATGTAGAATTTTGAAGAAATGACTAAAACACTTCTTCAAACCCTTGTTTCACAAATGACTTAATATTTGTCTGAGTTATTTAATGACTAAAATAACTGAAATAAAAGTACTCAATGAAACATCCACAACTAAATATCTGCAATAAATGAACACTTGAATTTAGGGCCAATGCCCAGGGAAAAACCTCAGTGTGAGAAAAAACCAGAGAGATGTATTTTATTATGCTGGAGCAAAACTGAAATTTCCTTTACAAAACTCAGAAATTTATACTTCAAACAACAAACTAAGAAATGCATAAATAACTTATCTTTGCCCTCCTTTTTGAAAAATGTGCAAGCATAAATAAATACTAGACTGTCCACACGTGTGACCAAACTGAAGATTTTTGGGAAAATGTGCCACTATACGGCCTGCAAACTGACAGACTGTACGACCTGCAAACTGATAGAATATCTGCAATAAATGCACATACTGTCTCAAAAAACATGTCAGATCTGTACTTTATGGATTTGTCCTCAGTTGTACGGATTTGCTGCTGTCAGAACTCCTCGTTTTTGTGCCTTCTGATTACTGAAAATTTTCTGTATAAGACTGTGTTGTACGGACTTCTTTGGCCACCTTGGAAACTGTGCACTTTAGTTTGTGAAGTAAATTCTCTCTCTCTCAATAAAAACCGATCTCTCATTTGTCTTGTGTGTTATGGCTCTCTTCCCTAGGTTCATTAAATAGGAGACTTTCCCTTTTTGAAACCCTAACTAATTCAAACTACTTTTTGAATGGTTGAGATCACTTATGATCTAAGGGTTTACATTAAAAGCACATTAAATGTCCTTTTTAATCATTTAATGCACAAATACATTTTAATAAAGTCACTTTAATTTTAAAACATAAAGTCACTTTTTATATTTTAAAAGTACATCTCCTAGGAAAAACAACTTATGTCCCCACCATGTAAAATACAAAAACATATTAAGGGATCTAACTCATTACAAAATTTCAACACTCCCTCTTAATGAGGGAGGTCCCAACACAATCATCTTGACCACTGTTAAGAGCTTCAACTAACTCTGGAAGCTAATGTCCGAACATAACTGGATCCTGCTCATCTTCTTTGCGCTGATTGAGTTTTCCACCAGTCCAGCTCTCCCCATCTAAAAGTACCATATGTGCATCTGCTTCATTCTCAGAATTTGATTCTGACAGCCACCCACCTGAACCTGGAAGCATCACCTCTCCATGTAGAAAGTAAAGTTTGTCTTTTCTATTCCCAAGTAGAATAGTATTATCAGATTTTTCTGTCCGATAGAGGAACACATTTCCTCTTTTAATGAAAACTCCATACCCATCATCCTCCAAGGATGATATAGAAAGTCTGTTGAATTTCTGTTGAATTTCATGCCTAGGACGAACAACGCTCAGTCTACTCCAAGAACTTATCCAAACCTGAGTTGGAATTTTATAGTTCCAACTCCTTTGCTTTCTGCTTGAGTGCTTCCAATACCTGTTCCAACAAAACGTCCTCTGGCTATTTCTTCAATCTTCTGAAAATTTCCATATTTCCCTATCATGTGGCTTGTTGATCCACTATCAACTACCCACATGTCATGGAAATCTATAGTGCTACCTACACTAGTTTGTACATAAACTAAAGAGAATTCATTTTCAAACTGGGAAGCAAAATCTCCCATCTCTGCTAATGGTACTCCCTCTTTCTCTTCATTCCCTTTCCTTTTTGGACACTGACTAACATAATGACCAAATTTATTGCAACAGAAAAAATGTACCTTAATGGGGTCTTTTTACTTCTTCTTCCATTTTCCCTTACCTTTAGCTGTAAGAGCAACATTGTCTTCACTGTTCTGAGCTCCACTATGGAATGTCCCCTCCCAGGACTCTTCTTGAACAAAGTCATCCCATAACCTTGTCCAATCTGGAAGCTTTTCTCTTGCAACCAATCCTCATACAAAGGTGTGCCAATTTGCAATGAATCCATTGATAGCATACCTGACTAGCTCTTCATCTTCCACTTTCTCACTTGCAGCACCCAATTCATCTCTAACTTGGGTGATCTTTGTGAGATAAGTAGAAACAGTATCAGTTTCTATCATCTTGGTGTTCCTCAGCTTCTCTCTGAGAACCATCTTCCTGTTTTGGTTCTTACTCTGATATAAGGTACATAAAGCAGTCCAAATTTCAAATGCATAAGACTTACTAGAGACATGAGGTATCACATGATCCTTGATAGAGTCCAAGAAGATCCCCTGATATTTAATATCCTTCTTATCAAAGGCATATTTCTGTGTGGCATCTGTAGGAACTGTTATTGTAGTGGAAGCTCCAACAATATCCCACAACCCTTGATCTTTGAACAATATTGTGATACACTCCTTCCATGGACTGAAGTTTCCAGCTCCATCCAACCTATCCTTGTACCTTAATCCTATTGATGCCATGACCCTTAAACTGATAACCACCTGCAAGACCCTTCTTTTCTTCTACAAAAAAAAAATGTTCTTCCCACATTTAGAAACCACAAGATTCATAAACTTATAGAGTCAAGCTATGATACCATGTAGAATTTTGAAGAAATGACTAAAACACTTCTTGAAAACCTTGTTTCACAAATGACTTAATATTTGTCTGAGTTATTTAATGACTGAAATAACTGAAATAAAAGTACTCAATGAAACATCCACAAATAAATATCTGCAATAAATGAACACTTGAATTTAGGGCCAATGCCCAGGGCAAAACCTTAGTGTGAGGAAAAACCAAAGAGATGTATTTTATTATGCTGGACAAAACTGAAATTTCCTTTACAAAACTCAGAAATTGATACTTCAAACAACAAACTCAGAAATGCATAAATAACTTATCTCTTCCCTCCTTTTCGAAAAATTTGCAAGCAGAAATAAATACCAGACTGTCCACACGTGTGACCAAACTGAAGATTTATGGGAAAATGTGCCACTGTACGACCTGCAAACTGACAGACTGTACAGCCTACAAACTGACAGAAAATCTACAATAAATGCACAGACTATCTCGAAAAACGTGTTAGATCCGATTGTATGGATTTGTCCTCTGCTGTACGGATTTGCTGATGTCAGAACTCCTCAAAATCTATGCCTTCTTGTTAGAAAAATAGGATCGCAGAGCAATAAAAATAAACAAAAATGCAAATATAATCACACAGACACATTACAAGAGAGACACCAATATATCGTGGTTCACCCAAGATGGGCTACGTCCACATTGAAATTGCCAGTCCTTATTATTATACCATCCAGAAAATGAAGGGATACAACCCACAGCACATCCACTGCACTTCCTCTTCACTGTCTCATAGTCTCTCTTCACGATCTCAGAGATCTTTACAATGCATAATACCTAATACATCTTGCCCTAGCCATATTACAATTTCTTTCTTTTATAGGGTAAATACAATGGCAAAATACCACGGGATACCCAAAGCCATGGGTCCGCAAAACTGTTGGCCAACAAACATCCCAAAAAATTTCTCGAGGGCTTCGCCCCCGAACCCCAAGGTTGGGGAACGAGTGTACAGTCCTTTTGTATATCCTATAAAGTTGGGGTAAACGGCTAAGACAATATCATCTATGAGACTGGAAGATCTGGCTCCACAACCAACACTTCTAATTACTGATATTTATTTTTATTTTTATTTTTATATTTTATTTATTTATTATTATTATTATTTATTTATTTATTTTTTATTTTATTTATTTTTTATTTATTTATTTATTTATTTTTCTGTTATGAGACAGTGTTGTATGGACTTCTTTGGCCACCTTGTAAATTGTGCACTTTAGTTTGTGAAGTAAATGATCTCTCTCTCAATAAAAAATGATCTCATCTCTTTTGTCTTGTGTGTTATGGCTCTCTTCCCTAGGTTCATTAAATAGGAGACTTTCCCTTTTTGAAGCCCTAACTAATTCAAACTAATTTTTGAATGGCTAAGATCACCTATGATCTAAGGGTTTACATTAAAAACACATTAAATGTCCTTTTTAATCATTTAATGCACAAATACATTTTAATAAAGTCATTTTACTTTTAAAACATAAAGTTACTTTTTATAATTTAAAAGTACATCTCCTAGGAAAAACAACTTATGTACCCACCATGTAAAATACAAAAACATAGTAAGGGACCTAACTCATTACAAAATTTCAACAATTGAATGATGGGCCAGTGAAAAATTTTCAATTGGTAAAACAAAAATGGATATAGAAAGTGATTTGAAAAATATGGTAAGTAAAGAGGATGTCAAAAATATGGCGAGACAAGAGGATCTCGAAAAGAAGGCTGGGGAGATGGCCAATAAAAAGGATCTCGAATTTATGAAGGGGGTAATTCTAAATGATATGAGATATATATTTCCGCATCGTTCATCTCCTCAAGAAGAGGAGAAGGAGAACGTGAGAGACTTGTCCCAATCATAGATTGAGAAAAGTTAAAAACAATTGGAGAACAAGGAGTTTGAGTCCTCGACATTTGATTGTTCATCACATCATCATGGGTTCAACTCAATACTAAGAAGCTTCTTTGTTCCCAAGAATGAGATGAGAAATTTCAAAGGAAATGGTCTAATAACATGGATATTCTAGATGGAGAATTTTTTTATCTACCCCAAGTGTGAAATTTACAAAAAGGTAACTATTGCATCATTTTATTTAGAACTTGATCAATTTGTATGGTACCAATGGCTTTGTAATCATAAAAAAATTAATTGCTTATTGGTATATAATTACATCTAAATTGATAGAATATTACGAGGATATTAAGAGAAACATTTTATTTAATCAATTGATAAATCTCGAGCAAAAGGGTCTAGTTACAAAGCACATTAAGTAGTTTAAGAAGTTGAGACTTGGAGTGAAGAGCATTCTAGAGAATAATTTGTTGGATCTCTTTATGGGATATAGATCACCAACAAGAGGTTCTACAAATATTGAAAGATAACTTGGCTATAACACAAAATACGATGAAACAACAAGCATATCAAAATCATAGTGAAAGGAAATTTAAGTGGGATATTGGGTATTTTTTAGGCTACAACCATAAAAAAATGTCCCTCGAGCAAAAAAATAAGGACAATAAACTTGCACTCAAGTAATATGGTTCCTATAAGGCCGTGTTGTAGAGGATTGGAATTATGGCTTACAAATTGGAGTTTCCTCCACATTCACATGTACATCTAGTCTTCCATGTTTCTGACCTAAAAAAGGTAATTGGTGACAAGATCATAGTCTAGACTATTTTACCATAGATTGATGAAGAAGGGAAGTTGATACTAGAACCTAAAAAAATCCTTAACACAAGGATCAAACAACTGCAAAATAGAGCAATTACTGAGTACCTAATTAAGTGGAAGAACTTGCCAATAGAAGAGACTGTTGGTTGTGGAGCATGATCTTCCTTACTCAGAGGTCATGTTTCAACTGTGTCTGGATCCTATCCCATGAGGGAGGGGGGGGACTAATTTTAGGATCCCCCCCATTGGTGGGGGTTCAAGGGAAGCGCCCTTGTAGCGAAAATTTCGAAACAAATGCCTTGTAAAATGTTGTAATTTCATAGTCATGACCTGGTCGATAATGGATGATTTACGGGCCCATGGTATTGGGTGTCCCATAGTATTTTCCCATGTTAATCCCTCTTTAAAAGGAAGGCATTGTAATGCAGTTGTGTATTGTATCATTATAAATATCTCTATGATTGTGTAAGAGAGATTGTGAGAGAGTGAAGAGGAAGTTGCAACAGATGTGTTGCAGGTTGTATCCCTTGATTTGTTGGATGGTATAATAATAAGGACTGGCAATTTCTGTGTGGACGTATCCCATCTTGGGTGAACCATGTTATATTGGTGTCTCTCTCGTAATGTTTTTTATGTGATTTATATTTGCATCTTGTTATTGCTCTGTGATCCTTTTTTTCTAACAGAGACAACTTGGGAAGATGAGTCCTTAATGTATAAACATCCAAATTTAATCAAGTGTCGAGGACAAACACTTGTTTGAAGGTGAGCGTCATGTTAAAACCTATACATTATGATATTAAAATTCTATTATATATTAGTATTGTCTTTATTGGTCATCTAGGACCTTAATTGTAATTGTATGGTCGGCTAGAATTGTAAGTGTATCCTTTGTCTCCTATATATATACGAAGGAGACCTAGTTGAGGATCATGTCATATTGTCTTTGCATTTTATACATTGTATAAGGAGGTTCCCCACTTTGAACAGGAATCTTATTCATATCTTTATTTTGTTGTCAAGGCGTCAGGTTACTCTTTCTTCCTATTTTTATGCTATTTTGGGAATTCGGTGCATAACAATGACTAAGTCGAAGAGTACTATATGCTCTATTTCTATAATGAAACTATTGAAATAAGCACTCTTATGGATGTTTCAATGAAAATAAATCTTCATTTTACTTATCAACATCCATCCAATAGAAGACTTAAAACAATCAACTTAATTCCTTCTCTAGTCATTCAATTACTAATTGGAAGTAAATAACATTCTAGATTGTATTAACAACAAAATGCAATAAATAACATAGATATGTAATGATAACAATAAACAACAACAATGTTAGAAGAAAAAATATATTCTAACAAACAACAAAAATTAACAATAGGTATTCATAAATTTCTTCCCTTTAGTACGTCCTAACCAAAGTAAGTTTGATGAATCCCTAAGATGAAACCCTATCTTAAAGTAATAGAAATTGATATCTTATTTAATCAATAAAATTGAAGGTGCAATGTTTGATTACAACTAGACCTCAAAATATATCGAATGGAAAGTAAAATATAGATAACCTAATTGATCATCTATGCTCTTCTTAAATATAAAAACAATCATTGGATCCCCTGAGAAAATCCCAGGAACCTAATTGATATGCTACGATCTTCTTAAATATCAAAACAATATTTGGATTCCTTGAGAAAATCCCAAGGAACACATCGTTTTATTCAATCTTTCCCTATAATCCATAAAGATGTATCATTGTGTTAGAACCTTCCTATGTCGTGGTTAACTTATGGTGTTTCAACCTCAAGGTTGATCATAATTGTTGCTTTCATGGGCCATTCCATCTTATACTGGATTCAAACTTAATTGCCATGAAATCAGTGGCATGATCTCTTGAAATACTCCTCGTGCTTCTAGGATTCAAAATACTTTACAATCAATACATCAATCATTGTTATAAGAAAGGTTCAATCCATACTTGGCATATTTTATATCAAGGTGCTCCTTCAATGGTGTTGAGAGTGACTTTGCAACAAACATGTCTTAGACTAAGAAAGGTGAATCCATACCAACCATTCATAATGTAGCTATAAATTGACATATTCATATTAGATCCTTAAGACACAAAAGCATTTCATGATAATCCCTCATAATAAACACAAAATATTGTAATTCAAACGAAAAAATATAAAGTGACTATCAATTTATTATGTTAGCAATATTTTAGGTACACAAGGGAATATTTAGGCAATATAGGAGGCAAAATTGATGAAAAGGGATAAAAAAGAAGGGAAATTTTAGGCCACGTCATACCCCTCAACATGAAGGGTTGCAAGCCCCTATTCAATAGATACGAAAATTAACCAAAATGTGAGAATGATGTGTAATATTTTACTCCTCATCTGTTGGTTGTACTTCTATGCATGAATCCCTACATTATAGGCCAAGTAGTGGATGACTTCTTCTTTTCTATAGCAAGTTGATTTTCTCTCAATTTATTTCCATCTCTCCTCCTCCCCATTAGTGTTGAAATATTATGTACCCTTCCAATTAGGGATTGGGTGCAATAATAATGGATATATGAATCTTGAGCATAACTAGGGAAATGTTACTCTCATGAGAGTGTCAACATATAGTCGAGACCTAGACATTTACGTTGCTCCAAACCCTAGGAAAGAGTAAGGATTTTCTTTCTTGAGCTTAGGTGAAATATCTTCCCACTTAAATTGGGAATATTGAAGCAATTTGCTTCTAGATGTCCTTGTAACTTTCTCAAATTAAGAAACTAGTGGTTCATGTTGCCTTTATTCCAAGATAATGATAAATTATGGGTCCATTATAAATCTGGTTTGGTTACTCAATACTTCCCTTGGATTAGAAATTTTAATTATAACCCATATTTTAGTTGTTGTCATTGTTTTATATTGCTACATTTCCTCAAATATACTCTCTTCATTTTGCAGCCAAGGTAATGAAGGCCTTGAGTTGCATATCCATTACATAGGGATTTAGATTCTATTTCTTAAATTGAGGGTTCACATAATTATGGAGATAGAACTCACATACCCTATTATGTCTCTTAGGAGTAAAACTAAAATATATCTCATAAAATTCTACTCGATTTTGCATCACAAAGTGTAAATTAGATTCAATCAACCCACCAAAAAATTGAACCACTTGTCCCTTAGTTAAAATGCATATACCCTCGAAAGTGGCCTATAATTCAAAATTTTATTAGCATACTTTACTGCCTTTTCATTAAAAAATATTGCGGTGAAATTATCTTGTCATGCTTTTCTTCCATTTTCTACTTCTACAATTCTAATTCTCTTTTTAAACATAAATTTTCACATTACATTTGCTTCATAGTTTCTAGATGTTGCATCTTAAATATATTGTTTTTTTCGTGTAAATAAGAAATTACATGGTTTTGATGTTCTATTGAGATGACTCCTTTTATCATTTGACTCTACAATGGATTTCCATTTAACAAATTCAACTTCAAAAATTTTACCTTGTCTAAGTAGGTTCTCAATCTCCTTCATTGGGTTAGCAACACATTCTTTGTCTCCTTCAATGTCCTTAGGTCACAAGATGATATTTTTTACTATTTTTTATTAATGATCCCTTGTTCTTCTAGATACATTTTTTTATGCCATCTTTCCTACTATAGGTATTTTTGGCTTCCTTGTAGAATTAGGGTTTATCTTAATAAGGGAATGCCAAATATGGATCAGTACCTGGGCAATATTCTCATTAGGAAGTTCCATTTATTCAAAATATGGAACTTCTATCCTTTCTCCTTCTCCTTCTTCTTCTTCTTCTTCCATCACATCTTTTCTTCTTTTTAAAACCATATCCTTTGTGGGGATTGGGTAATTATGATGTCTTCTTTGTTGCTTCTAGTGATTCTTCCTTAAATGATCCTAGCACTATTATCCTTATTGAAGACTTCCCTTTGCATATTCCTTCTTGGATGACTTGGTGGCCTCACCATAGGGTTGTGATTTAGGAGACTCTGTAGGTTCGTATAGGGCTTGGATTCCTTCATAAGGTGATCCTAACACTACTCTCATCCTAGGAATCTTTCTCCACGAATATTTGATTTTTGATGATTCTCTAATATGACTATGGAACTGTGGTTTATGTGGCTTAGTAGCCCTTGTGGTCTCTATGCTTAGATTTCTTCCTCATTTAATATGATGAATCCTTCCCAAGAAATTCCATGTTGTTTCTATGATAATGCATCAATCATTAATAGTCTCATAATCCCATGATGAGTGAGTGCATATCTTTTCTTATTGTACCTTAGTATCCATTTATTTAAGATAATTAAATAGCTATAGAAGAATGCTATTGCAAGGGTCGAGATTTTGATATGTGTAGAAATGAAGGTGCCTCAACATTTGAAAATGGTAAGTAGGTAACAAATTGTGTCTACCCTTGTATGTGATATACCCTATGACATGCAATGCAACTTCATCCCATGGCATGGGCATACTATCACGTTTTACTCATTAACCCATGTCTTCCATGGATTCATATGCAAGCAAGATTTGTTGCTTCACTTCATGAGATTTGTTTCTATCTTCCTTGTCCCATTCTTTTCCTATTGAAAATCTTGTGACTCTACAAATCAATATTTCATTATTTTTTATCTCTGGTTCTTTCATAATGTATATACACCCCTTGAACGATCTTACTGCGATATCTTCCTTAAAATTATGCAAAATTGCAATGTTATTTTGATCATTATAACCTTACAATTTCTTGAAATATACCATCCATCCTACTTCAAAAAACATTCAGGACCTGGCATTTATTCTTTATCAACTCAGTATCAATTGGATCCATTCTATTTAATATCCAACCCATTTTTTGTAGTGGATTCTATTCAATTGTTCTTCCCTTTTCCATGTTTTTGTAACTCCAAACATTTACAAATGAATGTGTTGTTGTTTATAGTTTCCTTCTTTTCTTTTGTCATGTAAATTTGAATTGAAATATGGCATTTAGGCTTATAGTATTCATGATGGGAAATGCTTACAAAATATTGTATTACCTCTAGTGAAAGTGCCATGTTATCAATTATCACTTTAGTTTTCGAATAAACCACCACAACATCTCAACTCATCAAAAATTTGTAAGTTTTATTTTTCATGATAAACTTTACTAATGAGAAACTTTGTTGAAGAGAAAACAGCCCCTACCCCACAACTTAAGCCTTCAACCACCTTGATCAACCAGAATGGATAAGTAGAAAGCCCCAAAATATATGATAAGAAAAATGATGAAGGGCTATGTTACTTATTGGATATAGATTCATGGAAGAGTTATGAGATTAACGGTCATGACATTTTTAATATAATAATTTTATTGAAAAAATATTTCACCTAAATTGTTAAGACAATCAATAGATAACTTCATATGATATTCTTACTAAAGAGATGTTATGCCACTCTAGAATATACTAGAGTGTTTTTAACATAGGCCATAATCTTAATAATTGTTGGCATGGCATACGCTAGAATATTTCACAGAACTCTTCTCTAGAGATTGATTCATCATACTTATAATTTGAAATTGAACTCAACAATAGCTTGAAATCAATTTTTCATCTCATATATATATATATATATATATATAATATGTAATGAATTCGAAACTATCTTATGGCAAGATGGAAATTTAAATATGTAGAATTAAGGGAATGGTTAGATTGAGAAAATCAATTATAGTAACATAATTTTGTCGCTATCATATTTTTTTATCTCCGTTTAAATTTGCTAGTAAACTAAATTTTAAGCTATTACTATTGTTTTGTGGCATCTCATAAGTGTTTTCATCACAAAATTTATTGTTGTTGTTGTTGTTGTTGCTACTGCTGCTGTTGGTACTGCTATTGTAAAAGATAACTTGAAAATAAGTTGGTTTTCAAACAGTGTTATGCTTTATGATGCCCAAGAGGATTTTCACCATAAGTTTTTTTCTTTAATATAGTAAATATACTTAAGTCTAACTTGAAGGAAGAATGTTGTCACGAACCTAGCACCCTCACAATTCTAATTTGGCTAGGAAACATCCATAATTTTACCCAGGAACACTCACGCTATCCAAATTTGGATTTCTACTGGTTAAATTTACGTTTACAACATACATATGAATGTATGTGGGAATTGTGGTAATTTATATATGTAAGAAAACAAGTGCAAGTATGCAATTATATCTCCTATGAATGAAATTTCCCAAATGATAACAATTCCATGCAATTTAAGTAAAACATTCATAATAAAATATATTAAACACAATTTCATAATTTTCCACAACAAATTCCATTCACAAATAAATACTTATCTGAAAAGAAATGACCGATTGTCTGCAGACCAAGTTCGGTCCACCCAACCATAAGCTCTATCAAGCCATATCTTACTTTGACAGGCCACCCCCCAAGCTGGGACTATCAGTCCACAATAAGGTGTTGGTTTCTCTGGCTACAAATATCCCTCAGCCAAGGAATGGGGCTCCCTTCTCTGAGTTAACAGTACCTCGGGATCCCTTCTCTGAGCTAACAATACCTTAGGTTTGTTACCCTGTTGTGGGGAAAATGCACCTATAGTTCAGGGGAGAAACTACCAACTTACGGTGATAAAGATAGACTTACAAGCATTCTGCAAGTATAACAAATAAATGAAGAGATTAGGGTTTAGAGATATAGGCACCTTATTCAGAAGGTTGATCCTAGCTTTGCCTCCCTCGCTCTTCAATGCTTATCCAGTGTCGCAATGCCCAGACCTACAAAACAACTTGATACCTTTCTCAAACACATTTGACTACATATATAATACTGATATCCATGACATAACAAGACATCAAACTATAATCAAATAGTAATCAAATCTAAGACACATTAATAGGTCATATTTGGAAAGAGAAGAACGTCTGATCTTTATTGATGAATGGAAGCAAGTACATACAATTATACCTTCTTTCAAGCTTGGCACTTCACGAAACCTAGATTCAAGGTCTCCTGCTTCTGTTCTCCAAGGATCCCAGCCTCTAAGCAATTGTACTAGGGTTTACCAAAACTGAAGCACAAGAGAGGGGGATGAGGGTCTCCATTCCTCCAGCATAACTTTGTAATTGGGCTTAGTCCTCTCACATGACCCTTCTACCCTCCTTATATAGTCAATGAGGAAGAGGAAAAGAAGTTATAACCGCTCAAGAGGTTTCCAAACCAACTTAACTTACTCGAATTTCGAGATTTTGACCAAAACAGGTGTGTACTCTACTCTATAGTAGACAAAGTCGCGTACACATGGCAATGGGAGCTACTTTAAATGAGACAAAGTCGCGTACACACGCTACTATTATAACAGTGGAGTCGCGCTCATGTTGAAAAATGGCCAAAAACAGGATTTTCTGCTCATTTTCAGGAGATGGTTTGGTCTGGAAAAATGTTCCTAAGGGTCATATACATCAAATGGGTCAAGAATGAGGTAATTTCAACCATTTTTAGTGTCCCGAATGACTCCTCCATCCACAAATGTCCTGTTGTGTGACTGAACTTGATCTCAAGAAGTGTCGTCATGCGACCAAGGGAAGCAAGTGTCGTCACGGACAGAGAGGTGTCATTTCAAGCTATAACATACCCCTAATTCATTTCCAGGCTTGAGGGAGTTTCGATGTTCTCTGTTTTATTCTCAATGTGTAGTAGGGTGATGGTGGCACATAATAGTATGGAGTAGTACTAGGATAGTACATAATAGTATGGGTTTCTATCTTGGGTGACAGGTTCTCCAGAAGATATCTCAGGGTTGGCATCCAGAAGGAATTATTTCTGGAATCTAGGAATGTCTGGAAAGATGGCTATCTCTCTCTATTTATATGCATGCTGAAGGATAAACAAGTGTCATAAAAGTGGACAAGTGGCATGGAGAGTTAGACAGGCGGCGAGCATGGGTTGGTTAGCTTTTCCCATTTTGTGGAAGGATAGTCCCCATCTCTTTTCTTTTTACCTTTAGTCTGCAGCAACCATTGATTTTTATATTAAAGAGTGGAAATATACAAATTTACATATCTTGGTCACTTTGGACCATCATGCATATCTAGATTGTATCATTATCATAAAATATTTACATTTTTATACATATTGGGGTAAAAAACGGGGCGTTAGATTCCCCCCCTCTTTAATTTATGCACCATCCTCGGTGCATGTCACTATTTACATATACAAAATTTCAAAATAGATGTGGGTATGCTTCCAGCATAATATCCTCAAGGTCCCACAGTGCTTCATCATGGATGTAATGTGTCCACTAGACCTTTACTCGCTCGATGGCCCTGTTCCAGAGCAACATGACTTTCTTGTCTAGGATACGTACTGGTAGCACTGGTATATCTCCTTCTGGTTCCACCTGAATCAAGGCCCAATCAACAATGTGGTTAGGATTAGGTACATACTTTTTCAATAAGGAGACATGAAATACATTATGCACTTTTATGCATGCAAGCAATGCAAGTTCATATGCAACATGCCCTATCCTAATTAATATTTCAAACGACCCACAATATCTGGGCGCTAACTTAAGACATATCCCAAGTTTCAATGAAATTTTCTTTGGTATGACTTTTAAATACACATGATCACCAACTCTAAATTATTCTCTTGCTATTCGACCTTTGTCTGCATAAATTTTTTGTCTATCTTGTGTTGTTTTTAAATTCTTCCTAATGTTAACCATTGGTTCTTCCATTTCCTTTAGCAACTCTGGCCCAATAACCACTTTGTCTTTTGGATTGTCCTAGTTGATGGGAGTATTACATTTTCTTCCATATAAGGCTTCAAATGGACTCATCTTTAAAGATGCATGATATCCATTATTATAAGCAAACTCTACTAAATGCAAGTAATCTTCCCATTTGAATGGATGATCCTTCACATACATTCTGAGCATATCTTCGCTTACCTTATTTACCCTTTCAATCTACCCATCTGTATGTGGGTGATATGTTGTACTCATATTCAAATTTGTTCCAAACCCTTTGAATAATCCTTTCCAAAAAATTGAATTAAATTTTGGATCCCCATCGGAAACAATTGCCCTGGGTATTCCATGTAATCTTGCAATCTCCTTCATATAAATTTCAGCTATGCTAGTTTCCTTATGAGTTGATTTAATTGGGATGAAGTGTGCAGCCTTTGTCAAATTATCTACTACTACCATATTTTAATCGTGTTGTTTAACTGTCATGGGTAATTTAGTGATGAAATCTATTGTAACCACATCCCATTTCCATTCTGGTATTGGCAATGGTTGAAGTAATCCTATTGGATGTCCATGGTCAACCTTCACTTTTTGGCATTCCATGCATCTTGATATGTACTCAATTATGTCCTTTTTCATTCCCTGGCAGAAGTACTGGCTTCTTGGTGCTGTAATAGTCGTTTGATATCCAGGATGTCCTGCATATGGCACCTTATGTATTTCATCCATTACCATCTTCCTTAATTCCAAAGAATTAGGAATGTAAATTATGTTATTATTCATAAGAATCTCATCATTTTGCAACTTTTATCCTTTGAATTTATGTTGTAAATGATCTTGTTGTAATCCTTCTTTCACCTATATATAATGTTGGTTTGAAATAATGGCTTCCAAAATTTTGATTTTTAAATTTGATTGGCACATGCTAATGGCTACAACATGTATTGTATGTGCTCTTCGGCTGAGTGCATCTGCAACTTTATTCTCCTTGCCTTTAATATGTTAGATTTCAAATTCAAACTCACATAAGAATTCCAACCATCTTGTATGTCTTGCATTTAGATTATGCTACTCAAATATATACTTCAACCCATTGTGATCTGTTCTAAATTCGAATTTTCTTCCCATGAGATAATGTCTCCACATTTTTAAGGCATGCACTATAGCATCCAACTCTAAATCATGCGTGGCATATTTTTTCTCATGCTCCTTCACCTTTCTGGATTCATAACAAACCACATGCCCATTTTGCATGAGTACACCACCAATTCCTTCTTTATAGGAATATGTACATACCATAAAATATTCATTTGGATCAACAATTTTGAGAATTGGTGCACTGGTAAGTAATCTCTTCAACTCTTGGAAGCTTTCTTCACACTTGGTTGTCCATTCAAATTTGACTCTCTTCTTTTGTAAATATGTAATTGGATGTGATACTTTTGATGATACTTTTACAAACCTTCTATAATATCGAGCTAGCCCCATTAATTATATGACTTATGTTACATTCATGGGTGTATGCCACCCCATGATAGCTTCAATATTCTTTCGATCCACTATCACCCCTTCCTTAGATATTATGTGTCCCAAGTACCAGATTTTTTTTTTATAGAATGAGCATTTACTTATCTTGGCATATAACTAATTCTCCCTTAACAACTATAAAACTAATCTCAAATGATCCTCAATGTTCTTCCATTGATTTTGAGTAAATAAGAGTGTCATCTAAAAAAACAATTACAAACTTGTCCAAATACTTTCTAAATATGCCATTCATTAAGCACATAAATGTAGTTGGTGCATTTGATAATCCAAATAGAATTACCACAAACTCATAATGACCATATCGGGTTCTGAAGGATGTTTTATTGACATATTCATCATTTATTCTCACTTGATGATATCTTGATCTCAAATCTGTCTTGGATTAAATCCTTGCTCCTTTCAGCTAGTCAAATAGGTCATCAATTCTAGGTAGAGGATATTTGGTTCTCACTGTAACCTTATTTAATTGCTTGAACTCAATACACAATCCCAAGGTCCCATATTTCTTTTTTACAAAGAGTATTGGTGCTCCCCAAGAGATACACTTGGTCGTATATATTCTTTCCTGAGCAACTCTTCAAGCTACATTTGTAATTCTTTCAGTTCAAGCGTACTCATTCTATATGGTATTTTGGAAACTGGGGTAGCTTTAGGCACCAAGTTAATAGGGAAATCAATATCTCTTTTTGGTGGTAATCTTGGTATTTCTTCAAACACATATGCATATTCCTATAATACTGGGAAATATTCCAAGTTAGGACCCTTATCATTTTCTAGTTCCCCCACATGAGATGCATACATCTGACACCCTTTTCTAAAACATATTTTTAGTTGTACAACTGAAACATGCCTCAGAATGCCTTTCACTATCTTATGCTTACCTTCTTCATTAATACAGGTGTGAGTCTTGTTATGGAAATCTAACATGACATGGTGTGCATCTAACCGGTCCATTCCAATAAGTACATCGTAAGAACCAAGGGGTGTTATGTTCAAATCTACAATTGTATAGAATCCATTCATATCTAAGGAACAACTTTTAATATCTCATTGATTCTTCTTTTAGTTCCAGTAGCCAACTGTACCATCCATGACTTATCATGTTTGATTTTATTTAACTTAAATCTTTCAACCAAATTGGGATCAATATAACTATGACTTGCCCTTGAATCAATTAAAATGGCAATGGGTTGATCATTAATATTACCTTCAATCTCAATCATATTGGATTGGTGTTCTGCTTGCTTTTTATCTAAAGCTGCATAGATTCTGGGAATATCTCTAGCCACATCCTCCACTATGATTGCCTCCTATATGTTATGCATAGTTTCTATTTGACCTTCTCTATAAGGACAATTCCTGAATGTATGATTCCCTTCACATCCCCAACATTTAAATGGGGTATTTATCCTTTTTCCTTGGGTCTCTGCATTCTGTGGTTCTTTTGGGTTGGGATTGCTTTGCTGAAATGAACTCTGTTGATTTCTTAAGAATGGAGATTGGAATCCTTTCTTCCTTTGATCTTGCTTATTTCTTTTCTTATCCCTCCAATATTTTTGTATAGATTCTCTACCTCTATTATGATCATATGGATGCTTATCCTTTTGAATGGCCTCTTCAAGGGATTTTGGTTCATCATATTGGATTTTGTCTTTGTAAAATGTAGCAAGTCCACTTAGAAACCTCTGAATTTTTACTTTTTCCTCTTTAATAAACCCCACATACCTCAACAACTCTAAGAATTTCCTTTCCTAATCCTCCATACTCATAGCTCCCAACTTGAGTTCAAAGAACTTCTGCATTTTTTTCTTATAACAATGTTCAAATAAGTATTTATGTTGGAAATAATTTTTGAAGTGTTTCCATGAAATTTACTTCTCACTGATATGCTTTACTTCCACTAGTTGACCCCACCATATGGAGGCCTTCCCCTACAGGTTACAAATGTAAATTCTAGCCTCCATATTTGAAGAGTAGTTATTAAGCGCAAGTATTCCCTCATCCCTAATAGCCAGGCCTCAACATCTTCACCTCTTTTGTTCTCACCATAAAAAGTAGGTGGTTTAATATTTCTAAGTTCTCCTTGCAACACTTCTTCCAGATGTCTTCTTTTATGATGTCTCCTTGGAGATATTTCTGGACTACTGCTAGAATCATTTGTGGTATAAGATCTCATATTTGCATGAGGTGGTGAATGATGATGTCCATGACCTCTAGTAACACTCTTAGAGTGTCTATATTTTTCATGAGATCTCTTCTTTGAACTGACCCTATCTTCCTTCTTAGAGCATGAAACTGATCCAACGTGCAGTTTCCTCCATAACAAGTTCAAACTCTACATAGGTTGAGTATTTAATTGATTATGTTTCTCTTGAGCCCTCAACATTCTCTCATTATCAGCATTACAACTATGTACTTCCATCCTAAAATAATTTATTGTTTCCACTAGCTCCGCTGATTCTAAGTTGAGTCTATGTCCATTATATTATGTTTCCGCATTGCCTATATTGATTCTTCCCTCTAGCTTCTTCTCTCAAAATGCTTGAAATTTCTATCCCTTCCATCTTTACTGTACAATTATGTTTGTGTGGCACTGAGTTGTAAACCTGTAGACTATAGAAACCTGCTACACAGCTATTTGCAATGTGTTCAAATAATAAAAAACTGTTAGACAAACTCCTTCCAAAAATCCACAAAAAAATTAAGCATAAAACAAATTATGGAAAATTCCCCTTTTTGATAGCTTTTGTCAAAACTAAGTTGTAGACTTCTTTTATGTTAAATTTATGGAAATTTAGAAAACAATGATTCATATTCAGATTCATTGTTTTTGTTCTCCTACTGTTACTCTCTCCAATTACCATGCCCATGTTCAATACTGCTTTCACCACTAAGAGTTATATCTCTTTGAAAACACAGTTTCTTTCCAATTTTACTCTCTTTTATGTAGCTGCAACTATTCCGAAGGTCCACTTTTGGAGACATGTATAAAAAGAACAATATGGAACTGGAAAAAAATTGTATTAGACAATTATAGACCATATAATGTTGTGCACATTTACACTTTCATTGTGTGAATCGGATGCTCTTATAAAAAATTACGGAATTATGAAATCACCAACTTTTTAATTTCTGTCATTCTTCTAGACTTGGAATTCTTACTAAAAAATGTTGTCTTCCAAACTAAGCATTTATGGAAAAAAAATCTCTAAGCAAAGTTGCACATCTTGGTGAGTTGAAAAAATGTTGTAATCAGTCAATTTTCTTGTTATGAGTTCTTGGGCCACTTTTGCCCCCTTCAATTTTTCAAAAATCACACTCCCGCGCCCAAATCGAGTTCACATCAAGTTTGAATTTGACCTCAAGGATCCAGATTCATCTATGTGCCTGGATCACAATTGCACTGTAACAATTTGAGCCTCAACTGGGCCTCCATCTATCCTTGGGCTACACACCTTCAAAAATTATTAAACTGAAATTTGTGTCCAATTTGAGCTGAATGGGTCCTTGACCCTCATTGGTGATTCTGTAGCTTCCGTTAATAGCATCGAAATGGTGTAAGTCTCATCACTTTTCGATCTAATCTACTCTTGTTATGGCAAAAACAAGATTTTGGCTCTAGACCACTATCTGGTGCATAAGACCACTATCCCTTTTTGATCTCAAGGACCTGAGCATCAGCTGTGAAAACCTTGCTCTTTCTGATCTACACCCATCATATTCCACCCATATCGCTTTACCAGTTATCTGTGATAAGCCGTTTCAGGCTAAAAAAAGAGTGGTTTCCTGAAACTGCTTTTATGAGCCTAAATGCATGATGGGGTGACACGTTGCAAGGTGGTTTCCGTCTTAGGCTCATGCACATCGGTTATCTGCCATGCAAGTTCACAGGCCTAAATCGATGTTGTTCATCGATTAAATATACACGATCTTCCACGATTGACATGATTGACGAGGGTCCCACCTTTCTTGACATCACTATGCGTCACATCTCCCCGCGTCACATCTCCCCACGTCACATCACTTGTTGTTAGACTAATAGTGGTTTTCCAAACCCGCTTTCACGGGCCTGAATGTAGGAGAGGGTGACACGTCATCGAGAGGTTTATCGCTTCAGGGTCATGTTGATTAATTAAAATCCGTGCACCTTCATGACCCTGAAACGTTATCAGCCATCGATCTTGATATCCACCCTCCAATTGTCAGATCTATTCCCCCTTCAACCTCCATCACCTATGGCCGCCTATGCACATGGATCTGATGTGGTTGTTTCACATCACACAATCTGCCCACATAGACCCTCCACATCAGACCTCTTTCCCACATGGCTCCTCCACATCACCCATCCACATGGCTTCTCCATGTCACCCATCCACGTGGCATGAGTGGGACCCAACGAAAATTTTCCAATTTTTTTTAATTTCGTAATTATGCAAAAAAATTAATTGGACAATAAGGGGGAATTTTGAAATCAATTCGAAATTATTCCTAACTCCTTCTTTGTCACTTAACAGAAATTGATTTCCCTATAATCATTTCTGATTTATGCCTGTAAATTTGGATTTATGGCCCATACAACCTAAGTATTGTAACCTGGAGCTCTGATACCAAATTGTCACGAACCCAGCACCCTCATAAGGCTAATTTGGTTAGGAAACATCCATAATTTTACCCAGGAACACTCATGCTATCCAAATTTGGATTTCTACTGGTTAAATTTACGTTTATAACGGAAATATGAATGTATGCGGTCACTGTGGTAATTTAGATATGTAAGAAAACAAGTGCAAGTATGCAATTATATTTCTTGTGAATGCAATTTCCCAAATGATAGCAATTCCATGCAATTTAAGCAAAACATTTATAATAAAATATATTAAACACAATTTCATATTTTTCCACAACATATTCCATTCACAAATAAATACTTTTATGAAAAGAAATGAACTAACTGTCTGCAGACCAAGGTCGTTCCACCCAACCATAGGCTCTGTCAAGCCATATCTTAGTTTGACAGGCCACCCCCAAGCTGGGACTATCAATCCACAATAAGGTGTTGGTTTCTCTGGATACAAGTATCCCTCAACCAAGAAATGGGGCTCCCTTCTTTGAGTTAAAAGTACCTCAGGCTCCCTTCTCTGAGCTAACCGTACCTCGGGTTTGTTACCCCGAATTCCTTTCCAGGCTTGAGGGAGTTTCGTTGTTCTCTGTTTGATTCTCAATGTGCAGCAGGGTGATGGTGGCACATAATAGTACAAAGTAGTACTAGGATAGTACAAGTTTCTATCTCGAGTGACGAGTTCTGCAGAAGATATCTCAAGGTTGGCAGCCATAAGGACTTATTTCTAACATCTAGGAATGACTGGAAAGATGGCTATCTCTCTCTATTTATATGCATGCTAAAGGATAGACAAGTGGCATGGAGAGTTGGACAAGTGGAAGGCATGGGTTGGTTAGTTTTTCCCCTTTTTGTGGAAGGATAGTCCCCCATCTCTTTTATTTTTACCTTTAGTCTGGAGCAGCCATTGATTTTTATATTAAAGAGTGGAAATATACAAATTTACATATCTTGATCACTCTGGAACATGCATATCCGGATTGTATCATTTTCATAAAATATTTACATTTTTATACATATTGGGGTAAAAAACGGGGTGTTACAAATGTCTTCAATTAGACTTAAATGTTATGGTTTTTTATGTGTTGGGACATGTTAACTGGGTGAATCACATCATGATAACTGGGACTTAAATGTTATGGTTTTTTATGTGTTGGAACATGTTAACTGAGTTAATCACATCATGTTAACTGGGTTAATCACATCATTGAATCTTTATAGGTTACCAATTGGCAATGGATAATAAACTCAGCAATCTAAGTATTCAATTGATCATTTGGGTGGACCATTGTAGTAGGTTGATGCACAAGTCAAGGTTTAATTCAAGGAGTCATTAAGCAACTTAGCCAATCAAAGTGGACCATGTCATCCTTACTTCAAGTGATTAGTTACAATTTGGTGTTATATATCATGGTTTTATGGATCGATCTATCGAACCAATTATCAAGGAAGGAGTCTAGAAATTCGCATACGATTTAAAAAAAAATATGCTGTCCAAATCGTGCTAAGTTGTGTAGGAATTATTCTTTAAAATGCGTGATGGTACATTCATGGTCTGGCCAAAGAAAATTCGACTAGAATACCCACCGAATGGAGTAATTTGGGTTTGGTCGATAGCTTGAAGGGGATTCGACAATGGAGTTGTTCTGGTCGACAACGTGAAGAGGATTCAACCGTGTGAGATTCGACGTGATTACATAGCCAGTCCGATTAAATAAATTATCTTGTGAGTTACTAGTGGGGTTGACAATGAGCTGGAGAAAATTTATTGCATGCTGAAATTGTTGAAGCGATGAGATCTTCCGAATCCACCATTTGAATAATGAACGTGATAGGGGTAGGATGGATGAATAGAGAAACCCACTAGTACGTCGTTTGAAGCTATTTGAAGTCCTACAAGATGAGACATGCTTTCGAATTGCTGGTGAGATTCTTAAAGTTTTGAATTAACAGAATTGTTTTCAATAAAACAATAAGGTATTTGAGTATGACTTAAGTTATTTGTTCATTGGATGTAGTTTTGGTGGTTGAGAGGAATGATTGTTACCTTTCTCATTCAAGTTCAACTTTTATAAGTGACATGATGCTCTTGTTGCACCCCTATGTAATATATAGGTGGATATATAATTCTGGCCATACCTTGATTCTATGCCATAACATTTTGTCATATTTCCCGGTGGATATAGTCCTTCGGTGAACCACCATTGAAAAAAATTGAATGCTTTAATAAAAAGAACTCAATTTATTTATTAAGTTATAGTAGCTTTCAAAAGAGTTTTATATCAAACTCAAAGGTAAATGTCTTTTAAATAAAAGAAACGAGTCATATTTTGTAAATGGAATCATACGTATATAAAAGAGATACATGAAGGATAGAGTATTAGTAGTTGAAAACTTAAAACGCAAAATGATGTTAAGTTGATTGAGTCACAGTTACTGTAAAATTTGAGTAATATTAATGTATAATGAAATTGAATCCGTAATGTAATGTACATCGTTTTCTAGATGACGATATCGGTTCTTTGTCGATGCCAATTGATATTTAGTTGACAAAAATAAATTGAGTCTATGATGAAGCCTGGCCAATGAAGAGTTTTATGAAGAAATGTAATTGAGTCTTACTGATTGTTAGAAAGTCATCGTTGAGTCTAACCATTAAGTCGTGTTCTAATCTAGTCGAGTCGAGTTGTGATCATAAATTAGAGTCCTAAAATTGAGTCATAGTTAGTATTGTCCTTCATGTTGCAAATTTTAAACTCCAAAAATTTGAAGAAGACTCTCAAAGTTGAAGACATCAAATTAGTGTCGGAGACCTTCAAAACACCCATGATGACAAACAATCAAAAGAAAAAATTTGATAGGGCACAGTTTTTATTGAGTATTACATTAGATTGCACATTCCAACTGGGCATATTGAGCACACAGAGTATTCAAGTTGAGTTAGTTTGTAGCAAGAGAAATTGAGCATTTGATTGGAGAACTTGCATAGATCATTGATTCTGAGATTCTCACTACATTGAAAAGAGAAGAAGGAATTCAAAAAAGAGACATCAAACAACACATAGAAAGAACTTAAATAAAAGATGTCGATGCAAGAATAAAGCAAATGATTGAGCCCCTTGGTATATGACTTGCAGAGCAATCCTTTGGTTGTGACCTTGGAGGCCAGAATGCAACAAAATGGTAGTTGGCAGAGTGCAGAGTAAGATTCTCACATTGGGAGTGTTGTGTAGGGATGGAAGGTGAGTTGAAATGAAGACTCATTGGCCGGATTGACTCCTACTAGATTGAAGACAAAGGCTAAAAACTAATAGGACACATGATTTTTCTATATAGTTGTTTCGGGCACATCAAGTATTTAAGGGTGGGGGGGATGTTGGAGGGTCTCTTAGGCCCTTGTCATCATACATTGTAATTCTAAATACATTAGCCTAAGTGAATATATGAATGTAAATGTGTGAATAAAGTAAAGTGCAATGCACATGATAAATATAACATAACGAATTATTACTTGGAGTGGGTACAACTGCCACACAACTGCTCCAACCGTCCTTATGATTGTATAAATACTCATGAAGATGAATAAGAACTTGGTTGTGACCTTCCCATACATAATTCTTGAGTATTTATGTGTGTATGTGTGTATTTGTTGCAATGCAGTGTCTTCTTGAATGTTGTGTTGAAACCCTACTTTCAACAAGACCTATCCTATTGTCTACAACCTTTTGGAGGTTGTCACTTACATGCACTCCTATCGAGAAATATATATCTAGTAGACTAATTTAGGGTTTCAACTTGAATATTGAATTAGGGTTTAGATATGTAGATCAAGATCATGAGTTCCAAATAAGAACATGTGGTTATGAATGGAAACAATTATAGTATGTGGGCACAAGATATTGAAAGGTTATTGAAGAGTAAGGTTTTTTGGCAATTCACAAAGACAATGGTTATAGATCCATAGGATGATCAATCGAAGTTTTTCATGATGGGAAGAAGGATGAAGTTGTAGGAGTTATAACAAACTACATCTACAAGGAGATTTTTTTTCGTATGAGTAGAGTTGACAATCATAATCAAGTTTAGAGGAAGCTAAAGACTTCATTTCATAAGATTGACAAAATTAAGGTTATCCAAATTTATAAAGAGTTGATATTTCTCCATCCTCTCCATTTTAATAGAATTGAAGAATATTTAGCTCGTGTGAAGGAGCTACAATTGAAATTGGGTGAATGTGGAACAAGGTTTTTGAATATGAGTGGTTAGCTCATAAAAATAATCTTCATGAATATGAAGACACCCTACAATGTATATGTTTGACATTTCGTGCTAGTCAGGCTTCCCAAAAAGAAGATAGTAAGGATTACTCTTTTGACTTTTTCTCTGGTTTGTTAATTAGTGAATAAGAAATACTAATTCATGAAGGGAAACTTATAGTTAAACAACATGCACATTTGTTGAAGGGAAAAGGCTAGCATAAAGATAAAGAAATATGTCAAATAGGTAATCAAGAGAAATAATGGTAGGATGAAGAAGACCTTCCATTACTACATGAAATTATGATAAATGGAGAAGGCTTGCTAGCAAAAGACTAAAAACCTAGAGGAGAAAGTTAAGAAGCTTAAAGGAGATGTGTTGACTAGATGGCCCAACCTATAGCACCAACTTCCAAAAGACAAGGTAGATAACTATACATTCTTTTTTAGTGCTTCTCAATCCTTGCATGCTCACACTTTTTAGAGTGAGTGGATAGTAGACTTTAGATGTACCTATCACATGGCTAAAGATGCTTCTCTCTTTTCCTCATTGGTAAGGATTTAGAAAAATAAGTATTTATACTAAATGATAATGCATTACTATTATTAGTTATGGAAAATTAAATGTTATATTGGTGTGATCATTTATGTGTATCATGTACCTAGTTTGAACTTTCAATTTGTCGTATGAGCCCCAACTAACTTAGACTGGCAAGAAAGTAGAATCTTGGCTAGATGAGTTTGTTTTGAAATCTATGCAAAACGATTTTATTGTTGTCACAATAAGGGTAGTGTTTGATTGTATGGGCAAGTTATGCAATTTTCCCATATAAATATCCATGACCTACTGCACTCATATAAAGCACCAAATATTGGAGAACAACTTAGCATGAAAGTGTAGAACATCTGGATTTTTGAAGTATGAAGTTGATAGTAAAGCATGATATGGTTGCTAGACTACCTAGGGTTGTTCACTTTGATAACATATGTGAAGGGTGTGTCCTTGGAAAGCATCACCAAGGTGCATTTGAAATAGGGAAGGATTGGAGAGCAAAGACTCAACTAGAACTTCTCCATGGCCCAACTTGTGTTCCCTAAACAAGCCATCACTAGTAGGTGCATGGTATGTTTTGACTTTCATTGATGATTTTTCTAGGTATACTTGGGTATATTTCTTAAAAAATAAGGAATATATCTTTGAAAAATTCATGGAATTTAGGGCATTAGCTGAAAAATAATGAGATTGACTTGTGAAATTCTTAAGATCGGAAATGGAGGAGATTAGGTGGTCAAGGCATTTGAAAGCTACTTATCATAGAAAGGTGTCTCTTGGTAGAGATATATACCTTACACACCTTAGCAAATCGGTGCTTCCTAAAGGAAGAATTAGACCTTGGTCAAAATGGCATGGTGTTTTCTTTAGGCTAAAGGATTGTTGAGTAGCTTTTGGTCATAATTTTTTTACAACTCAATTATCTTCTTAACTTGATTTTGACCAAAGTAGTATGGTATGTGACTCCCGTTGAGAAATCGAATGTGAGAAATCCCTTAGTTAGAAACTTCAGAATCTTTGGATGCATAGTGTGGGATCATATCCCAAATGATAAGAGAATGAAGTCAGATGCAAGTCATGCTTATATTATGATGGGCTATTCTAAAGAGTCGAAAGCATAAAGGTTGTTTGGTCCAATCACACAAGAAATTATTTTCAAGAGAGATATTTTCTTTGATGAGAAGACCTCAAGTATTAGTTTGTTAAATTCCTATTCTAGGTTGATGAGTAGTGATCCATTGGAAATCTTGAAGGATTTTGGATCAACTGATTGCTACATAGGGCTATCAACTACATAGTCGACTCATGTACTAAAGGAGACTTGTAGTTGAACTTGCATAGGAAAGTTGAACACAAGTTTTGGAACACCTGATTGTTCCACTAATGAATATTTTGGTGTAGGTACTTCCTCTAAGAGGGGCATTTGTCTTCCCATATGGACAATTGAGACAATTGAAGCAATTGGTGTTGAAGTAGGAGATGTTAGTCAAGGAAGACTAGAAGTAAAAAACAAGATGGTAGTTTTTCTCTAATCACATGTGTGCTAGACACATGTGATCTTGATACAAATTCAAATACACATGGTTGACTTGATTGGGAGAATGATATGACTTATTGCTTAATGAATAATCAAACATGGGATTTAGTTCCTCAACCATAAGGAAAGAATGTGATAAAATGTCAATGGGTCTAGAAGACCAAGTTTGATCCAACTATCCTCAATAATTGTTGAGTTCAGAACTCCGAATGATATCATGTTCCTTAATGATTTGAAGGGTTGGAATGAGTGGGAAACAAGGTCAAGTATTATCTACTCAAATGTGGTGTTATGTTGTTCATTAAATCGGGAGTGCAAGTTTAAGGGTGTTGTATGGAATCATACATGCTAAATCCACAAATATACTCTTAGAAAGAGAGACGAAAGATGCCTAATGGTGTATAGATTGTCAATATGGGTTGACATAATGTACCAATTCACATTATATGAAATATAAATGCTCGGTCTTTCTCCATATTCTCAATCAATTATGTGTATGCTTCAACACCAAAACCATGAACCCGTTGATTGGTGTTGGAACATTCATATATAAAGGTGCTTTAGAAGTTTTGAATCAAATGTTTTAGTAGTTGAAATGAAACTTTTTGTTCCAACCAAGCATCCCATAAATTGACATATTTGTGACTTAGTTCAACCAAGGACTCTACATGATACTAGTCTAGTAGTAATCAATATTTGATGTTGAGAATATATTTGGTTATAGTATCTTGATTCAATCTCTAATACTTTTGTGGTAGCTGAATTTCATTTTACATTAATCTCCTAGCCTAGTCTCCTTATTAATCTCATTCTTTTGCAAATTGAGATCATTTATAACCCCTCAGGATAATTACTTCTTAGTTACAAACACCGTAAGTGTATGTTGATTCAAATTAGGTCAGTATACTCCTCCATATCATCTTCATCAATTTATGAAGTCAAAATATGTGGGAATATCAATTTGTTCTCTAAAAATGACTAAAAGAGATATTTTGATTATGAACATATCGCAAATTCGCATAATTAACTTTTTAGTAAAAAGTTGAAAGGACATGTTGATATTTGTCAAGATTAACTGTTGAAAGAAATTATTTGGATTTGAAAATAAAATATTTGAGAGTGTAATGAGATGGTGCATCAATTGAGAGAGAAACAACCGTTAGTATGTTATTAATATTGTCTAATTAACCAATTACAAAATATAAGGCAGAAAGAGTAGTGTGCAAGAACACATAGAGTTTTCTAAATACTCCATCTAACTTGGGTTGAGAAGGACAACAACCAACAAATATCCAATTTTGTAAATGGAATGTTTTTTCAATTCAAGATTAACTAAACTTAAATGATAGAATATAGAGGAGGCATACAATCTAACTTTGAGGCTAGCTACTTTACCAAATAAAGGAAATGAAAGGTCATTTGTAAGAGAAATACATGTTCGTTTGTTGAATTGGCAAATACCCCTCATCAATGTTCAAAGGAATTCATGAGATTGAAACTCTTGAATTAGATTTTCAACCCTTAATGGTGATTCCTCTAGCTTGGGACACTGGCCACCGCTATTTTTTATAAGTTTATTATATTTGCTTGTATTTTTGAATTATCGTTTAATTGGGGTGTGCAAAAATGTAAACACATATATGAAAGTGCAAGTAAAAAAGTTTAGCATATATGAAAGTGCAAGTAAAAAAGATTAACGACATAGATTTGAAATTTAATGAATTAGTAAATTAATTGAAACACACTCCCAATCCTCCACATATTCGGATCTACTAAACTTACATAAACCCCTTAGATCCAAAACTAATAATCATTAACTTCATTGTGAATTTAGGAAAACATGAAAGTGAATACAAAACTAAATGAATCACACTTTCACAGGTACCATACTCATAAATCAACCATGAGAGTATGCAACAAATAAAATAACATAATATTTTACCACAAATCAACATGTGACTATATTATGTTTGGCCAAATAGAGCTTGAAATTACAGATTACACATTCTTCCTCACAAGTCCCTTCTTCCCAAAAATGTCTTGTTTACATGAATGGCCCAATACAAATATCTATAAGAGAGGCCCTTCTTCCCCAAAATGCCTTGTTTACATGAATGGCCCAATAAAAATATTTATAAGAGAGGCCCAAAACAGGCGTTACAAAACATGACCATTCATATTCCTTCTTGACTCTTCACATACTTTGATGTCATTGTATGAGTCGATTATAATTTAAAGGATTTATGAAAAATAACATTTTCATTTAATAATTTTACAAAATCAAGCTTGTGCCTAACCTCGTCATAAATTGCGCCAATCCTAAGAGTGAAGTTTGATAAAAATTACCCTGCAAGTAATGGGGTCTTTGATAAACTCCTCAATGGTATCTTGTTTGAAGGAGGTCAATTTTGTTACTCATTTCTTCTTATTGTGAACTGACTTATGCATCATCTCCATGAACTTAGTTAGTGGTATGAATTTACCACCCCTCTAGAATGACAAAATATTATGTAAGTCAGCCATTTCTATAGCTTTGGTGATGTATCTATCATTCTCTCGTTGTTCCCTCAATATATTCAAGTATGTCCTTGAAATTCTCTTATTGGTATGATTTTAGTATCAAATAGATTTGTTTCATGAGGCATTAAAATTCAAACTCATCATATAAACTCCTGAAGATGATCCTACCTTGAGGATCGAACCTGTCAAGGAAAGCTCTATACTAATGCAGTTCTCGGTGTTTTTCTGTAATTCCAGCATTGTTCATTTGCACTACTCTACGGATACAAATTAAAATAGAAGGGACATATTGATGTTAAAAATTATGATGCCTTTGAGCTTTCTTCCAACCTTTATGTTGCGATGGAGACATTTTTCAATCACTGAAAATGAAGTACTTTATCATATTTTATTTTTCTAGCAATTTTTTCTTCAAATAGCACTTTCCTTGCCAAGTAAGTCGGAGGCTAAATGATAGATGTTAATGCCAATCTCAAGTTTTTGATTGCAGTAATTTGAAATTCAATTTGGAAATGACGGTAACGAAAAACTCCAGCATGTTAATACAAGAAACAAAAACAAGTAGAATTTATATCTTGTGGATTGGAAGAACACTAAATCTTTGTCACAATCTTCTCGTTGAAGTGAGATTGACTATGTGAAAAATTATCCCATAAAGATGGGCGTTTCACAAATGGAAATATCTGCTGAGAAGGAAGAGGATATAAGATTATAAATAAGTTGGCTGTACAAAACAATAACATGTTAAAGATCGTTATAGTGTATTGCTCCAACTTTCCAAACTATATATGTTGTTCCAAACATGATGCTAGTAAGTATCACAAATGATAATAAACCATAAAATTGACTAGGCCCCCAGGTAAACTCGAACTTTTGCTCCTTTTCTGTGCTCCGTTTGCGATCATCAAACAAATTTGAGGGTTCAATAGGTTGCCCATATTTGGTAGTTTTACCTTCTTTATCACTCTGCCTTAAGGCATCTAAAAGATTTTTCTGTCGCTGAGGTGTACCAGCCTTATCTGATTCTGCAAATCCTGTAAGAGTGCGAGCGGTTCTTAACTTTTCCCGTACTGACAGAGAGGGCTTTGCAGAAGTGAAGGCTCCTTGTTTACCTGATGGATAATCTGTCTTGGGCACTGTTGATGAGATTGGCACAGTCATCGGACTTGATGTTGACTTATCACGAGCCTCAATTCTTTTAGCTTCAATTTGAGAAGTAGCGCTGCCACCACCTTCTACATCCTTTTCCAGTGAATTTCTAACAGCTGCTCGTGATTGCAAGTTTTGATCAGCAGTTATAATGGGAAGGGAAGAACTGGTGCTATCAGATAGAGTAGCTATAGTATCAACTTTTTGTCCCGACTCAGTTAAGGCTTCTTCCTTTCCATCACTTGAACCTTTGATATCTTCTTGTCTACCAGCAAATGTGAGCATCCTAACCCACCTTGCGGTCCTTTTAGAACTCGTCTTTGCAATATATAGACTCATTGAAGAAGTTGTAGGACAAGGCGTGTTGTGAGAGGCAACTTGCATAGAAAAGAAGCTGCAATGACTTGAGAAAGATCTAAATCCATGTTGTCCATTGACCTGCAGGAGCTATTGTCAGAAAATAGTGGAAACTGCTCAACCTTAAAATATATTGTGAAAAGTCTGAGACCAACTATACAATAATGCAATCAGCAAAGCTAGCAAACTTTTTCTGGTAACTTAGTTTCCCTTACATAGGCTTTCCCTCTTTCCAGGTTACAAAAGAGAACATTATTTTACTGTTACATCAGCTATTATTGTGAAATACAGGCTGAATATAGTAGGATATGAGGTTCAATATAAAACAGTACAGCTTCACATATGCACTGTAGACATTACACCTATATTTGGTGGTTACTCCCTTTTTTGTGATGGTATCTTATTGGTAAATGTATCCTAATGAATGCCATATCTAGTATGGTGACAGTGCCATTCTGCAGTTCTGAACAAAACAGTGCAACGTTGCAGGACCTGATGCTAACAAGAGCGGAGAGAGACTAATCAATGACGAGACTTGGTGTAAACTAATATCCATGCCGATTCCTCAGAATCAGGAGGCTCGGCTAACTGTAATTGCTTATTTTAGAAGTGGTTTGTAACCACTCAGACTTTGGCGGTACAACTGTCACACGAATGCTATTTTTGGAGAGTTAGTATTAAGTTAGGAGATTGGCATGCACCTTGGAACTGGAAGGCGGAGAAGGTTTTTGAGACGAAATAGGAAACAAGGTGTGAAAAAGTTGAAGATATGTAAGGATTTAGGGGGGAGAAAGGGGTGATGGAGGTGGCTGTGAGTCAGTAATTTTGGCTCCTGGAGATGAGTGTTATGTAAACCCGTTTTATCTGTAAATGAAAGATTTTGTCGTAGATTTTCATGCATACTGTTGGAGTGTGATATTGTTATACTGTTTACTTAGTACTATTGATCTGTATGCTCTAAGTGTGATGATGAATTTTGAATCTCTCTGTTTTGAACTGAGCCGCTGCATCAGTTTGGTATCAGAGTGAATCGTCCTTGTGCCCGTGCTGATTGCTTTGTGATTAGCGCAATAAGGAGACTGGATGAGTGATAGAGAGAACCGTTAAATGTGAGATCATACATCATACATGCACTTGAAAAGAGCCATGCAATCTTGTTTCTCTTGTTCCAGGTCCATCTTCAACCTCTAACTGCTCGCTGAAATTTGTGGTGAGGTGCAATGATGAGATGTTAGAGCAACAATACATAGACTTGACTTGAGCGTGGAGTTTCCATTGTTCAACGCCTTCCTTTACAAGACAACTTTGGGTCGTTGGATTTTTTTGGTGCCTACCATTCAAAGCAAGGTTGCTGAGGGAAAGGTGTGTGATCTGATATGAAGGCATGAAATGCATGCATGGAGGCTCACATAGAGATTGCCTAAGAGTTCAAAGCCATGGATGCTGAAGATGTTTGCTGAATATAGGGTGTAGTTGACTGTCTTGTTTTTTTCCCTTCCTCGGCCTCACCATATTCAGATTCCATCTGCGCTTTGGGAAGCTTGAGAGGTTGATGCCATCCTTCACATCATGGCTATCGAGTCAGCAGAGGTGAGAAACCCGTTTATATACTAGATTATTGTTCATTGTAAGTTAGAATTGTTGAATGAACAGTCTGCATAGGAGGAAATGCAGATTTGTAGATTCAATTCCAGGCCACCCCTTCAAGACAAAGCAGAGTAGTCGTTCAGGTTGAATCTTTATGATTTTATCCCCCGCCCATGAATGGCTTTGTACAAATCCTCTCACTTGTTCCTTTAGAGTTAATGGAGGACTGATCAAATGCTGAAGTTGCCAGAGTTGAAGATTTTCTGAGAAATGAAGTCATTTTGTATCGGCCTATGGAGTATAAATTTGCAGGTTTATTCTATGAGTTTGTGCTAATTTCTTCAAGGGAATGAGAAATAGCAACAGAATGCTAATACGTGGTCAATACACGTCGATGTTTGTAGCTTAGTGAGGTATCCTCACTAGCTAAGCCGACCCACGAGAAAAACAATTAATAAATTGTTATTTATTATCCTAATTGACAAGTTGGCCCAGGCAGAATTGACAAGTCGGCCCCTGTGAAAAAGTCAGCCAGAAACAAGTATAAATAGAGGGTGACGCCCTCCTCATTTGATCACCAACTCAAGTTCGCTCAAGTCAGCCAGATAAGTGCGCAAGAGGCAAAAGAAGCAGCTGGAAGAAGTCTTATATCTTGGGGTTTTAGATATCTGTTATTTTTCATGTGATCTCTCTTGTCATAGATCACTTTTATATCTGATGTACTTGTACTTTGTACTGAATCTCTGAATAAGAAAGGTTGGCTGGGTTTTCTTCCCCTTGACGGTTTCCCAAGGTATATTGTTGTCTCTTGTGTTTGTCTTTGTGCATCTATATCTTGCTTATATATTCAATATATGTGATAAAGAAGATAATAAGGCCATAATAAGCAAGAAAACATAACTAAAATCAACAGGTTATGGGCCCACACACGCTGTCCTGCTACGTGTGTGGGCCCAAAAATCAGACCAGTGCTGAAAGAGACCATTGCCAAAAAATTGGGCCTGAGAAATTAGGCTAAAAAATTTAGGGTCCGAAAATCAGTGGCCGAAAATTTAGGGTCCGAAAATCAGGGGCCGAAAATTTAAGGCCCAAAAATCAAGTGCCGAAAATTTAGGGTCCCAAAATAGGGTCCGAAAATTTAGAGTCCAAAAACTTAGGGTCCGAAAACTTAGGGCCGGGAAATTGCAGATCTGAAGTTTCAATTTTGACCTAAATTCTGCAGAAACTGCAAAAATTACGGTTTTAGTTTGCGAATTGTTTTGTCCACAGATCCAGAAGAAAAGGAGAGCTACTCAACTCACCCTAGGAGGGCGCATCCACCTGTGGAATCAGATTTTCCAAATTACAAATTTCATTTTTGACCTAACTCCTGCTAGGGTTTTTGCAGCAGATTTCTGATCCGAAAAGTTTCATTTTTTGACCTATTTCTGAACTAGAGTCAAGATGGTTGTTAGACTCAGAGTAGAAGACAGATTGGAGGGAGTTTCAAACTTCCGACCTCGGAAGAGTAGGATGCTCATGCTCCTAAATGAACATGATCTCAAGGATCATATACTCAAAGATATTCCGGAGCCAAAGGGAGCCCAAGAGAAAGCAAGACACAAGAAGAATGAAGCCGTAGCCATGAGGATTTTGATGGACTTAGTGAAAGGTCATCTTGTACCTCTTATTGCAAGACAGGACACTGCTAAGAAGATGTATGATGCCTTGAAGAAACTATATGAGAATGAGAATCCTAACAGAATCTTGGCCCTAAAAGACCAGCTTCGTCAAGTGAAGTTCACAAATGATGATTCAGTTTCTTCTTATTTCTTGAAGATTGCCCAAATCAGAGATCAACTGGCAGTTGTTGATGAAAGTGTCCCTGATAGAGATCTTGTGTTGACATCTATGGGTGGACTTCCTTCAGAATGGAATCCATTTGTGAAAGGGACATGTGCTCGTGGTCTATTACAACTTACCCAGTTTTGATCAGTTTTGGTCAAAATGTATTCAAGAGGAAACAAGGGAGCTTGCCTCTACCTCAAAGGAAAAGGAAGAAGAACTACTTCTTACAACTCATGCTAAGAAAGGAAAGAAGAGATTTGGTAGAAAAGACAAAGGTGAAAGATTAAGACCAGTTCCAGAGAAAAAAAGGACGGATCTTTCTCACATACAATGTTTCAACTGCAAAAAGTATGGCCACTATGCAAAACAATGTACCTCAAACAAGAGAAAGCACCATGCCTCAACTGCTGATGTTGATGAAGATTCTCCACAAAAGAGGTCAAGGAATGTAGAAGAGATGATCTTGAGAAAATTGCAGAAGATCATTGAAAAGAGTAGTTCCTCTAGTACACTCTATGAGTGCACCGATGATTGCAGTATCAAGATGATGTGATTGTCATTGGTGGTCTATGAAGATCCAGGCTGCAGAAAGAAGATGAAGATCTAAGGACTCCTATGATTTATGCAAGGAGGCAGAAACCAAGAGGGAGCCAACAAAACAATAAAAGATAAGTATTTGTACTGTCATTTGAGTTACTCTTTAAATATTTGAATGTTTAGTTTAAAGGATAATGTTCACAACAGTTATGTTTAGATATGTGATACAATTTTCTTTTATGCATTTATATATGATTGAGATCGATGAGCAATAGGCTCATGTAGTGCATATATATTTTGGGTAAGCAACCTATAGCGTTGCACAACAACCCATGAGCCCTTGTTTGAACTAGTCTAGGATGAAACCTCTATGCTAACATACTCGGAGTAGTGCATGCTCTTTCTAGTATGTTTTGGTGGAGATGGAAGGCATCCAAATAGTCACCATGTGTGTTTTAGATATGGATGGGTGTCTCAATATAATTTGATTGAATTTCATGATTATGCAATGTTTGTAACCCATTGACTAAACTTGACTTGTAGGAAAGATCGCGTGCTATGACCTACAAGAGACTTGTCCCGAAGAACAAGTGATAGCCGTTCAGCAAGAGGACAAGTGAATTATGTGTCCCTCCTTGAGAGGGAGATGGAGTCGTTCTCTTATGTGGTGAGTACTCCTTTGTGGAGTGTATCCCTGTGTGGAATGGTTCTTGTGTGGAACGTTCTCATGTGTGGAGAGGACTCTTTTGTGGAGTGTATCCCTGTGTGGGATGGTTCCTGTGTGGAGAGGACTTCTTTGTGGAGTGTATCCTTGTGTGGGATGGTTCCTGTGCGGAGAGGACTCCTTTATGGAGTGTATCCCTTTTGGGGATGGTTCCTGTGTGGAACATTCTCTCGTGTGGAGACGACTCCTTTGTGGAGTGCATCCCTGTATCAGATGGATCTTGTGTGGAACGTTCTCCTATGTGGAGAGTACTCGTTTGTGGAGTGGATCCCTATGTGGGATGATCTCTGTGCAGGATGTTCTCCTATGTGGAGAGTGCTCCTATGTGGAGTATGGGCCCAAAGGGGTGGACTAGTTGTAGTCATCACCGCCTTCCAATTGTAATAACTGGTAAATTGGAAGAAGTGTCTTCCTAGGGAGTGTTACCGTTCAAACTAGCAGGCTAGGCTTGCTAGTGAAAGGCAATCACATAAGAGACTTGGACTACTGTCACCTTTTGTCCAATCTCCTAATTTATTTGGGATCCAATGTTGTCCCAAGGGGAGAGCCCTTTAATGTACCTTCCAAGTAGATGCCAAATTCCTTCCGAACACCTTAAAGCATAGATTAGTGTTTCTAATGGAGTCAAACACAAAGTAATAGAGAGTTAGGATGGTGCTTGTATAGTAGTTTTGGCAGTTTTGTAGGTCTGTTTAGGGTTAAAAAGACAGGATGAAGATTTAGGGCCGCAAGAATTTAGGCCGAAATTTTGGGGCCGTGAGGATTTAGAGCCAAGATTCTGAGATTTTTTAGAGGCCCAGAAATTCAAAAAATTTAATATTTTTGTATTTTTCTAATTTTGTTATATTTTTAGGGCTTTTTAATATAAATTGCAGACCTAAAATTTAACCTAATCCTACCATGAAAATACACTATTTACACATGAAAATGCATAAAAGTTCGAACAAAAAGGTGACAAGAGAAGGGATATGATTCTTGTTTCAATCCCAGGGCATAAGGGATCGATGATCAGCATCCGTACAAGAAGAGTTCCTCTAGGCTTGCAAAATTAGGGCATCCACCAAACAACCCCTAGGGTTCATTGGGAGAGCCTAACAGATAGAAAAGTAGAGATCCAAGGCCCTTTACAAGGAATACTTCTTCAAGAAACGTCTTCTAACCATACAAAATTGACAAAATCTTGATAATTGAGCTCTAATCAACAAATAGAATGCACTAGCATAGCACCATTCAACAGAGATAGAGATACTCTAACCAAGATTCAATAAAGATGAACGAAGAAAGACCATAAATCACCTTTGTGCATGGGTTCCATCCAACCATTCTAGCATCAAAATGTGTGTAAAAGAAAAACCCTAGCATTCATCCACATTTCACTTCACAAGCCAAGAAAGAGACTCTCCAAGAGGTAGCATCACATCATAAACCCATATAACAAGATAAAGAGAAAAAGTATCATATTTGCTCCCAAGTTTTGTGATTTACAAATGATTTAAGATGGTCTATTTATACCCATCTTATCATAAGACTTTTAAGTTTTAATTTATCCAACCCTACATGTCAATTTGAAATTAAAGCAAAATAATATTAAAATATTCTAATACATGGGTAACTTGGGGTATTTTCCCCATAATTTACCAAAACTGATGAAAATGACTAAAACTGAGCAAATGGCTCCACTCTAAAGGATGGATTGAGTAGGGGGGGGGACGTCATACCCCATCTAACCCCAAATATGCTGAAAAACTTTCAACGTCCCCCCTCAAATCATGCTTGAAGGCTTGGTAGCCAGGATGACATCATCATAATGTTGGGCCCAAGGAGAGAGGGCATTGTGCTGAAAAGAGGCCAGGAGGGATGCCTGAGGTGACTGGAAGAGGAGGCAAGTGCCTCTGAGTGAAGCGCTATCACCAGTGAAGAGATCAAGCAGGGGGTCATGTGACCCAGTGACCTGCCCCTAGGAGCCCTGGACACCAACCTCGAGGCTACAAGCCCCAAAATGAGGTAGTCAGCAATGCCACTAGGCCATAGCACTCCTAGAGGGAGAATCAAGGGGTCCGGCCATAACCAACCCTTTAAACTGCAAATTATACCCCCATCCTGGCCTTGAAGAAGTAAAAAACGACCCCTCCCTGGGCAGATATTTGAAAGTGAGCAGGTACTGGTACCGCGTAACAGGGAGTATAGCCTCCCCTCAATTTGAGATGGATAAAGTGCTTGGAAGAAGTGTCTTCCTGGGGAGTGTGGCCTCCTTTTATACTGATAAATGCATGAGGAAGTAATCCTCTTTGGTCTACGATGACCAAGCTGATCAGGAAGATCAGATATTATCATTGAAAAAAGATGTGGTTCCAGTGGGAACATTTTTTCTGGTTAGAAGGACTTGGTCAAAAGAGACCTTTCTTATGATGATGAGATGTTCAAGACAAGCCATGACGATCAGATGATATCCAGATGTGTTCCAGCGTGATGATACCTCCCTTGCTAAGAGGGAGTGTTGATGTTTGTAGCTTAGTGAGGTATCCTCACTAGCTAAGCCGACCCAAAAGAAAAACAATTAATAAATTGTTATTTATTATCCTAATTGACAAGTCGGACCCAGTGAAAAAGTCAGCTAGAAACAAGTATAAATAGAGGGTGAAGCCCTCCTCATTTGATCACTAACTCAAGTTCGCTCAAGTCAGCCAAATAAGTGTGCAAGAGGCAAAAGAAGTAGTTGGAAGAAGTCTTATATATCAAGGTTTTAGATATCTCTTATTTTTCATGTGATCTCTCTTGTCATAGATCACTTTTATATCGTATGTACTTGTACTTTGTACTGAATCTCTGAATAAGAAAGGTTGGTTGGGTTTTCTTCCCCTTGAGGTTTTCCCAGGGTATTAGTGTTGTCTCTTGTGTTTGTCTTTGTGCACCTATATCTTGCTTATATATTTAGTATACGTGATAAAGAAGATAATAAGGCCATAATAAGCAAGAAAACATAACTAAAATCAACAGTCCACCTAGGAGGGGATAGGGTAAGAGAGTTGCATTAGCTGGCTCTGCCTTCAAATATGGATTTTTATCATGATGTGAGAGAGAGTACAGCCAAGATGGAAGAAAGAATAAAGAAAAGACAAAGACTAAAGCCAACAAAAGACCAGCCAAAGGAGTTGCAAGAATTAGAGTATGAATTGGAGGAGTGCGAGGCATGCAATAAGAAGAAGACGGAACAATAAATCTATAGTAAAGACATTGAAGAGTTCTAAGAAGGTGAAAAAGAATGGTAAGGATAAATACTCACCTTATGAAAAAGAGTTGTTTTCAGGGAGGAAAGTCACAGAGGCAAGGATTAGCCATGGGATAGAACTCCTGGAACAGGGAAAGCTTAAATCCCTGGGTGAGTACAAAATTATTATTAGATGAAAGGTCAATAAATGAGATTTGAGAAGAGTTGGAGACAGAGGATGAATGGGGAGAAGTTGAAGAGAATGAACTAGATTAAGTTGTTTAGTTGTGTTACCCCGAAAAAGGGGAAGGTATTGACGATTACAAAACAAGAGGAGCAGAGTTTGAAGACTGCAATGAAGAGGAATGCAACCTATCACAAGTGTTGGCCCCAAATGTTGTAGCAGTGGAAGCAGTCCACGATAGAAAGGAAGCTGCAGCAGAGATGGAGATCTTTGGGAGCCACATATGTGATGAAGATTTATTGGTTTTAGAGAACACAACCAACCAACAACAGCTAGAGGAATGTCCAGAGAATCCCATGAATAAGGAAAAGAGAGAAGACGGAGATCATCTCCTTACTGGAAAAGAAAAGTGGATGATTGAGAGAGTTGAGACATGTTCATTTGTGGTACAAAGGAGGACAATGCAGAAAATGCAATAAAAAAGAACCATGCAAAAAACGAGTTGTTTTGTGAACATCACTCTGAGTTAGGAAATGAAGACCACCTCACGAAAGATAAATTGGGAAGCATGCCTAAATGGCATAAATGCAGAGAAGGAGATAGTACTTATGGGAAGTTTTCATTCCCTTAACTTTACTTCTGTTTTTAATGGTTTATGTGAAGGTGCATTGGAAGGTGGTATTCGTGTTGCAAAGAGCCGTGATGGGTTTCAGGGGAGAAAGATCACTAAAGCTTTCAAGGAGATAGGAAAGGAAAAAAATAACAAATTAGCAAAGGAAGAGGATCTCTAATCCAACAAGAGGCTGGAAGCAAAAGAAGAAATGTGATGATTTGCAGAAGTATCTAAATTGGTGGAAGGGAACGTCATGGCTTGGTTCTTCAAGTCAAAAGGATCTGCATAAAAAACAAAACAAAAAATGTAAAAAATGAGGCCTTAGGTTTCTTAGTGTGTCAACTTCTTGAAGTTTGTTTCCAAATAAATTAGCTTTGAACCAGGAGGTTCAAAATTTTAAAAAGAAGGGGATAATGATAACCAAATTCAAGCCAATTCCTCTGAATCAGGAGGCTTGGCTAACTGTAATTGCTTATTTTAGAAGTGGCTTGTAACTGCTCAGACTTTTGGGGGTACAACTTGTTACCCCTCATTTTGGCAGGGGTATCCATAGAATTTCTTCACAAGGAAGTGCAGAGTGAGAGGCATGGCAGGCAACATAAGAAAATAAACATGCAGCGGATTCGGTGACAGCAGGCTGCTCCAGGAGTTCAGGAAAATGAGGGTATTCGGGCCTCATACAGGAGAAGCAAGAAATGGCCACGACTGTAAATACATCACTTGTAAAAGTTCTGTGACTACTCATAGGGGTCTGATATGGACACCTGCAAAATTAGTAAAACGCATTACACTCGGAACCTGTCTATTCAATCTTTGAAACCCATGATAAAAATCATCCAAGATTTTTGTGGAAGATGATACAAATGTAAAGAAGGCAGATGCTGAGTATAAACATTACAGAACAGGTGGAGAAAATGATATGTGATGTGCACAATCAAGCAATTGTTTCTGCCAAAGGAATACATAGAGAATGCAGAGAACTTCTCAAACAAGAAAAATGAGATTTGTTCAAGTAATCCAGCTATCGGTTTTCTATTTGATGGACTGTGAAGAAATTATCAGCAAAGAGAGGTGCCCTCCTACAGTTCCGCGCGGAAATTAATATCTCCAGCACAATCAGAAAAGAGCTGTTGAAACTGAACTGAAGGCTCGTTATAAAAAATTTAGGATCTTTAAAAAATTGTTCAAAGCGGAGGTCTTAAGATTGGAGATGTTGTGGTTCTTGATGTCTCGGCTGCACAAATAAATGAAGATGGAGGTATCCTGATACAAAATCGCCTGAAGCAGACTTTCAACAGGTGCTCTCCAAGTGCAGATAAATTTTTTCCAAACCAAATAAAATAGCCAGTAGCCACACAAGTGGTCTGTGAAATGTTGCCTCATGGTATCAACGCTGGAAGATGACTATTTCACTGGTCCCCGAGCTGCAAAATGTTGGGGGTTTTAATGGTGCGATGTGAGGATGATTCGATCCTTAAACATTTCCATTTTTATGAGTTGTCTACCGTATCGACAAAGGCATGAACTTCCAAACTGATACAGTCAAGGGTCGCGTGGAGCTCAGATCGCACATCATCGGTAGCCAGGTTCTTTCTTTCGATTTGTGGTCATCACTTTAGCTGCTATTTGAGAAATTTGTGACTGAAGTTCACGTCCACCAAATCGGTCACGAGGATCCAGCGAGGGCATATTTAAATGAAGTCGGGTCATTGATCATTCGACGGCTATTAGTTTTCTAAAAAAAAGACGCAGGGTTGACGCTGATGGCTGATTCACGGGTTAAAATCGCCCACCGATTTGCATTTGTTGGTATATTGAACGTGTGGCAACGAGTTTCAGCAATCTCCAGTTGGCAGCCGAATTAAAGCTCGGTGTTCAACGATTCTTCAGCACGATGGACAGAGATTATGGGTTTTCAAACCACGATTACATTGGTACAGGCAGAAGAATTGGCGTCTGTCAGTGTCGGTAATTTCCTGAATTTATGATTTGGAGCGGGGCTTTTCTCTCTAATTCGGTTCACCATCCACCGAGATCATCGAAACCTAAGTTCTGTGCGTGGAGATTTAAACCGTCTAAATTTCAATATTTGACAAATGAGGTACCCACACGTCATTTCGGCAGCTGAGCGATTGATCCGAGTCAGATTCAGTTATGTTCGGGGCGGTAGAAGCTAGTCGGTGGTGTTTTTATTGACACATGGAGTTTGACCCACAGTTACAGTGGCGTCTAGCTAAATAAAATTTATCTCATGACACGGCGCATCCCTTTTGGCAGCCGATGAAATTCCACGTTTTTGTTGGTAGCCGAAGTTAATGCCACAGTAGCAGGGCATTCATTGGAAGATAATTGATTGGCACACAGTTGAATCCAGGAGCTCGGGGTTCAAATTAAATTAGCAGCCGAATTTTGGGTTAACTCCACGATTATGTTAGAACTCGGGTTTCAACTAGATCAACTGCTGTACACAGCCGAGCTTGCAAGCTGATCAGGGTCTCACGCCTTTGACAGCTGATTCACATATTACAAGTGGCAGTCTTTCATTATGGGTAGTTTTTTGTTCACTAAGAGGGTGCTCACTTTAGCTATCAAGTAATTCGACTTAGACATTAGTTGAGAAAAAGGTGGATCTCACCTTTTCCTTTTTATTATTTTATTATTTTATCTTAGAGTTAGGTGAGGGTTTTTGGCATAAAAGGAGCCAGCCTCTTTCTTTGTAATTTGGATGGAGAATTTCTGGGTTTTTTATCCCTGTTGAACGTTAATGAAAAAAAATCAGATGGTCTTGTGGACAGATTGAGCAATCCTCATGTGCTTGTGTGATGTATTTTAAATTGTAGAATGAATCTAGCTTAGGGCTTTATCAAGCAAATAGATTAGCCATTTAGGATTAAGTTGGTTAATTATGCTTGAACAATTATTTTCTCTATGGGCATCAGTATTCGGTTGTACAAAATGCCGATTAAGATTTGATTGTTTATGCATTCTAGATTCGTCTCACTTTTTATGAAGCATAAAGCCTCCATGAGCCCTCTTTTGACTCCATTTCCCCTTCTGATACTGGCACTGGTCTTTCCCTGAGGATTGATCTCCCCTTCTTTTTCCATCACCCATTTTGAAAACTATCTTTTGTTACTTCCGTTTCCCTAAGGCAGCCTCTTCCATTCACCTTGCCCGTTACTGTACCTGCCTTAGCGATCCTAGTTTAGGGATACCCCCCTAGTGTTGGAGAAGAGCCAACCTGAAGCGAAGAGGAGAGGAGTGTGGTGACATTGGCCTCTCTCCTGAGAGAGTTGTCATTTCGGTTGGCGTGTTGCATTTTGGGCTTTCAAACGACACGCATGCCATTTCGGAGGACAACATTTTGGCGCCGTTGCCGGGGACAAAGTCCAGTTCCCGAAATTTGAAGACTATGCTTCATTAAAACGACATTTGTGGGATTCTTCTTCTCACATGGCGACTCCACGAAGGGATAGAGCCCTTGTCCTTTTGCAGATTTGAAGATCCTATTGGGTGTAGAGGTGAGCACACCCGTTGGAAGGCTTTCAAGCTCACCTTGGCGACTCCACAGTTTGGTATGAGGTATGATTACATGCATGTTTCAGATTTAGTACCTCAAGATTTTTACTTATGGACGATAAAAAAGAACAACATCTTGCTCTTTTGCACGAAGCTTACGCCCCATTGGATTTCTCGAAAATCCATGGATTTCCTAATGAGTGCTATGATTATGAAAAAGTACATGATATTTTTCCAGAATTTCATGGAAACAATGATGTTTCAGCCATCTATCACATTGCTTCTTACTGCAAATTTATGGTCGATTTCAATGTTTATTGTGAGGATGACCTTATGATCATCTTTACTTTAACTTTAGAAGGAGATGCAGAAAATTGGTTCTTTGGTCTTTTGGATGAATCCATAGATTCATTGGCAGAGTTTTTTGATAGATTTCTCCTCCGCTGGCATGATGGACCTGTCGATGAGATTGAGAAGCTGGCTAAAAAATATGATGCTCTCATCCCTAGGTTCCATCTTGAATTAAAAGAAGACATTGAAGATTTTATTGAAGAAGGAATACAGGGGTCCCTGTTTGAGGATGTAGCTGAGCAGCCTTCTGCTGAAATAAAAAACAATGAAAAGATGGAGCTGTCTCAGATTTTCGCCATTGAAGATGATCATGAACAGTTTTATAAAAAAGATCTAGAGCTGCCTCAGATTCGTTTTGTTGAAGATAGCAATACTCATTTCATAGATCAGCCGGAGCAGCTTTTTAACGGAGGTTTGCATTTAAGCCCTGTCAGTCTATGGATAGAAGCTTCTTGTGCATTTTCTGATACCTTTGGTCAAAGTTTCAGTGATTTCTTCTATTTTGACAATCTGATATTCAAACTTATTCATGAGCACGCTGCGAGACAGCACTGTTTTAGGGCAAATATATCCCTGTCGCTGTCTCTAAACAAACACATGGAAAAGCAGTTTAGCAGTGATAATACGCTGGAATGGCTCCACTGGTTGTGGGCATACACTTAGCAAATTCTGGTTTCATGTTAAGTTAGTGTAGGTAGGAAGAATAAAGCTCACACGTGAGCGTTTGCTGCTGTTAATTAGTTTGTCATTTCTGCAAATTTTTATGTAATAAAAGCGTGGTCACGGGGTGTGAATCAAGCCACCCCCCACACTGTTTTTGGTTTTTATTTGGTCTGCGATAACCATGAAGATCTGGTGTCCTCGTGCACTCACCAAGGCGAGCACACGTCCCGCAGTTGGAGCCAGATGTTACCCCTCATTTTGGCAGGGGTATCCATAGAATTTCTTCACAAGGAAGTGCAGAGTGAGAGGCATGGCAGGCAACATAAGAAAATAAACATGCAGCGGATTCGGTGACAGCAGGCTGCTCCAGGAGTTCAGGAAAATGAGGGTATTCGGGCCTCATACAGGAGAAGCAAGAAATGGCCACGACTGTAAATACATCACTTGTAAAAGTTCTGTGACTACTCATAGGGGTCTGATATGGACACCTGCAAAATTAGTAAAACGCATTACACTCGGAACCTGTCTATTCAATCTTTGAAACCCATGATAAAAATCATCCAAGATTTTTGTGGAAGATGATACAAATGTAAAGAAGGCAGATGCTGAGTATAAACATTACAGAACAGGTGGAGAAAATGATATGTGATGTGCACAATCAAGCAATTGTTTCTGCCAAAGGAATACATAGAGAATGCAGAGAACTTCTCAAACAAGAAAAATGAGATTTGTTCAAGTAATCCAGCTATCGGTTTTCTATTTGATGGACTGTGAAGAAATTATCAGCAAAGAGAGGTGCCCTCCTACAGTTCCGCGCGGAAATTAATATCTCCAGCACAATCAGAAAAGAGCTGTTGAATCTGAACTGAAGGCTCGTTATAAAAAATTTAGGATCTTTAAAAAATTGTTCAAAGCGGAGGTCTTAAGATTGGAGATGTTGTGGTTCTTGATGTCTCGGCTGCACAAATAAATGAAGATGGAGGTATCCTGATACAAAATCGCCTGAAGCAGACTTTCAACAGGTGCTCTCCAAGTGCAGATAAATTTTTTCCAAACCAAATAAAATAGCCAGTAGCCACACAAGTGGTCTGTGAAATGTTGCCTCATGGTATCAACGCTGGAAGATGACTATTTCACTGGTCCCCGAGCTGCAAAATGTTGGGGGTTTTAATGGTGCGATGTGAGGATGATTCGATCCTTAAACATTTCCATTTTTATGAGTTGTCTACCGTATCGACAAAGGCATGAACTTCCAAACTGATACAGTCAAGGGTCGCGTGGAGCTCAGATCGCACATCATCGGTAGCCAGGTTCTTTCTTTCGATTTGTGGTCATCACTTTAGCTGCTATTTGAGAAATTTGTGACTGAAGTTCACGTCCACCAAATCGGTCACGAGGATCCAGCGAGGGCATATTTAAATGAAGTCGGGTCATTGATCATTCGACGGCTATTAGTTTTCTAAAAAAAAGACGCAGGGTTGACGCTGATGGCTGATTCACGGGTTAAAATCGCCCACCGATTTGCATTTGTTGGTATATTGAACGTGTGGCAACGAGTTTCAGCAATCTCCAGTTGGCAGCCGAATTAAAGCTCGGTGTTCAACGATTCTTCAGCACGATGGACAGAGATTATGGGTTTTCAAACCACGATTACATTGGTACAGGCAGAAGAATTGGCGTCTGTCAGTGTCGGTAATTTCCTGAATTTATGATTTGGAGCGGGGCTTTTCTCTCTAATTCGGTTCACCATCCACCGAGATCATCGAAACCTAAGTTCTGTGCGTGGAGATTTAAACCGTCTAAATTTCAATATTTGACAAATGAGGTACCCACACGTCATTTCGGCAGCTGAGCGATTGATCCGAGTCAGATTCAGTTATGTTCGGGGCGGTAGAAGCTAGTCGGTGGTGTTTTTATTGACACATGGAGTTTGACCCACAGTTACAGTGGCGTCTAGCTAAATAAAATTTATCTCATGACACGGCGCATCCCTTTTGGCAGCCGATGAAATTCCACGTTTTTGTTGGTAGCCGAAGTTAATGCCACAGTAGCAGGGCATTCATTGGAAGATAATTGATTGGCACACAGTTGAATCCAGGAGCTCGGGGTTCAAATTAAATTAGCAGCCGAATTTTGGGTTAACTCCACGATTATGTTAGAACTCGGGTTTCAACTAGATCAACTGCTGTACACAGCCGAGCTTGCAAGCTGATCAGGGTCTCACGCCTTTGACAGCTGATTCACATATTACAAGTGGCAGTCTTTCATTATGGGTAGTTTTTTGTTCACTAAGAGGGTGCTCACTTTAGCTATCAAGTAATTCGACTTAGACATTAGTTGAGAAAAAGGTGGATCTCACCTTTTCCTTTTTATTATTTTATTATTTTATCTTAGAGTTAGGTGAGGGTTTTTGGCATAAAAGGAGCCAGCCTCTTTCTTTGTAATTTGGATGGAGAATTTCTGGGTTTTTTATCCCTGTTGAACGTTAATGGAAAAAAAATCAGATGGTCTTGTGGACAGATTGAGCAATCCTCATGTGCTTGTGTGATGTATTTTAAATTGTAGAATGAATCTAGCTTAGGGCTTTATCAAGCAAATAGATTAGCCATTTAGGATTAAGTTGGTTAATTATGCTTGAACAATTATTTTCTCTATGGGCATCAGTATTCGGTTGTACAAAATGCCGATTAAGATTTGATTGTTTATGCATTCTAGATTCGTCTCACTTTTTATGAAGCATAAAGCCTCCATGAGCCCTCTTTTGACTCCATTTCCCCTTCTGATACTGGCACTGGTCTTTCCCTGAGGATTGATCTCCCCTTCTTTTTCCATCACCCATTTTGAAAACTATCTTTTGTTACTTCCGTTTCCCTAAGGCAGCCTCTTCCATTCACCTTGCCCGTTACTGTACCTGCCTTAGCGATCCTAGTTTAGGGATACCCCCCTAGTGTTGGAGAAGAGCCAACCTGAAGCGAAGAGGAGAGGAGTGTGGTGACATTGGCCTCTCTCCTGAGAGAGTTGTCATTTCGGTTGGCGTGTTGCATTTTGGGCTTTCAAACGACACGCATGCCATTTCGGAGGACAACATTTTGGCGCCGTTGCCGGGGACAAAGTCCAGTTCCCGAAATTTGAAGACTATGCTTCATTAAAACGACATTTGTGGGATTCTTCTTCTCACATGGCGACTCCACGAAGGGACAGAGCCCTTGTCCTTTTGCAGATTTGAAGATCCTATTGGGTGTAGAGGTGAGCACACCCGTTGGAAGGCTTTCAAGCTCACCTTGGCGACTCCACAGTTTGGTATGAGGTATGATTACATGCATGTTTCAGATTTAGTACCTCAAGATTTTTACTTATGGACGATAAAAAAGAACAACATCTTGCTCTTTTGCACGAAGCTTACGCCCCATTGGATTTCTCGAAAATCCATGGATTTCCTAATGAGTGCTATGATTATGAAAAAGTACATGATATTTTTCCAGAATTTCATGGAAACAATGATGTTTCAGCCATCTATCACATTGCTTCTTACTGCAAATTTATGGTCGATTTCAATGTTTATTGTGAGGATGACCTTATGATCATCTTTACTTTAACTTTAGAAGGAGATGCAGAAAATTGGTTCTTTGGTCTTTTGGATGAATCCATAGATTCATTGGCAGAGTTTTTTGATAGATTTCTCCTCCGCTGGCATGATGGACCTGTCGATGAGATTGAGAAGCTGGCTAAAAAATATGATGCTCTCATCCCTAGGTTCCATCTTGAATTAAAAGAAGACATTGAAGATTTTATTGAAGAAGGAATACAGGGGTCCCTGTTTGAGGATGTAGCTGAGCAGCCTTCTGCTGAAATAAAAAACAATGAAAAGATGGAGCTGTCTCAGATTTTCGCCATTGAAGATGATCATGAACAGTTTTATAAAAAAGATCTAGAGCTGCCTCAGATTCGTTTTGTTGAAGATAGCAATACTCATTTCATAGATCAGCCGGAGCAGCTTTTTAACGGAGGTTTGCATTTAAGCCCTGTCAGTCTATGGATAGAAGCTTCTTGTGCATTTTCTGATACCTTTGGTCAAAGTTTCAGTGATTTCTTCTATTTTGACAATCTGATATTCAAACTTATTCATGAGCACGCTGCGAGACAGCACTGTTTTAGGGCAAATATATCCCTGTCGCTGTCTCTAAACAAACACATGGAAAAGCAGTTTAGCAGTGATAATACGCTGGAATGGCTCCACTGGTTGTGGGCATACACTTAGCAAATTCTGGTTTCATGTTAAGTTAGTGTAGGTAGGAAGAATAAAGCTCACACGTGAGCGTTTGCTGCTGTTAATTAGTTTGTCATTTCTGCAAATTTTTATGTAATAAAAGCGTGGTCACGGGGTGTGAATCAAGCCACCCCCCACACTGTTTTTGGTTTTTATTTGGTCTGCGATAACCATGAAGATCTGGTGTCCTCGTGCACTCACCAAGGCGAGCACACGTCCCGCAGTTGGAGCCAGATGTTACCCCTCATTTTGGCAGGGGTATCCATAGAATTTCTTCACAAGGAAGTGCAGAGTGAGAGGCATGGCAGGCAACATAAGAAAATAAACATGCAGCGGATTCGGTGACAGCAGGCTGCTCCAGGAGTTCAGGAAAATGAGGGTATTCGGGCCTCATACAGGAGAAGCAAGAAATGGCCACGACTGTAAATACATCACTTGTAAAAGTTCTGTGACTACTCATAGGGGTCTGATATGGACACCTGCAAAATTAGTAAAACGCATTACACTCGGAACCTGTCTATTCAATCTTTGAAACCCATGATAAAAATCATCCAAGATTTTTGTGGAAGATGATACAAATGTAAAGAAGGCAGATGCTGAGTATAAACATTACAGAACAGGTGGAGAAAATGATATGTGATGTGCACAATCAAGCAATTGTTTCTGCCAAAGGAATACATAGAGAATGCAGAGAACTTCTCAAACAAGAAAAATGAGATTTGTTCAAGTAATCCAGCTATCGGTTTTCTATTTGATGGACTGTGAAGAAATTATCAGCAAAGAGAGGTGCCCTCCTACAGTTCCGCGCGGAAATTAATATCTCCAGCACAATCAGAAAAGAGCTGTTGAAACTGAACTGAAGGCTCGTTATAAAAAATTTAGGATCTTTAAAAAATTGTTCAAAGCGGAGGTCTTAAGATTGGAGATGTTGTGGTTCTTGATGTCTCGGCTGCACAAATAAATGAAGATGGAGGTATCCTGATACAAAATCGCCTGAAGCAGACTTTCAACAGGTGCTCTCCAAGTGCAGATAAATTTTTTCCAAACCAAATAAAATAGCCAGTAGCCACACAAGTGGTCTGTGAAATGTTGCCTCATGGTATCAACGCTGGAAGATGACTATTTCACTGGTCCCCGAGCTGCAAAATGTTGGGGGTTTTAATGGTGCGATGTGAGGATGATTCGATCCTTAAACATTTCCATTTTTATGAGTTGTCTACCGTATCGACAAAGGCATGAACTTCCAAACTGATACAGTCAAGGGTCGCGTGGAGCTCAGATCGCACATCATCGGTAGCCAGGTTCTTTCTTTCGATTTGTGGTCATCACTTTAGCTGCTATTTGAGAAATTTGTGACTGAAGTTCACGTCCACCAAATCGGTCACGAGGATCCAGCGAGGGCATATTTAAATGAAGTCGGGTCATTGATCATTCGACGGCTATTAGTTTTCTAAAAAAAAGACGCAGGGTTGACGCTGATGGCTGATTCACGGGTTAAAATCGCCCACCGATTTGCATTTGTTGGTATATTGAACGTGTGGCAACGAGTTTCAGCAATCTCCAGTTGGCAGCCGAATTAAAGCTCGGTGTTCAACGATTCTTCAGCACGATGGACAGAGATTATGGGTTTTCAAACCACGATTACATTGGTACAGGCAGAAGAATTGGCGTCTGTCAGTGTCGGTAATTTCCTGAATTTATGATTTGGAGCGGGGCTTTTCTCTCTAATTCGGTTCACCATCCACCGAGATCATCGAAACCTAAGTTCTGTGCGTGGAGATTTAAACCGTCTAAATTTCAATATTTGACAAATGAGGTACCCACACGTCATTTCGGCAGCTGAGCGATTGATCCGAGTCAGATTCAGTTATGTTCGGGGCGGTAGAAGCTAGTCGGTGGTGTTTTTATTGACACATGGAGTTTGACCCACAGTTACAGTGGCGTCTAGCTAAATAAAATTTATCTCATGACACGGCGCATCCCTTTTGGCAGCCGATGAAATTCCACGTTTTTGTTGGTAGCCGAAGTTAATGCCACAGTAGCAGGGCATTCATTGGAAGATAATTGATTGGCACACAGTTGAATCCAGGAGCTCGGGGTTCAAATTAAATTAGCAGCCGAATTTTGGGTTAACTCCACGATTATGTTAGAACTCGGGTTTCAACTAGATCAACTGCTGTACACAGCCGAGCTTGCAAGCTGATCAGGGTCTCACGCCTTTGACAGCTGATTCACATATTACAAGTGGCAGTCTTTCATTATGGGTAGTTTTTTGTTCACTAAGAGGGTGCTCACTTTAGCTATCAAGTAATTCGACTTAGACATTAGTTGAGAAAAAGGTGGATCTCACCTTTTCCTTTTTATTATTTTATTATTTTATCTTAGAGTTAGGTGAGGGTTTTTGGCATAAAAGGAGCCAGCCTCTTTCTTTGTAATTTGGATGGAGAATTTCTGGGTTTTTTATCCCTGTTGAACGTTAATGAAAAAAAATCAGATGGTCTTGTGGACAGATTGAGCAATCCTCATGTGCTTGTGTGATGTATTTTAAATTGTAGAATGAATCTAGCTTAGGGCTTTATCAAGCAAATAGATTAGCCATTTAGGATTAAGTTGGTTAATTATGCTTGAACAATTATTTTCTCTATGGGCATCAGTATTCGGTTGTACAAAATGCCGATTAAGATTTGATTGTTTATGCATTCTAGATTCGTCTCACTTTTTATGAAGCATAAAGCCTCCATGAGCCCTCTTTTGACTCCATTTCCCCTTCTGATACTGGCACTGGTCTTTCCCTGAGGATTGATCTCCCCTTCTTTTTCCATCACCCATTTTGAAAACTATCTTTTGTTACTTCCGTTTCCCTAAGGCAGCCTCTTCCATTCACCTTGCCCGTTACTGTACCTGCCTTAGCGATCCTAGTTTAGGGATACCCCCCTAGTGTTGGAGAAGAGCCAACCTGAAGCGAAGAGGAGAGGAGTGTGGTGACATTGGCCTCTCTCCTGAGAGAGTTGTCATTTCGGTTGGCGTGTTGCATTTTGGGCTTTCAAACGACACGCATGCCATTTCGGAGGACAACATTTTGGCGCCGTTGCCGGGGACAAAGTCCAGTTCCCGAAATTTGAAGACTATGCTTCATTAAAACGACATTTGTGGGATTCTTCTTCTCACATGGCGACTCCACGAAGGGACAGAGCCCTTGTCCTTTTGCAGATTTGAAGATCCTATTGGGTGTAGAGGTGAGCACACCCGTTGGAAGGCTTTCAAGCTCACCTTGGCGACTCCACAGTTTGGTATGAGGTATGATTACATGCATGTTTCAGATTTAGTACCTCAAGATTTTTACTTATGGACGATAAAAAAGAACAACATCTTGCTCTTTTGCACGAAGCTTACGCCCCATTGGATTTCTCGAAAATCCATGGATTTCCTAATGAGTGCTATGATTATGAAAAAGTACATGATATTTTTCCAGAATTTCATGGAAACAATGATGTTTCAGCCATCTATCACATTGCTTCTTACTGCAAATTTATGGTCGATTTCAATGTTTATTGTGAGGATGACCTTATGATCATCTTTACTTTAACTTTAGAAGGAGATGCAGAAAATTGGTTCTTTGGTCTTTTGGATGAATCCATAGATTCATTGGCAGAGTTTTTTGATAGATTTCTCCTCCGCTGGCATGATGGACCTGTCGATGAGATTGAGAAGCTGGCTAAAAAATATGATGCTCTCATCCCTAGGTTCCATCTTGAATTAAAAGAAGACATTGAAGATTTTATTGAAGAAGGAATACAGGGGTCCCTGTTTGAGGATGTAGCTGAGCAGCCTTCTGCTGAAATAAAAAACAATGAAAAGATGGAGCTGTCTCAGATTTTCGCCATTGAAGATGATCATGAACAGTTTTATAAAAAAGATCTAGAGCTGCCTCAGATTCGTTTTGTTGAAGATAGCAATACTCATTTCATAGATCAGCCGGAGCAGCTTTTTAACGGAGGTTTGCATTTAAGCCCTGTCAGTCTATGGATAGAAGCTTCTTGTGCATTTTCTGATACCTTTGGTCAAAGTTTCAGTGATTTCTTCTATTTTGACAATCTGATATTCAAACTTATTCATGAGCACGCTGCGAGACAGCACTGTTTTAGGGCAAATATATCCCTGTCGCTGTCTCTAAACAAACACATGGAAAAGCAGTTTAGCAGTGATAATACGCTGGAATGGCTCCACTGGTTGTGGGCATACACTTAGCAAATTCTGGTTTCATGTTAAGTTAGTGTAGGTAGGAAGAATAAAGCTCACACGTGAGCGTTTGCTGCTGTTAATTAGTTTGTCATTTCTGCAAATTTTTATGTAATAAAAGCGTGGTCACGGGGTGTGAATCAAGCCACCCCCCACACTGTTTTTGGTTTTTATTTGGTCTGCGATAACCATGAAGATCTGGTGTCCTCGTGCACTCACCAAGGCGAGCACACGTCCCGCAGTTGGAGCCAGATGTTACCCCTCATTTTGGCAGGGGTATCCATAGAATTTCTTCACAAGGAAGTGCAGAGTGAGAGGCATGGCAGGCAACATAAGAAAATAAACATGCAGCGGATTCGGTGACAGCAGGCTGCTCCAGGAGTTCAGGAAAATGAGGGTATTCGGGCCTCATACAGGAGAAGCAAGAAATGGCCACGACTGTAAATACATCACTTGTAAAAGTTCTGTGACTACTCATAGGGGTCTGATATGGACACCTGCAAAATTAGTAAAACGCATTACACTCGGAACCTGTCTATTCAATCTTTGAAACCCATGATAAAAATCATCCAAGATTTTTGTGGAAGATGATACAAATGTAAAGAAGGCAGATGCTGAGTATAAACATTACAGAACAGGTGGAGAAAATGATATGTGATGTGCACAATCAAGCAATTGTTTCTGCCAAAGGAATACATAGAGAATGCAGAGAACTTCTCAAACAAGAAAAATGAGATTTGTTCAAGTAATCCAGCTATCGGTTTTCTATTTGATGGACTGTGAAGAAATTATCAGCAAAGAGAGGTGCCCTCCTACAGTTCCGCGCGGAAATTAATATCTCCAGCACAATCAGAAAAGAGCTGTTGAAACTGAACTGAAGGCTCGTTATAAAAAATTTAGGATCTTTAAAAAATTGTTCAAAGCGGAGGTCTTAAGATTGGAGATGTTGTGGTTCTTGATGTCTCGGCTGCACAAATAAATGAAGATGGAGGTATCCTGATACAAAATCGCCTGAAGCAGACTTTCAACAGGTGCTCTCCAAGTGCAGATAAATTTTTTCCAAACCAAATAAAATAGCCAGTAGCCACACAAGTGGTCTGTGAAATGTTGCCTCATGGTATCAACGCTGGAAGATGACTATTTCACTGGTCCCCGAGCTGCAAAATGTTGGGGGTTTTAATGGTGCGATGTGAGGATGATTCGATCCTTAAACATTTCCATTTTTATGAGTTGTCTACCGTATCGACAAAGGCATGAACTTCCAAACTGATACAGTCAAGGGTCGCGTGGAGCTCAGATCGCACATCATCGGTAGCCAGGTTCTTTCTTTCGATTTGTGGTCATCACTTTAGCTGCTATTTGAGAAATTTGTGACTGAAGTTCACGTCCACCAAATCGGTCACGAGGATCCAGCGAGGGCATATTTAAATGAAGTCGGGTCATTGATCATTCGACGGCTATTAGTTTTCTAAAAAAAAGACGCAGGGTTGACGCTGATGGCTGATTCACGGGTTAAAATCGCCCACCGATTTGCATTTGTTGGTATATTGAACGTGTGGCAACGAGTTTCAGCAATCTCCAGTTGGCAGCCGAATTAAAGCTCGGTGTTCAACGATTCTTCAGCACGATGGACAGAGATTATGGGTTTTCAAACCACGATTACATTGGTACAGGCAGAAGAATTGGCGTCTGTCAGTGTCGGTAATTTCCTGAATTTATGATTTGGAGCGGGGCTTTTCTCTCTAATTCGGTTCACCATCCACCGAGATCATCGAAACCTAAGTTCTGTGCGTGGAGATTTAAACCGTCTAAATTTCAATATTTGACAAATGAGGTACCCACACGTCATTTCGGCAGCTGAGCGATTGATCCGAGTCAGATTCAGTTATGTTCGGGGCGGTAGAAGCTAGTCGGTGGTGTTTTTATTGACACATGGAGTTTGACCCACAGTTACAGTGGCGTCTAGCTAAATAAAATTTATCTCATGACACGGCGCATCCCTTTTGGCAGCCGATGAAATTCCACGTTTTTGTTGGTAGCCGAAGTTAATGCCACAGTAGCAGGGCATTCATTGGAAGATAATTGATTGGCACACAGTTGAATCCAGGAGCTCGGGGTTCAAATTAAATTAGCAGCCGAATTTTGGGTTAACTCCACGATTATGTTAGAACTCGGGTTTCAACTAGATCAACTGCTGTACACAGCCGAGCTTGCAAGCTGATCAGGGTCTCACGCCTTTGACAGCTGATTCACATATTACAAGTGGCAGTCTTTCATTATGGGTAGTTTTTTGTTCACTAAGAGGGTGCTCACTTTAGCTATCAAGTAATTCGACTTAGACATTAGTTGAGAAAAAGGTGGATCTCACCTTTTCCTTTTTATTATTTTATTATTTTATCTTAGAGTTAGGTGAGGGTTTTTGGCATAAAAGGAGCCAGCCTCTTTCTTTGTAATTTGGATGGAGAATTTCTGGGTTTTTTATCCCTGTTGAACGTTAATGAAAAAAATCAGATGGTCTTGTGGACAGATTGAGCAATCCTCATGTGCTTGTGTGATGTATTTTAAATTGTAGAATGAATCTAGCTTAGGGCTTTATCAAGCAAATAGATTAGCCATTTAGGATTAAGTTGGTTAATTATGCTTGAACAATTATTTTCTCTATGGGCATCAGTATTCGGTTGTACAAAATGCCGATTAAGATTTGATTGTTTATGCATTCTAGATTCGTCTCACTTTTTATGAAGCATAAAGCCTCCATGAGCCCTCTTTTGACTCCATTTCCCCTTCTGATACTGGCACTGGTCTTTCCCTGAGGATTGATCTCCCCTTCTTTTTCCATCACCCATTTTGAAAACTATCTTTTGTTACTTCCGTTTCCCTAAGGCAGCCTCTTCCATTCACCTTGCCCGTTACTGTACCTGCCTTAGCGATCCTAGTTTAGGGATACCCCCCTAGTGTTGGAGAAGAGCCAACCTGAAGCGAAGAGGAGAGGAGTGTGGTGACATTGGCCTCTCTCCTGAGAGAGTTGTCATTTCGGTTGGCGTGTTGCATTTTGGGCTTTCAAACAACACGCATGCCATTTCGGAGGACAACACAACTGTCACACGAATGATATTTTTGGAGAGTTAGTGTTAAGTTAGGAGATTGGCATGCACCTTGGAAGGTGGAGAAGGTTTTTGAGACCGAATAGGAAATAAAGGTGTGAAAAAGTTGAAGATATGTAAGGATTTAAGGGGGAGAATAGAGGTGATGGAGGCAGCTGTGAGTCAGTAATTTTGGCTCCTGGAGATGAGTCTTATGTAAACCCGTTTTATCAGTAAATGAAAGATAGTGTCATAGATTTTCATGCATACTCTTGGACTGTGATATTGTTATACTGTTTACTGTTATCTGTAATTTGTAAGTGTGATGATGAATTTTGAATCTCTCTGTTTTGAACTGAGCCGCTGCATCAAGACTTGTCTGATGCTAACAAGAACGGTGAGAGACTAATCCATGAAAAGACTTGTCTGTAATACAAAGTATTCGTATGGATTAGGATGCTTATTTTTGTTGAAAATTCGACTTTGAAATAACATTTATTCTGATCTAACTTGAAACAGGGATGCGAACCTACAACATATTCCAAAGAAAGGTGCAAGGGAACATGCTTGAAATGTATTCTGGAGATGCAAAATGCTTCCAGGGTGTTTCTCTTTCAATAATGTTTCTACTCCAGAACAGAACACTACAACCCTACTGCACCCAATCACCTATGTCCACAAAAATAAAATGGAAACCAGTAGATGGTTTGTGTAATTATTTCTTTTTCCAAATCAAAGAACAAAAACAGCCCCTTTAGTTGCATCAAAAATTGGCTGCTCCACTTCTAATAGCAATGACAAGACCTCCTCTATCAATGATGCTACTTTGTACCATATAGCATAGAATAACCATAGATCACAGCTAGCTATAATTTCAGATTACGACAGAAACAGTGCATGCGGGGATTTTGATCTCCTCTGATTCTTGTACTTCCTATCTACACCTTGAGCCTCTAACCTTAATCTAGCGATTCTAAAACTGTCATCTTTATCTACTCCAGGTTCAAAGCCAGATATCTATATCAATCCCAGCGACTTGTGCATGTACCCAGGTCCATAGCCTGCCTGCTGAGAAAGCTTTAACTGAAAAAGAACTGAACATTTTCAGGAGACCTTTGAGGAAACCTATAAGCTATAATTTAGCAACTTTTGGTTTGAAAAAATTCCATTTCTGAGGATATTCTTTGGCATGTGCTTTGACATCAACATTTCCTACATCATTCCCAAAATATTTTGGTAAAATTCTAATTTACCTACAACATCCAATAGGGCAAGCTCAACCAATGGTGGTTCCAGATACCTCAAATCTCTTTTTTGACATAGACACATAAATAATGCAGCAATTTTTTATCTTATAAGCTGCAACAATTACCTTGTCAGCAACCAGAAACATTCTAAAGTATTGTTCTTGAAATTTTTCCTTTCGTGTTCCTCATCATGTAGGACTGCTAACAACATGGACTCAATTTTTAGTAAAATGAGATCCCATATCAAGACTATGCCCTTACGACACTACCAAACCTTTCATTCCATTTCTTCTCTCTAAATGATCTGCATAGCCTTTTGATGGGAACACTTGCTGTAATATATTAGCTCCTGAACAAACCGTGGTGCAAGATTTCAAATCATATGATCTTTAAAAATGAAATCCCTTGTGAAGGGTTCAGCGGTAGCAAGGTAAGACGCTGCAAATTATAGCTTATTTTAGTGGGAGGAATTGCAGATGCCCAGTTGACAATGGTATGCCTCGCTCTTTTTCAGTTGTGTCTCTGTTAAGTGCCACAATTCCAACATCGTGATTTGCAACTTAATAACATATTATACCATCAGCCAGTGCAGTGGTCGAAGCAAGGTTTCACAAACACAGACTTAAGGCATAATTCCATCAACTATGGCAGTGGTCATGACAAGGATTTGTAAACCCAGACTTAAAATATAATTCTATCCACCGGTACAGAGGTCATAGCAAGGCTTTGCAAACCCAGACTTACGTCATATTATCTGTGGTATCACTGCTGGGCCCTGGCACAATTACGTTGGGGAGAGAATTTATTTGGAGTCCAATGTATCCTTGTGTATGGCTCCATAGTGCCTATTTATAGTATTATAAACCTACCTTACGTGACTCCTATCCTTATGGTTCCATTGCTTATGTCATTTGATAGATATTAAATATAAGATCTCGTTTTCATTTTTTCAAATTCAAGTAACAAGTGCTTTCCTTATTACTACTAAGGGTGCAACTGGGTTTTGTTTATATCTCATACTTTGTCTTTGATCGGTTCTTGGTTTATGTATAAATCTTATCATGGTATCAGAGCTACACTGAGCAGAGCAGCTGTGAGCGTGTGAAGGTGAAGTGAAGTGTTTGGGTTTACATTCAAGGAGTAAGCCAAGGTATCACCTCAAACAGAAGATGCCTCCAAACTGAGGTCAATGTATATGGCACCCTCCACACATGTTGCAGTTATGATTTTTTTTTATGTGCGTGCATTTTCTTGGAACAAAATTACTAGGCCAGCTGGTCTTTAAATTTCTCCGTCCTGTCTTTTTAAATAAAAATAAAATAAAATATGGAGAGCATGTCCAGAGGTACCCATGCTCATTGGAGGTCTGCATGCCTCCAGCAACCACCTGAGAGTGGCTTGCTATGCTGCAGCCTGTGAACTGAAGCAGGCCATGTTAAGGTCTTGCCCATGACGTGCTGCCATGAGCTGTGCTGCAGCCCATGCTGTCAACGTGCTGCACAAACAACCCCACGTGGATTGCATGCAACAAAGGCCTACAATAAGTGTGGAAGAGGTCACCTACAAGGGTGGCGGCCCTTAAAGTCTGTCTCATACAGCATGCTTAAACCGTACTGCATGCTCCTTTTGCTAAGGGAGATTCAAATTTCCTGAGGGTGGTCTCCCTAAAACCACCATCCTTGATGGTGAAACAAGGCCGTGTGTGGCCAGCCATCATCCACATCCTGGGACTCCTCTTCATTGGAGGGCAACTGGCCACTCCAGTGTGGCCAGTCTGCTGTGGTTCCAAGATAAGGCACTCCTTGAGCAGCAAGATTTTTAGTTTCTCTTTTTTCTAATTCCCTTTTTAAATCACCTTTGCAATTGTATTTTTAATCTCTACCACAACTTGGCTTATGGTATGATGGTTAAGTCATTTGATTATGAAAGAGAGCCTTCACTTCAATCCTTGGAACGAGATTCTATTGTGTATTTCCAATGATTGATAAAAGGGCATTCAAAATTTAAAATTTAAAATTGTACATTATATTTTCCTTGTTTCGTTGCCTCATGTGCAGAGTGATATTTGCAAATTCATATTTCAAGGGGTTATATCTTCTACTTCAGGTATCTGATTTAGTGATGTGTTTTTTATTTTGCATATTTTTCCATGAAGAATCTAGTGGTCTACTTGATTTCTGCCATTTTTGCTGCTGAGAAGAGTTACCCACGTCCCAGTGTTTCAAACATGGAGCAATAATATCTGATTTGATGTGAGTGTTATGGTGAAATTTGAAGGGACAAACTATAGACAGTGTAAAGACCCTTATACTAAATGGGGATGCAAGGGAGGACATCCACACAGTCTATGGATCTATTTTTCTCTCAACAGGCAGAAACCAAGAAGAAAGGAGGGGAGGAGATGGGGCCCTCCTCCAAAAGCCCTGACATCATTTTAAACACACAAAACCACCCCCATTTACCTCATTTCTATCCTAACAGTGAAGAAAGAGAGCAGTCCAACCAGTGGTGAAGGGAGACAGTCCAACAGTTTCCATAACAGCAGTGAAGGGTTTGACTCTTGAGTCTTAACAGTCCACACAGTGAAGTAAGAGAAGGGAGGAACAGTCCAATATTGAAGGAGTGAGGTACTAATCTTTGTCTTGACTCTTTAAATTTTCAGATTGGACCTTGGCAGATTTTTTAAGTTCTTTGTTTCAATTTTCAGATTTATCATTTCTCCATTCTCCTTATTTTTCCAACCAAGATGGCATCATCAAATCCTCATATCAACTATGGAAATATGTGGAGAGGACAAAAGCAACAAAGGGTGTATGTCATGCTGAATGGAAAGGCAACTATACTAAGATACTTGGGTTAAAGTCCATTTTATGAATGTTTCAAAGAAGGGCATTGAAATTTGTACAAGAGACACGGAGGATCCCACTAGACTCCCTAGTGAACAAAGGGAGCGGAAAAGGGTTGATGGCAGGGAAAGCAAGTCAAGCTCACAGCCATGCCCTGATGTCAGTGACAATGATGAGTCCAATGAGGAAGAATTGCCAACTGAAGATGGAGTTTGTTTTGGTGCTGAGAATGAGAATGTGCCATCAAAATCATCAAAAAACAATACAACTTCATAACACGCGAGGCCTAAAACCAGTTGCATTTAAGACATGTTTGATGTGAAGGGAAGGGGAGGTGTTGATCTTGCAATAACAAGATTTTTTCTTACATGTGGCATCATTTCATTTCAGCCTGCTCACCCTATTTTGAACAAATGGACGGTGCTATTAATGATGGACCTACATGATATAAGGCACCTGGTTATGAGAAGATTCGAACTATGTTGGTGGACAAGGAGAGAGCACGTCTTGAGAAGGAAATGGCACCATTGAAGGCATCTTGGAGTGTAGATGGATGCTCCATTGTCATGGATGGTTGGACTGATTGTCGGAATCGTCCATTGATAAACATCATTGTCTCTTCCATATCCGGTCCATATTTTTTGAAGGCCATTGTTCCAGCCAAGAAAAGAACATCGTGTTCTTGAAAGATCAATTATATAATGCCACTGCGAAGGTGGCGCCATCCAATGTCATTCAAGTTGTTACAGATGCAACCCTAATGTGCATAGCGGCAAGGATGATGGTCCAAAAGGAGTACAGGTTACTAACAAATCTCATTTTTTAATTTAAATTTAAATGAATTATAATTTTGATTTTAATTATTAGTCTGATTTTTTTTTCTAATTTTTAATATTTATTCAATGTTCATAAATCAGAAATCTATTTTTTGTCATTTGTGAATTCTTGATGTAACATAGGCATATTTTTTGGATGCCATGTGTTGTCGCCTCTTATGCACCTGGGGTTAACGCAGCAGAAAACTTCAATCTGCTCGGTGCGTCCTTGGGGGCAAGTCTTGAGTCAAGTACTATCACTTGATCTTGATTCCTCCGTTTAGGCTTAACTCCTAATGAAGCCAAGGGGGGTAGACCCTATTAAAGTTACTAAGGCTTTAGGTACTTAGTTCTTTTGGATGAAAATTGTTATTTAGGAGTTTGGAATTAAAATATTGATCAAGATGATTGCAAAATGAAAACAACTATACAACATATATGAATAGAATAATCATGACAAAATATAGATTAGTTGAATGACGCAAATAATAAATATCAAAGATCAGTGCCGTGGAGTCAAAATAAGTGTTGCTGTAAAAGTAAAGGTTTTGCAATTCTGTTCTTGGTCAGTTTTAGGAATTATTAAAGGATGAATTAATTAAAGGGAAAAAGGGAGCTCCAGATATACCGTGAGGTACGAGGAGTAATGTCCGGAAACTAGGCAAAGGTGGCTCCTCACAAAGACATGTGAGCTAGAGCGGAGTCTCAAGGGCGTGTCCAACACTACACCAAGGATGTAGTCTAACGGTGCCCTGAGGTCACTCTCCAGCGGTTCCCACTTCTTTTGAGAAATTTCCCCACGCAATACTCAGTGATCGAGTGCCAGATTTTCACTATGTTTGGGGGTGTTGATTTTATTTATGTGATTTTTTAATTAAATGTTTGAGAATTAATAAGTTCCTGCACTATTTTCTGATTTCCCCAGGACCAGGCCAATGCCCGCAAAGGGAAAGAGCATACTCTGAGAAACAACAAAATGTTCGTTCAAAGTTTGGATGCTTTAAAATCAAATGCTAAACAAAAAATTAAACTGAAAAGGAAAAAGATATGCTCACCGAATCTATGTCACTTTCTGATCAACCACCACTAATCGACAATGCCTTTGTGTGGTGGTGAGAGCATACTTCATGGCAACGAGACTGGCTTTATTTAACGAAGTGTGAAAATGAAAGAAAACAAAATTAAACTACTTAATCAAAGTATACAACCTGCATGAAAAATGTTAGAAAAAATCATACCACGAAAAGGAAAAACGTGAATCCCCCCAGGGGGGGATGGAATATGGGCGTTGTATATCCCACTTGCTTCTTATTACAATTTGTTAAAAAATGCTTTTAGCTTTAAGAATACCTTTGATTCTTATAAATCTGAATCAGAAAGACTTACAAATAGCTAAGAAGAGAAACTTAGAAGAAAGAGGGGATCTCTGGGATCTGGATGGCTAAAATCTTCAAATTTTGGCTAGAGCTTCCTTCTCTTTTTTCTTCAATTCTGCAAAATCAACAAGCTAAAATGGCATAAATGTTAGTAGATTAGTTAAATAATACATAAAAATAAACAACTACTTAATACTCCCTGAAGATTAAAAATTATGAAGCACAGGTATTAAGTTCTAATGCTAGATTCAAGCTTAAAATATGAATTTAAATGCTTCTTTTTATCTAACAAAAATATGCAACAAGAGATGTATGCTAAACTTTAAAATGATCTACTTGTTGAAGAGTAAGGGAACCAATTTTTTTTTTATTTTAATAGTGTAGAAGAAACAAGAACCCAACTTCGGTTTTGAAAGAATAGAGAACCAAAGATGCCTGCAACTCAACGACAATTAGACCAAGACAACCAACACCGAAGGTGGATGAGGATGCAACTGCGCTCAACCTCTTCCCTCGGATTTCTATCTTGCACTGTCACAAACACTTGCAAAAAGAGATTAAATCTAGAATACGTAATTAACAGAGATTGGAAGGGCATTAGTACAATTGAATACACTTGTTGCTTCACTATCTCTAATTAATCAAGCATTTATAAGCATATAAAAAACAATGAATGCTTATACTATAGGCACAAAGGTTGTCTAAGCTAGATAAATCTACAATTATTGCAAAATAATAAGTGATTAACTGGATATCACCTCAAAACATCAACCAAACGCACATCAAATGGGACAGTTGCACAGCATATGGCCTCCAAAGCCTTTCAAAATTATTCTGAAGATAATGATAAACAAGTTACAAGAGAAGAGGTTCAATGCTTCTTTTGAAATGAGTGAAGCAATCTTGCTTAAATAGAAAAATGAGAGAGCCAGAGGAGGGGGGTGCACTTGCCAAGAGAGAGGCGCACTGGGTGAGTTGTACATAACTTGGCATGAGTTGTAATGGATTGGAAAAGGTTGAAAATCAGCTTCCTTCCAATTCCATATTCCACCACTTTGCTTTATCTTACAAGTTTCTATCTTTTCTTGAGAATTGTGCCCTCCCTATGAGGAAATGTGCCCCACTTGGAGAAGAAAATCATCTTGCCTTTAAATGCCGGGAAATACACTCCAGAGTGTTTTAGAAACCTTAGGAATGTTTCCACTTTACTTTGCCAACTCAGAAAATTCACTTTCCGCATGTTTCTGAGTTTTTAGAAATTGTCGGTTTCTTTATTTTCTCCATTTTTTGGTCTTTTTTACCATTTTCGAGTAATATTCAATTTTGGAGATAAATAATTACTCGAAAACTTAGGCAAGTGGGTTTAGGGGTTAAGTGGGTGCTCTGAGTTAGAAAACAAGCACCTCCATGTCTAATTCTTCCTCCTAACCACACTTTTATAATAATTTTAATTCTCCCAATTAAACTATTAAAAAATACCCTAAGTTTACGGGAAAAATTATTTTTGTCGAAACTGACTCAAAATCCTAGGGGACCTAGTGCATGTCCATACGACTCATTATTGATTGCTAGCATATAAAAATACATAGACACTTAGACTTTAATAACCTCCTAAGGTTTGACCACCATGGAAAATACTCTAGCTTTGGAGGTGTGAGTGAAAAACTCAAGAATTATACGACACTAAAACGCAACGCATAATTCCTAAGGAAAAAACACTATAGAGTATCCCCTTGTTAGCTAAACCTAAGGTAGGCCAAGCCTATTACAAAAAAACCATGCTTAGACCAACTTATTACAATTCCCAAGGGGGTCTGGAAATGCAAAATTTACAGAGGGCAAAAACAAATGGCCTGATGGATCTCAGAACACTGATGATGAACAATTTGATTGTTCACGTCTTCGATGATTCACTCGAAATCCACTAAGTGCAATTTAGTGGATAACACCATACACAATGCATTGTTTGAATAATGCATTGAAAGACATTGGGAAAATTGACTAGATTTGAGTGCTAATTGAAAATGGCCGCAAAATTCAGATGCTCATATGCAACCACCGCCATTCACAAGCCATTTACAACAGGCATGCTAGAATGACGCTTATTAAACAAGTCGATACCAAATTTGCAACTTACTACATTCTTCTTAGGCGGCTTGTGGAGATGAAGGGGGCTTTAGCGGCTTAGCCACCATAGTTATCAATGATATGTGGGACTAGTGAAAGCAGTCTAGCTTAGATGTTGTTATGGAGGTGAAGCCGTTGATTTTGGATGATCGCTTTTGGGATGATGTCAAATTTGTTGTGGAATTTGTAGAGCCAATATGTGATATGCTTCACTATGTAGAGTCTAGACATAAATAGTCCATATTTAGGTGATATTTATGAGAACATGGACTCTATGTGTGAGAGGATGAGATCATCACAGGGAGGAAGATCCTAATTTATACACCGAAAACATTCATACATGGATGGTGGAATAAACTAAACATCCCACTCCATATGGTAGCCTATGTAGTGAAACCAAAATGGTATGATCCCTCAAAAGGAAGGAGGCCACAACTGAAAACATTCATACATGGATGGTGGAATAAACTAAACACCCCACTTCATGTGGTAGCCTATGCAGTGAAACCAAAATGGTATGATCCCTCGAAAGGAAGGAGGCCTCCTTCCCAAGATACAGAGGTGGTGAAAAGGTTTATGATTGTTGTTTAAAAGGTGTATGGCTCTACAAAATAGGCCTCTGAGATACGATCTCAATTTGCCCAATTTTCACATGGGTGTGGTGTCTTTAGTTCGCATGCTTCTAAGATTGATAGGCACAAGAAAAAGTAATTGATTATTTGGTGGTGGCTTCATGGTGTTGATGCTCCTAAGTTGCAACAATTTTCCATACGATTACTCGAGCAAGTAGCTAGTTCCTCAACTTGTGAGACGAATTGAAGCACTTATGCTTTCATCCATTCAGTAAAGAGAAACCGACTGGGATCGAAGAACGCAGAGAGCTTAGTTTACATTCACAGCACACTTTGTGTCATATCTCGAAAAGACCTAGGGTACAAGGAGGGTCCTTTCAAGAGATGGGACCAATACACAGATGATGCCATATGTGTGGTCGAGGAGATAAAACCAAACGACCTTGTGAAGATACCTCTAGTTGCTATGGATGAGGAGGACCCTCCACTTGAGGAGTGGTTCTTACCTAGAGAGCTTGTTGACTGAGGACCTTAGTGACGATGATGACAATGATGATGCAGATGACTAGTCTAGCAGGCATGCCTTGAGGAAGCCAAATCAGCTATGTTGTTCACTATTCAATGTTTTTTTAATTTTCTATTTCATATTTGGAAATTCCATTAAGCAAATTTTGGATGCAGTATGAATATCAATATCAATATGTTTAAACTTTATATTTTATAACTTTATATCTATGAAGCAATGTGCATGTTTTAGTTAATATGTTAGTGTGTTGCTTGCTGAAAATGATTTCATATTTATCTGTTTAAATATTTAAAGTATGTTAAGACATATATTATAATATATGTCTACAGTACCCCCGATGTACCCAAGTCCCTTGTTTCAAATAGTGTCATCCCAATCCTAGTCCCTATCCCCGAACCCAAGTACCCTGGAAACTTAAGTTTATATTTTTAGAACAATCAAATTTCATTACTCTGAAATATGCAAAAGGGCAAGGCACAAACAATAGAGCTGATCTTTTTTTATCTATTGTTTTTTTTACACTTGGGAACTAGCAACCTCCCAAGGGTATATCTGACAGCCTCGCAAGCTAGATATACCAAATTACCAATAACTTGTGACTCGGCAAGGGCCGAGACATTCTGAAGCCCAAATGAAAATTGTTACTCATCTTTTTTTATCTATTCTTACTCATGAAAACTGTTGCAGATAGGGGCATTGTCAAGTTATAGGTTCTGTAAGATCTCATATACACAAGTAAGAATAAAATTTCAGTCATATTTGATCCCATGATCTTGCTTACAAATTAGAGGAGGGTGCTATATTTATAGGAAAAAAATCTAACTTCTCCCTCCTCTAGGCTGACTGTAATATCCATAGTTGGATATTCTCAATAAACTCGGAATGAATCCATAATTTCTGAAATAACCCACATATCCGTAGATATAAAAATGATATATAAATTGATAAGATAAGATGATTTTACAATGAGGATGTAGCCGCATATATAGGGCTTATATGGTGACTACTCACCAAGGGTTATGTCTCTTAGTTAATATAATTAACATTATGTTTTATTTTATTATTTATATTATTATATATTATTCATATTATTTTAATATTTTTATTTGTTACATTGCCTCTCTCTTAGAAAGGCTTTGTCCTCAGAGCCTTATAATGTTGTTGAATCGTTCCTTGTGACGTCGTAGCTGACGAAACATGTCGATATGAACTTCTAAGTGTAAAGCATAATTTTCGATATGTTGACGGATCAATCCAGCCAAAATTGATTTGTTGCTGACTGGTGGGATTCTCTATTGATCTGTCGTCATGAGCTTTGAGCACATTAGTACCATTATCTTTCGACAATTCCCACTTTTTAGGATACTGGTTTATATGGTTGGGGTGTCGATAGGGAGTTATTGTTGTTTGTTTTTTTACCAGATTGTCTTCTTTCTGAACTGTGACGAGGACTGAATTTGTATTTGCTTCTTTTTTCTCAACGTAGATTTTTTAGTCCAAGGGCTTTGATGTCTTCTTTTGAATTTGCTCCAACTTATTGTATAACGAGCCTTTTTCTTCTTTAATATTTTGGGTCATTTCTTCTTGCGCTTTCGTATCATCTTTAAGCTTCTGAATTTGATCCATTAGATCTTGTTTGTGCTTCTTGAGGTGACTATTTTCGTCAATGTTTTCTAATAGTTTCTTATGAAGATCTCGATTCTCCTCTTCTAGCTTTTGATTCTGTTGTGCTTTATCCTTCATTTTTTTTATTTGAAGAAGCAATTTCTGATTATGATCTCTTAAACAGGAGATCTCTTCTTCTTTGTCCATGACAATCTTTTCAACTTCTTTCTGCTTCTTTTGTTCTGACTTCTGATTGCACTGTGAAATCATCTTTGATATATCCTTGAAATATTCAGATGTTGGATCTTCTAAATTTGACTTTATTGTAGTGTCTTGAAATGTGATTCTCTTCTGCTTATAGGGAAAAGTAAGAAACTTCTTTTCAGCATTTAAAATAAAGGTCCCCAATGTTTTAATCCAAGGTAACCCCAAAACTATGTCACCATCAAAACTCCATAAGGAACTAACAGCGAATTGAGATATGACCATATAATCTCCAACATTCAATTCTAATCCACTTATTTGAAATTGCTTTCTGTCCCAAAGCTCTAGCCTTTCACTTATATTTGATTCAGGAATCACTAAATAGTTAGCAAATTCAGCACTAATATAATTATTTATTTCACTAGGGGCAATAGAAATGGTGACATCCTTCCCTGCAAGTGTCCCTTTAACTCTAAATAATATTGAGGCATTCATCAATGAGGTGCTAGGAAACCTTCCCTTCTTTTCAACATTAAAACCCATCTTCTTGAGTTTTCTTTGAAATTTATTCAATATCTCCTTCTCTTTTATAATAAACAATATTCAATGTGATTCTTCTTCTAATATTATTTTCCCCTTAATATATGTAAAATGGTGTAGATGGGTGGTTGGGAGGAATGATTGTTACCTTCCCCACCTAGGTTCAAATCTCACTTTTGGTTTGTTGTTAGGGAATAAAACCAAACCCACTTCTCACAAAACCACGTGCACCTTAAAACCATGTACGGTTTTACTTCTTACTTTTACTTTTTACTTCTACTCACTTCTAAACTTTACTTTTACTTTCTTTTTTTTCCTTTTTTCTTCTTCTTTACTTGTCTTTTTTTCTTCTTTTTATTTTCTTTTACTTTTGCCTTTTTCTTTCTTTCTCTTTTTCTTTCTTACTTCTTTGGGCCAAGGGCCTGGTTTTGGACAAGGTCCTAGATTGGTGGCTACAAGCTTGGCTCTAATACCAATGTAATATCCATAGTTGGATATTCTCAATAAACTCGGAATGAACCCATAATTTTTGAAATAACCCACATATCCGTAGATATAAAAATGATATATAAATTTATATATTGATAAGATGATTTTACAATGAGGATGTCGTCGCATATATAGGGCTTATATGGTGACTACTCACCAAGGGTTATGTCTCTTAGTTAATATAATTAACATTATGTTTTATTTTATTATTTATATTATTATATATATTATTCATAATATTTTAATATTTTTATTTGTTACACTGACCTACCTAATTTGAGTTTAAAATTACTTTTTAGGTTTTGCCACCCACAATCTGGGGACTAAACCTCATAAAACATAAAATAATGATACAAAGTGATAATTGCTTCAACAAGGTGAAAAGTTGGGCTTGGAAGGAGGACATCATGCCCCATCTAACCCCAACAAGTGTCTTTTTCCCTCAATGCCCTCCTTTAGATGGTATGGCCTTCAAAGCTTGCTTTTAGTGGTGGACGATTTGCATTTTTTATTAAGATGACCAAAGGAAAGGAGGTAATACAATAAATTAAGGTCCAAGTGGGTGTAAATGGGGTGTGCTAGAGCATGTGTGACAACCCTTACAAGTATAATCACCTTTAAAAAGCATGAAATCATGAGTGTGGCTAGGGGCCCCTAAGTTATGTGTCCTAATGGAGTCACCCCAAAGTGCACCAATACCTACCCGGGGCATAAATGCACAACATGATGAGGAGTTACCACCCATCAAGGGGTAGTCAATAGGGCCACCTTGAAATGAGGACCAAGAGGACCTGCCATGACTAACCAAAGGATCTGGAACACCGATAGACCAACACTTTTACATAAAGCAGCCCTAACTTGGCCCTTTACAATGGGAAAAGGACCCCCCTCCCTGGCACATCTAGTAGGGTGTGCTACAGAGAATCTTGGGCATAACAGGTTCTAGGTGATTCCAAGCTACTTTTGGATTGGGCGAATGACAAGTGCCAAATTGAGAATTCAGTACTTAATCCAATAATGAATGGGGTTTTAAAAGTAAAGAGATAGTTTGCAGACATAACTTTCACCCATGTATAGAGAGAATTTAATGTTTGAGTTGATCATCTTTTTAAAGAAGCTTTATCTTTGCAGGAGGGGATCCTTTATGAACAAGAGTTTAAAGGTGAACTCTTTTTAGAGTCTATTTGATTTTTATATTGATTTATGGAAATAGTACTGCTAAGTACTAGCTATGACAGATTAAATGTGTCGGGGTTTTGGAATGATGAAACAAAGGCCTGAAAAGGCATTTTCTATTTGTATATTTTTTATGGTATGAGGAACAATATAAGGCTTAATACAACCTTGCGTCACTGTAATAAGTAATAGTAGGACATAATTAAAACTCTTTCGGTGTCCTTTTTATGGGCTGAATAGGATAGACAATGTATATTTGATTTTTTCTTCAAAATATCAAATATAAAAAAAAATTGACAAACCAAGCAACACCTAGTGCCTTGTCCTTAGGCTATGGACTCTAGCTAAGAAATAGAAGTAGAACATGGATGAAGATGTGATAAAACAACCAAATAACAAGTATTATTAGTCAAGAACAGATAAATATATATGTAACAGCCACGTGAAATGTTCAAGAGACCACAACACATCCATAAACTTCTTGCAGCCACATAAGATATCAAAGATGGGGTTAGAGTAAACCAGCATAGATCCAAATCCTAGGCTCTATCAAGAGCTGAGAGGGATCAAATCTCCCGATGTGCAAACCTCTCCTTGAATAGCTCCTTCAGTGCAATACCTGAGCCACCTAATATTTATTACTTTTTACTTTGTATTATTCTTTTTTGCTTACTTTGTATTGTTTTGTTACTCGACAAACACTCTAAAATCTCATATTTACTTTTTACTTTGTATTAAAAGTAAAAAGTAAAGTCTCTAGTTTAAGTCTCATATTTACTTTTTACTTTGTATTATTCATTTTTGTTTATGACCGATATAATATTTATCACCTAATCCTAAGCTCTAAAGTCTCTAGTTTAAGTCTCATATTTACTTTTTACTTTGTATTATTCTTTTTTGTTTATGGTCGACATAATATTTATTAACTTTTTACTTTGTATTATTCTTTTTCGTTTACTTCGTATTATTTTGTTACTCCACAAACACTCGACAAACTCACACATGTTACAAGATCTCCCTCATACTGGGCTGTAGAGTGCCTCTCGGCGCAATGAGAAAGTCTTGTATTGAATGAACAACCCCTTAATACATCATAATTCAAATTTGATATCAATGGAGAAAAGAGGGTTTTGAGACCACACTTCAGAGTCCAAACTCCTCTTCCAACAAGAACAGCTCACTATAATAAGCAAAAACAGTCCTTTACATGAAGACATGGATACATAAATAGCAGCCTTACATACACATGAGATCCGTGAAAGAAAGGAAGATGGAAGCTCCAATTCGATAAGGCATTCCTCCCTTCACCTGCAATTACAAAGTCTTTACCCTTAGGGGGATTTTCATCTTCTTGAACTTCTACATTGCAAATGAGAAGTGCTTGGCCTTTTATAGAGTTTTTCCTTCAATAAAAGATTATAAGGAAGACTCTAGAAGGTCTTAGATGCATCTCTTCCTCAAAGAAAAAATATCATACACAAGTTTTGGAGTCATCTTCAAGTAGGGTGTTTCTCATTATTTGTGAGGGAATCCTTCAAACAAAGGTTTAAACAATTCTATGATGCCAGTTGTCATGTTCTAGGTAAGGTGTCCCTCAAATCGCATTTGACCTTGCTTTAGGTTTTAGAAGGACTCTCCATTTAGAAAGTGCTAGAACACTAAATAAAATATCACTAAAGCTCCTAAAATCCTAGATCCAATTCCAAATCCTAGGCTCTATCAAGCACCGAGAGGGATCAAATCTCCCGAGGTGCAAACCTCGGCTCAGGTATTGCACTCAAGGAGAGGCCGAGGTTTGCACCTCGGGAGATTTGATCCCTCTCGGCGCTTGATAGAGCCTAGGATTTGGATCTAGGCTGGTTTTAGTGGAGCACTCCTCGCTTTAGGGGTTCCTTTGCTTTGAGTTAGGATTGAGGTGGTTTGTATTGACACATAGCACCTCCATAAGGATGCTCTCCTCAATGATGGTTTCTTTCCCTAAAAAGAACCTTGAAGTGCTCAGCCAGCCCACATGTCATCTTCTCAAGCCACGTGCACTTCTTAATAAATGCTTGTGACCCTTTCTTCACTTAAAAATAACATTTGTCCCTTTCAAATATGCCGTGCTTCTCCTCTTCATATGCATTTGAAAATATGCCATAAATTACCTTCAAATGTGGAGCGCTTCTCAAGAAAGGTGGATTCCACCTGTTTCAAGGTGTGAGACCAGGACATGTCCACTTGTTATCTCCTGGAGGGCACTCCTCTAAATAAGTGTAATCATGCTTGTGAAGTGTGTGCCAAAAGGTCCACATAACCCTTCAATGATGAAACATGCCTCGAACAATGTGCAATGCCTCCAAATATGTAAATCAGCCTTGGGGAATGCGAAGGATACCTTCAACAGACAAATATGCATAAAAATATGTAGCAAAGTGCCTTGAAGGTGAAATGCTGCCACATCCAATATTGCCTCCAAATATGTGAACTCAACAACAAAACACACCTCCAAACCCATAATTATCCTCCAATATCTGAAAGAAATGTACCACATGGATCTTCATCACTATCACTCCCATGCATGACAAACAAGATGATGCTCGAACCATATTTCCAATACAATGTTCATGACTCATACCAAACTCCCCATATTTCCACCTCGTGCTGCTGAGAAGAATGCATCCAAGAATGAAAATGAACCATGCATTTCCAGGCAATAACAGACCGTAATGGTCTCTTGAACAACATTATGACGTTTGTAATAATGCCTACGATCCAGAATCTCCAAAATCAATCCCCTACTTCAATAAAATTATCCATTAACTATCAAACTAATTCACCTACAATGCGAACACAGTTTTGTCTGAGTAGTTGCAGGTGGGACCTGCCAACCAGTAGTTACTGAACATGCTTAGTTTAGAAATAAAAACTTTAGGATATAGGGCTGGGGCAGGCTTTCGGTTGTTGGTTCAATTCCTATTGCAAGTGTATTGCTATGCTACAAACCAAGGCGCCAATTATCTAGGAGGATGGGCAGAAGAGAATCAATGTCGGCTGAGATCTCATCATAGGGATATGCCACTATGGTAAGGTTATCTCTATGGTAAGGTGGTTGCAATTAAAGACATCACATACATTACAACCAGAAGCCAAAGAGGGCCCACAAGGCATGACAGAGAAAGCTCTGTCCACGTTATTACCTAATCACTAATCGCTAACAACAACAGTAGAGTAATTTTCTGTCCATAAAACCCTGTGCTATTAATGTTTCTAAATCTCAGAGGCCGTGCTGGATTTGTGGATGGTCATGTTACTAATAATAAGTAACTTACGCATGAACATGACCTCTAATTTTATGAAATTGGGCATACCCATTATAATTTATAACCTTTGTGTGTTTATTCTTCGTATCTGGCTGTGAAGCTCAGGGACCATGCTGGGAAATTTGCAAGAATGCTCCATTACTAAGCATAAATAGAATGTTACTTGAATAGGTACTCCAATTCTTATAAAATTCAACATATCCCTTACAGTTTTTATCAAAAGCCCAATGAAGCAGAACTGCAGAAGCATGCCAGTAGAAGAAGAAGAGGGCAGAAGCATACCAGGGGTCCGCAACCAACAACCGGATTGAATTGCAGCGACATCTTTGAGTGTTGTAAAGCTCAGAAACTATTGATTTCTTGAAAATCCAAGCTCCCAACGTGAATTTTGCTCCATGAAAATGGAGATCACAAACTTGCAAAGACTAGATATTTCATCATCGAGTAGAAGATATTTCATCATCGAGTAGAAGTTAATTATGATAAAGGCCAGCTTAAGTCAAGAGATTAGATGGAAGGCAGAGGATTAGATGTCAATTATGATACAAACCTTTTCCATCGTTGTAGTAGAGGAGGATATTCGATGGAAGCTGAAAATGGGATGGATACGATTGCATAAATATATTTCGTCGATTTTACTGAAGAAAGGATTAAATAATATAAATGTTATTTCGAAGATTTTACCGAAGGAAGGATTAAATAATATAAATGTTATTTGAGTTTAAAATAATTATATTAATTTATTTATTTTAATAAAAATGTAAAAAATAATGTTCATTTATTTTAGTTTATTCATATGATATGAATGTCATAGTTTTAGAATATAGTTCCAAAACGATTTATTTGTTTTAGTTTATTAATATGATATGAATGTCGTAGTTTTAGAATATAGTTCCAAAATGATTGTTTTTTAAGTTGATTACAATTTGGTTTAACCTAGATTCAAGGGTGTTAGGGGTGGGGGGACATTTTTTTTATTTAGGTGGAAAAACAATCAACTCTTATGCGTGGGGACTTGGAACAAAAACCAACAATGAAGCATAATGGTTAGCTCTTTATCAAGCTATGGAAATTGTCTCTTAGTTAAATATTCTCAAACTCCTGATTTTTTGTGATTTCAGAGAGGTGATCTATAAGATGCGCCAAAGATTCAAAGAAGATATGCCAAGTTGTGGAAGGATTCAAAAGCTCATTTCACATCTCAACAAACCAACCAATGTTTTCTTCTATCATGTGAGAAGAGAAAATAATTATTTAGTAGACAAGTTGGCAAACAAGGGAGTCAAGAATGAGCAAGGACTCAAAGATTATCTAAACCAAGCTAAGGTTAGAAAATGGGTGCCATAATCCCATGGTTTAGATTTTTTCCAAATGATATTCAAAGAGATGTTTTGAGTTTCAAAAATAATATTAGGCCTCATTTCCTTTCTTCTATCCCTGGTCGCCCTTCCATGAAGCATAATATGTATTGGATAGATGGCAAGGTGCATGATTGTAAGGTTTCCAACATGCTCAATATGGTAGATAAGATAAGGTTAACATTTAAAGGTATTGAAGACGTGGTTCAACTCCCTCTCTCCATGCAGGCTCTCACACTTGCGAGTTATTATGTCTTGATGGGAGTGAATATGGATCATTTATCTACGAATGGAGTTGTCCATAATAGCATTTCCTTTGTGGATATTTCTTGTATAGGAAGGCAAACTAGAGAAACCATCACCCTAGAATTGTGTGAAGACTCCTTTCGCTTTAGCGAGCTTTCTTTAAGCGAAGGTTATCAGCCACATTCCACTTTGGGGAACTCTTTAGCTTCAGGCAGTCAAGAATTAACCTTTTTGGAGAGCGGAGAGCAGCAAAGTGCTTCCACCGAGAGTGAAGCTAAGGTTTACATGGCAAGTTGGAAGGACATCTTTGCGAAGTTTTAGGGAAGTCTGGAAGACTTCAAAAATAATTTAAGGATGGTCTTTGAAACAACCAAAAGAGCTAGGATGGGTTTTTGGATAATCCACGGTCAACATTTTTGTTGTCGTCGATGGAGCTCTTTAGTGCACTATGTCTGTATCTAAAGATGTCAAATACAATTCGATTAAGCCAACCTGTATGGAGTCCCGGATAGATGATCATGATAGTAACATGAGGGAGCTTATGGCCTCAATGGAGGAAATAAAAAAAAGAACTCAATCGGATGACAAAGATGAACCAGTGCAGCCATTGTCAGGAATCCCCTTTTGAAGAAGCCCGTCCTATGGAAGAGGTTTCAGTAATCCAACCACTCTTTGGTCTCTCAGGCAAGATTGAATAGAAGGACGATCCTTTGTCTTAGTTTTTTTTTAATGTTTTTCTGCAAATTTCTATGCCATCAGTTTATCAGGGTATATAGTACCCATGCCTTGGGAAAGGAAGGAAAACCTATTGGCAATTTTTGGAAATATATAGAAACATATGTAGTCAAGATCTTGCCTCTAGCATACCTAATTTTGATCTTCCTGATTCAGTTGTTTTTGTTCTAGAATGGTTGTGCTCAGCCTTTCTAATATAAATACTATTTCATGTTTATATTAAAAAAAAACATAGATTGTTAATATTTACATTCAAAGCTTAAAGGGTGCTATGTCATTTGGTAAGAATATAAGCTTCTTTTTATTTATTGAGGAGTTATTAAGGACAATAGGGAAACTTGCAAAGTAGCTAATTCCCTGCCAAGTTAAAGATTAAGCCACCTAGTTAAAGTTCATCGATCTTGTTATTTTTATGTTCTCTGATAAGGTGTGTTGTTAGAGCTTTAGCCATTAAGCCACTGAAATATGTTAACGCCCATATAACCAAAATCCAATGAACACGAGTATAACCAAAAGAGCCCAATGATACTTGATCCCAAGGCTATCAAGTTCTAACTCCGTGCAATTTCCAGTGCAAAAGTTTTGAGTATCTTATTTTCATAGAATTGAGCATAAAAGATAATATCAAGAGTACAATTTCCTTTACATGCCATAAACTTGTAAGATGTTCTAACATAAGGTTGGTTGGGGTTGCCCACAACCATCGATTGCTGTGAAAAAGTGTTTTGGAAATTGCTCCATCCATAAGATAACAGATTACTTCCTTATGTCCCAGTCCATTGCGGCTGAGTGTAAGTACTTCCGAATGGAGTATAAGTGTTACTACCTCCTCCACCAAAAGATGAAAAAGACACTCCCTATAGGCACATTTGAAGTTTGAACATTTGAAGAATGTCATTAAATCCTGTAAAGGGATTGAAACTCGGTATTTGTGCAATAGAAGGGGTAGGCATTGAGCCCAAAAATGGTGCAGAAGGAGCAATATGCCCTCCATGCCAAGGAAAACCTTGATTGAAAGGAGCTGAGTTGGGATTAACCTAGAACTGTTGGATGAAAGGGGAAGATGTATATGGTACCGCAGGTATCCTTGAAAAAAGAATATTGGATGAGCCAATAGTGGATCCAAAAGGAGTGGATGCCAGTGTAAACTGAGTATTATATGTTCCTGAAGGTCCAGCATTGAAACTAAAAGAAGTGCTCGGAGCAGAAGACATATGCAACGAGATCGGTACCGGGGTATTAATGTGTGGAGGAGACAAACCTCTAGGTCTGATAGCTGATGTGGGAGTATGTGGAACTCTCGATACATCTCCTATATTATTCATATTAAGTCCAAGTGTAAATCTATATACACTTAACTCGGGAAAACCTAAAGAAACAACTCTTTCTAGCAAAGGATCGTTTGATCCAATTAAGGGAGGGTTGAAGTGTCTTGCAAAGTCTTCTGTTGGAAAATATTTAACCTCGATAATATGTGAGACCGATGAAGTTTGGGAAATGAGTTGCGGTTCTCTAGGGTTTTCAGTTGTGCCAGTTAGTTCAAAAGAACCACTTGAATCTGTTCTGCGCCACTTAGGTGGTGGTGGAGGCTCCACTGTGAGTGGAGGAATATTTATCAACCTTCTTGACCTACTAGGAGGTTGGTCCTCCACAATTACAACAAAAATGTTCTATGTAATAAACCTAGGGGCCACTAGAACTATGATAAACACAAAGCACACCACTACAAAATTTCCTATAATGATCCAGACCAAGCAAACAGATAGTCTCCCAAAGGGAATTCTGGGATGATTAGGGCCCAGAACAAGCCAGGGGATTAATGAAGAACATTTATCTGGGGTCCACAGTACAGTCACGATGGGGACAAGTGCTAGAATCACCCAACCACCTTCCCAAAGAGTTGCAGAGGATTTCCGCCCAGATCTGTCCTAGGTGAAGTGAAAATATCCTTTCACTCACACCTGTGTAGAGTCCTATTGGTCAAGATACTAAGGCTACCATAAATTCAAAAAGAGTTTGGGGGAACAGTCGCAAGTTGAACTAACGCGCGTGGGCAGGGTAAATAAGCTCGAAATCCAAGAGCACACAAGGTACTATTGGATCCACATACACGTATCAGTCCTGGTAGATACTCGATTGAGAAGTGGGGGGTTATCCCCAACTAATAAACCTCACACGACCTTGTTCTTAACTCTGGTTTTAGTGGATCTTTCTGGCACACCTTCCGAAAAGGTGGATTTACCTAAAGATAGTTCACTACGATTTCGAGTTAAAAATGGTTTTGGATAGTTTAAGATGATTTGATCCAAAACCCTAGCCTAAGCTAGTTGGTGTGTGTTCCCTAAAAAGAAAAGTTACTAATAATTTTTAACTTAAAATATTCTTTTTAGGGCTTTTACTTACTCGAAAAGGAGTGATTGTGTGCAATATGGTTACAACTGAAAAAGCAAAGTGTATAAAATGCAAATTCTTTTGACAAATTTCTTTTCGTTTATCTTTCAAAATTAAAAGTTTGGAAAGTAAACCTAAAGTCTAGAAAAAAAAATTACTTTTTCAAAGAGTTAGCATATACAACTAAAATCTAGAAAAAGAAATGCTCTTTCTTAAAGAAAGTACTTACTTTTTAATTTTATCTTTAACAAAATAAATGGAAAATAAGTATAAACAAGACAATAACACTATACAATGCAAGTATAAATGATTGTACTTAGACCTATAAAACTCAGAAAATCTACCCTCACAAGACTTATAAAGATAACAAACCCAAAAAGTTCTTCTAGGAAGCAAGAAGTAACTAAGTTTAGTAAAGAGACACTATTGTAATCAACTGAGAGAAAGCATAGAATCAAAGAAGATATCATACTGCCTTTCTAGAGACCAGTGACCATAAAAGGAAAGATCCAAGCGTCAACCAAACACAAAATGGATTTGAAATCCCTAGGTATGTCTAAAAAGCAAACCAAAGAAACCAAAATAAATCTCAAAAAGAGTCAAGAAAACTCAGTATGAACCTACAGACAGGTATAAATGGTCCATAAATGAACATAGAAGACTTTCATCAACCAAGTATAGACCTCAAGCTCAAACCCTAACACAAAACCAAAAAACTCAGGAAATAACCGCAACTGTTAGTAAAAGCACCACGCGGGTGGCCCATGGGTCCAGAAGTCAGCAACTCGCGGGTACAGGGAAAAAGCCACAACTGTATTGAATACAACTCGCGGATCTGCCTTAATAAAAAACAAAAAATGAAAGAAAACTCAATCAATACCAGGTCTGAGTCACTAAAAATGGTACATGCACCCTATAAACTCTCCCAGATACCAACATAAATAATAAAACTGAAGAAAAATAACTTAGCATTCCTAGAGAAACAACATGAAATCCCCAGCGGAGTCGTTAGTTCTGTTGTGTAGAAAACTACCTATGATAGGGGATTCAAGAGATCATCAACGTACGTGTAATTTAGTTACAGAGGTGGGATAGTACACAGGTGCATCAAGAAATACTTCTTTTAATGGAAAAGAACTAAGATATAAAGTTAAAATGAATACATGAATAACCGACATTGGATCCAAGCTTTGAAACTTTAGTCTCCTGCTCCACTGCTCCAAATAGATTACCTGCAATAAAACACATACCCTTCTCAAAGATTTTGACCAAATAGAAATGAATGCTTAATAAGAAACTCATATATTAAAGATATGAAAGATTCAAAGACATACATTCATACAATGGACAAATCTTTATGGGAAGTAAAATCTCTGTATTATTAACATTAAAGGCAATCAACTAAACCTGTACTGCAAATGGCACTGTTTAAACCTGACCCTGAGTTTCTGCTCCTATTCCTTCAGTGGAATTTTCTCCAACATTTCTTTAGCAAAATTGGTTCTTCCTTTCTCAAGGCCTTCTCCTTGTATTTATAGCAAGGCTGAGAGGATAGACTCGAAAGGAAATTGGTTAGCGAGGTTGTGGTAGTTAGGATAACTACCATAACAGATCTCTAATCATCTTTTAATATTTTTTTCTCATGATTTAGAGATACCCACGAGTGTGTCTCTTGACAACTAGCGAATGAGTTGCGAGTATAGTGTCCAGTAACATGCGGGTGCAACTTTTTAGGTAGTACCCGCGGGTTGTCAATATAGACTGTCGTGGTTAACCCGCGAGTTTGCTGATATGAGAGTTGCGGTTATATCTCAAAACATGTCGCAAAAAATGGTTATGTTAAGGAGGATATTGCAAAGTCTGGGCCAAAGCATCTATGATCAAATAAGCTCTTCCATCCATAAGGTCCTTTTGTGTGACCGATAAGGCAATGTAGTCACAGATGGAGAAGTTCCATTTTGACTGATAACAGATGCCCCCTAATGTATGAGGTCAGAGGGAAAGATGATGGACGAAATACATTACAAACCAGGAAGTGGAGGAGCATAGGATCCACAGGGACAAGGTCACAAACAATACCTAAAATAGAAATAAGGTCAGGGAGCAATTACAATCTTGATAGCAGGATATGTTCAGAATGTTAGAACACGATCTCCAATACATAACTGAAATGATGTATATAGCATGGCCATTGAAATACAAGCATTGATCCATGTCAAAAGGAGAACATAGTCATAGAAACAAACTAGATTTATGTCTCATGATGAGCCAATATAAGTAGGGATCGGTCTTGCACAACTTGGATGATAATGTATAAGCTATTTCATAAACCCAAGGTCTTCAAACTGACCATTGAGAGTACAAACCCTAAACCATGTGAATAAAGGAGTTGAAGTCGAACATGGAGGATTTCATTTGATTATCAGTCAATGATGAGAACCGTTAACAAATGCGAGGACACCCACCAATAATGAAAATGGTGTCCAAGGTACCTAGTACATCCATACAAGTGTGAAAAAGAGGTCTTGAAGTTGAACACTTGAAGAATCTGTCAAGTAAGGGACATTGATGTATTCACATAACTCAACGGCGAGATAATCTGCCACCAATGACTTCAAATCTCAAGGCACTAACTGGGAAACTCTAAGTCCACTTCCTAGAGCAAAATGTGTTGATGTCGATAGGAAGAGACTCATGAGAAGGAAGGCATTGATGTATCTTTCATCATCTCACACGAGGAACACCAAGGGATTGAGTTGAAACAAGACTAAAAGAAGGAATGGCCGACATGAGGAATCAAGACGAACTGTAGAAAGACCGACATAGGGGTAGTCCTTGAACATTAGGCACCAAAGGTAAGTACTTTAGGAAGCTTGGGACTGATAGGAAACATGATATAAGTTTGTCATGTAGGAGACATAACAAACTCTCCATATGATCGGAAGAGTAACCAATCAGAGGAGTACACAAACTCTGGGATCAGTTTAAATCCTAAAGCCGAAAACTAAGACCCATTGACTCATGAACGTGTTGTGTTCAAGGATGGTTTAGAATTGATGCCAAATAATGAATGAATAACATAAATTTCCCTTCCCTTCTCTTTTTAAATGTCTTTTCTTTGTTTAACGAGCATGAAAAGGTTGAAAAGAAAGCTCGATATTGTCTCTCTTGTGAAATTTTAATGAGTCCAAGAAAGTAAACTCAATAATCCTTCTTCACCTTTTAAACAAGCTTGAAGAGGAGGGAGAAGAATGCTTGATATAGGTCCAACCATGTGTAATTTAATGAGTCCATGGGAGGGAAACTCGGGACTTTCTTCATGTTTTAACGAGTTTGAAGAAGAGATAGATTAATACTTGATAAGGTATTGATCCATGAATTTTAATATCGAGTCTGAAAAAATTAAACAAGAACTCCATACAGCTACTCATGTATTTTAGTATCGAGCATGAGTTGGTAAATGCTCACCGGTGTTTTCATATTTGAAAAACTTAAACAAGAACTCCATACTGTACTTTTTCGTAAAGTTAGCCTCCTCGTCCAAAAAAGTGTAAAAGTATGCGAGAGAGGACTCTTCTAGTCGACAAGACCAGAGTATACATTTTTTGTAAATAATCCACAAAGATCCCTAAAAGGGGTAAACTTATATCTAGGTGGATGTCTGTTCAATTCCATTAACGAGTCTGAATAAGACAAGTATGCTCGGTAATCTTGTTAATTTTAATGAAGTATAACAAGAATGTGAAAAAACTCCATAGGGATGGGAAAATCGGAACAAAGAACAAAATGATATATAATGTATAAGTTCCCAAAGATATCAAGTTACGAAATGGGTTGCTAGAAAGAATCAACGACAATGGATAGCAAATGGCAGTTCAAGGTGAACAAAGGAGATGAAAATGACATAAACTAATGAAATATAGAATCAATGTACTGATCTAACCGACATGTCATAAGAAATCAAACCTTGTATAAAACACTAATGTGAACTCAGTAGTGAGAAAAGTGCCTTCTTGTGCTTTTACCTAATCAAAACAACTTGAAAAGGTCATTATGATTAAGAAAACTGACAAAAAGCAATTTGAAACTATATAGAATGGGTAAAAATTTAAAAGATTTTGAATAAATAGTAACAAATTCAAAACATAACCCACAATTACCATTTTACCATAGGAGAGGAGGACAAAAGACCTATTTCTTCAAACGTTGATTGCGATCATTCCAGGAGTCGAAATCATAAACCGTCACTTGCAGGTAACTCATCTCTCCCTTCTTTGAAAATTTGATCGATTATTTAGGATTTTTATTGGTTTTTGAAGTTTATAGGCAAGTTTAAATTTTTAGGTCTGCGTACCTGCGGGTCTACCTTTTTGAAATGCGCGGGTACGCGAAAAATGCGCGAGTTATCCTCAAAGATACTCGCGGGTACCCACCTCTGTATGAGAAAGAAACCCGCGGGTGGCGCAGTTTAAAAAGAAAAACCTCAAAAGCTAATGTATGAATGGATTTTTCAAATGTAGGATGGTGCTTACCTGGAGGGAAAGAGAACATGAAGCTATGGACATAATAAAATTGGGGGATCCATTAAATTTAAATGCGTTAAGGAGATGTGGAATTCTCAAAAAATTTCGTACATCTAACATGTGAGCGCAATCTCACCTCCTCCAAATGCTCATGCAGTATTGGGATCCCGATCATGGCATGTTTAATATCCAAGGGGAGATGCTAGATATCACTGTGGATGATATCTATTTTATCACCGGGTTTTCCTGCCGAGGTGAGGTTGTTAACCTCTAAGGTACAGTCAGAGCGGTAGGAGCCCTATCAATACAAGACTACATAAACACCTACTACATATCCGGAATTGAAAAGAGTGGCAGCCAAGTTCCAATTGGCCAAATAGAAAGCTTCCGACTAAATGTGTTTCTTAGCACTATAAACAAGATTGGGGGAAGTGCAGCAAAACACTTGGCATCCCGAAGCTATATGCAGATAAGCGTAGAATGTTTGTGCAATGTCATATTTGATTGGTGCTCTGGTCTATTGGTGAATATGAAACACCAAATGACATAATGTAAAATAGGGAAGAAGAAGAACTTTGGATATGGTAGTATACTATGTACCTTCTTATTCTTTGAGAGTCCCTGTCCTCATTCTAGGGATGGCTCTACCAGCTTTGAACCCCCGTGAGCCACTGATGACTCGATGGGGTGACATCTTCCTTCGTCAAGGAGGTGGTGAGACTAGTGCATCATACTTTGACGAGGACTATCTTGGGTGATGGAGCTGCCAGGTGCTGGATTTCAAGTAGTTCCCTTATGTTGGTATGGATTTTTGGGGAGATCTCGAGCTCATGTTACCACCAGGAGCATCCTGGGGAGACATAGGTACCAAAACTATTTTTAAAAGTTATTTAATTTTTAATATTTTGTATATATATGTAAATTTTTGTTCTGAATGAGTGAGTACTTACAACATGCAAATTATGTAAATGTGGGGCCATCAAGGCCATCTAGGTATCCCAGAACATAAGTGAGACCAACCTGTTGAGATATTGTAACTTCAAAGAATATTATATTTGTACTTTATTATTCTGGAGATGTTTCACTCCTCCGTGAAGATCTTATTGTATATCCGGAGATGTTTATTCCTCCGTTAGATTGTGGTAACTTGGGTTATTAGACTTTCCTAGTGGGGGTCGGCCCTGTATGTGTTATGTGGGTCAAAGGGTTATTAGACCACCCTAGAGGAGTCGTCCCAGTCAGTTGTAGTGGGGTATTTAACCCAATGGTTAAATACGAGCCTACATGTTTTGTGTAAAAGACAAGTCGAAGTAGTGTATAAATAGAGGAGGTGTATTCCTCATTTTACACACACTCACTCACTTGAGAGTGGCGCACTTATGAGAGAGAGGTGTGCTATGGAGAAGGAGGAGCTTATGCTCAGGGTTACATCTTTTGTATTTGCTGGTCATCTATATTGAGGAAGCTTTGCTGGGTTTTCTACCCCATGAGGGTTTCCCAGGATAAATCTGTGTCTCTTGTGTTTATGCTGTGCTTGTTGTTTCTTCAGTGATCCTGTATATGCTATTATTGTGAAATGGAATGTAATGATGCTATTTTCTATCTTAGCATATTAAATATTAACATGGTATCAGAGCTAACCTGAAGGAAGGAAATGTATGGCACTTACGACACTTGCTTCACTTGCGACAATTTGAAGGTTTGGGTTTTACATAGAAAAAACCAGTCATCGTGGAACTTTCGCTATAAATCCATTTATGCGAAGGTTCAGAATCTGAAAAGTTTACAGGTCGTAGATAACATCCCCAGGTACCTTGTGTCCAAAGGGAACCCTCAGATTCGTTTTACTTTGTGAGTTATGATCAGTACAAGTTAGGGTTTCTGCCTCTTCCAGATCTCAGTCAAAATCAGGTGACCTAGGAAAAAAGGTCATAACTTGGGCTAGGAAGCTCCAAATGAAATTTCATAAAAAGTGACAGGTAGTACACAGACTGTACTATCTCAGGAAACTTTTTCAGAGGCCTAAGTTGAACCAGTGACACGTGGAACGCCGTACAAGTTCACTCTCCTGTTTTATCCCATAAACAGGTCACGTTGCGACACTTGGCATAACTCTCTCTCAAAAAATCCAATTGAGGTCAGACCTGTCGGGATGGAAAGATGACAGGTCAAGCCACCACAGAAAAAGTTTTCAGACCCTGTGGAGTGAAAAGTTCAGAGTTACAACAGAAACAATCAGGTACATATTTCTGTCAAAACAGAATTATTTTTGGAGCACCTTCATTCATTGCTTCCGGAATTTAGGGTTTCGGAGAAAGTTATAATTTTTGGAATCGGAATCCACGGCTGAATGCTACTCAGGAAAATCAAAATTTAGAGTCCAGGATCGAATTTTTTGGTTGGGTAGAAGACCGGGCTTGATCAAACCCCAGTTCAGGATTTTGATCGGAAAGATGGAAAATTAGGGCTTCAGCAAAAGTTGGAATTTTTTAAGTCTGTAACCACGGCTGGAAGCTCCTTAGAAAAATAAGAGTTTAGAGCCTTGGATCGAACCTTTTGATTGGACAGAAGGGTGGGCTTCATCAAACCCTAGTTCGGGTTCCTGTCCAGAAGATCCAGAAGTTTCGAAGGCAATTTTGAGGGGTCAAATTTTGGAGATTTCAAAATTGAAGTATGCTAGTTTGATCAACTCAGGAAGACACATCCTTCCATCCATTCAGAAGTGTGAAAGTCAAAGATTGAATTTGTAGGGTTTCTCTAGCAAACCCTAATCAAGCTCCAGATCAAGTTTCAGGGGGATTTGAGGCTAAGGCCTTACATAAGAAGACTACAAGAAGTCTCGACAGGTATGACTTAAGGAGGTTCAGGTATGTCTTGAATTCTGATTCCTGATTAAGTTCATAATGTGTTTGTCTTCATATTATTTATTAGTACAATCTTGATGAATGTTACAATTGTCTTATCACCCTAGTAATAGTATGAATGCATGTGAATGATCGAAGACATTCATTGATTAGGGCTATATGATTGTACTAATGCACTGGGGTGTTGTATGAGGTTGGTGTTGTCTGCTAACAAGATACAGGTACATCACGAAAGACAAATCAAGTTCCATGACCATGACAACATGAAGACAAAGACTCCTCCATAATCTTTGATCACATAGAAGTTCTACTTACGAGGTATGTATGACTTTGTTCTATTATGCTTAACCTATGAGATATGTAGGTTCCAACACAGGATCTCTAAATAATTGAAGAGAACAAGAAGATATTGATTAGGTATGTTAAACAGATATACTAATCTAGGTATGTCTCCTATGAATCTTACCTTGTGTTAGGATCCCTTATATAAGTATACTTGGTATGATTGGTTATGCTTATTCATAAAGCTTGTAATCAAGGGTTTATGAATATTATGTCTTTTATCTTGATTGATGATATGCATGAGTAAAAGAAGACTTCCCTGAAATCTTGAATACTAATGTTTATTATCTATGATCATGACTATACATATTCAAGATTATTTAGAATTATAATGTTTTGATAATATTTATAATATACTAATGAATGTATGTTTGTGTATGAGATCATGAGGATAACACTAGTGCACACTCGAGCATGCACAGTGGCACAGAATGAATAGAAGTTCAAAAGACATATAGAAGATCAAGCGGGAGGCAACCACACAAACATAAAAGATAAGTATTTGAGTTGTTATTTGAAATAGTAAATGATATTGCTTGTATGCATATTTGTATTCCTAGAATATATCATGCGGAGTGTAAACATTCATAGAGCATTGAACAATATACTACTAATATGCATATGATTGGTAAGTTGGACAAACATTCCATTATTGCTTGTTTAGAATGAAACCTCTTTGTTGACATGCTGAGAGTTGTGCACACTCTCGATAGTATGTTCTGGTAGAGATGGAAGGAATCTAGATAGCCAGTGTATGCATACAGGATATGGAAAAGTATTGTGCCAAAGTATTGGTCAAGATAGTTGCATAACTATGTAAATGATATCTGTATGCATAATAGGTTATCATGTCAACATGATTTCATGATTATGAAGTATTACTAATCATGTACTTAATTTTGATTTGTAGGAAAGATCATGAAGAATGATGAAAACCGAACAAGTGATGGATGTTCAACAAGAAGATTTACTAATCAAACAAAATATAGAAGGCTCATAGCTAGAAGATTCTCTTAGAAAGAGGAAGAGAATCATGACAAGATGTTTGATCCAAGTGGATAGATAATACCATTCTCTTAATGGTGTAATTAAAGAAGAAGTGTGAATTAGATTCTGTATGGGTACCCAGTATTGGTAGTCAATTGATGAGCTTAATGATCATCATGGGTGATGTGGATCTCAACCTTTTCTACAAGGTTGAATATGGCTTCTATACACAGATGACATGGATGCAAGAAGGAACTCACCACAGAGTTCGAATGATATTGAAGCTCATATCAGTAGACCCATCTGACGAGAGATGGCACAGATAGATATGCAGAATATCACTCAATGCAGAGTGTGAATGAATGAGAATTGACAGCTTCTTGACAAAGCTTGGGCTTTACCAAAAGTAAAGCCAATCCTAACCCTTAACTTAAGGTTGTGGATGATGAACCTATCATACCATTACTGTATGAGGATGATCTCTTTCTGACAGGGAATGAGAAACAGATCATGAAAAGAAAGAAGAAGATGGCTGCAGAAATGAAAATGAAAGATCTCAGATTGATGCATTACTTCCTAGGTCTAGAAGTATGGTAAGGCTTGTAAGGAATCTTTCTCAACCAGGGAAAGTATGCTGAGAAATCTTGAGAAGACTTGATGTGTTGAAATGGCCACTCTCATGGATTCCAACTTGAAGTTATTAGTTAACGACTCATCGGAATTAGTGGACCTAACTCTATATAGACAAATCATTGGGTCATTGATGTATTTAACAAATACTAGGCCAGATATATGCTTTGCTGTAAATACCCTAAGTCAGTATCTAGTAGAACCTAGAAAGGTTCACTTAATAGATGCAAAGCATGTAATGAGGTACCTAAAAGGTACATTAGATTTTGGTCTATATTATCTTGGAGGTCATGAACTCAGATTACATGGTTACTCAGATTCTGATTGGGCAGGAAGTGTCTCAGACAGAAAGAGTACATCAGGTAGATGTTATGGTCTTGGATCTACCTTGATCTCATGGTTTAGCAAGAAACAATCTAGTGGGGCCCTCAGTACTGCTGAAGCAGAATATATAGCTGCCTGCTCTGCCAGTTGTGAAGCAGTATGGCTTCGGAAGCTATTATCTGGAGTGTTTGACTTAGAAATGGATCCCACTGTGATTATGTGTGACAATCAAAGCTGCATTAAGATGACAGAAAATCCTGTAGTCGATGATAAGTCAAAACACATAGAGATCCGATACTTTTATAAATGAGATATGGTGCAGAGAGGAGCTATCAAAGCTCGAGTATGTGAGCACTAAGGATCAAATTGCTGATATCTTGACCAAACCTCTGTCTCGAGTGAAATTTGAATACTTCCAAGACAAGCTTGGTGTAGTTCAAAAGGACCCTCCTCGAAAGGGGGAGTAGTATAGTCACTGATGATGAGATTGTCTCATCGAACAGCAAGGTCGATGATGAGGTTACCTGATCACTACACCCAGATACTTAGAAATATTTAGATTTAGGTCTCTTATACTTAGAATACTTAGTTTTGCTTATACATGCTTTTGATGATAGATGTATTGGTGAGAATACATGCTTTTGATGATAGATGTATTGGTGAGAATACATGCTTTTGATGATAGATGTATTGGTGAGAATACATACTTTTGATGATACATGTATTGACTAATGTACTCGTACGGTTGAGGATACTTGTACTTGTATTGATGGGAATACATGTGAGGATTGCATCATCCTTGAACACACGTTCTAAAGTGAGCCGTAGACAGGTGTCTCCGAGAAAGAAGAAGGGTTGTATCATCCTTGAACACTTGTTCTAAAGTGAGCCGTAGACAGGTGTCTCCGAGAAAGAAGAGGGATTGTATCATCCTTGAACACTTGTTCTAAAGAGAGTCGTAGATGTATGTCTTCGAGAATGAAGTCCTTGGTGGACATGTGAGGATTGGATCATCCCTGGACTTCAGTCCTAAAGAGAGCCATAGACATGATGTCTCCGATAATGAAGTCTTGAATGAACAGGTAGGGGATTGTATCTTCCTCGGACTTCGGTCCCAGAATTGAGTCGTAGACATGATGTCTCTGATAATGAAGTCCTGAATGAACAGGTAGGGGATTGTATCTTCCCCGGACTTCGGTCCCAGAATTGAGCCGTAGACATAATGTCTCCGATAATGAAGTCCTGAATGAACAGGTAGGGGATTGTATCTTCCCCGGACTTCGGTCCCAGAATTGAGCTGTAGACTGGGTCTCCGATAATGAAGTCCTGAATGAACAGGTAGGGGATTGTATCTTCCCCGGACTTCGGTCCCAGAATTGAGCCGTAGACATGATGTCTCCGATAATGAAGTCCTAAATGAACAGGTAGGGGATTGTATCTTCCCCGGACTTCGGTCCCATAATTGAGCCGTAGACTGGGTCTCCGATAATGAAGTCCTGAATGAACAGGTAGGGGATTGTATCTTCCCCGGACTTCGGTCCCAGAATTGAGCCGTAGACTAGGTCTCCGATAATGAAGTCCTGCATGAACAGGTAGGGGATTGTATCTTCCTCGGACTTCGATCCCAGAATTGAGCCGTAGACTGGGTCTCCGATAATGAAGTCCTGAATGAACAGGTAGGGGATTGTATCTTCCCCGGACTTCGGTCCCAGAATTGAGCCGTAAACTGGGTCTCCGATAATGAAGTCCCGAATGAACAGGTAGGGGATTGTATCTTCCCCGGACTTTGGTCCCAGAATTGATCCGTAGACTGATGTCTCCGAGAATTGAAGATAGGATTGCATCATCCCTAGACATGAGACTTGTCTTAAAGGTACATGTGAGGACTGCATCGTCCATGAACTGGGTTCAAAATGTACATGATGGGATTGCATCGTCCCTATACATGAGACTTGTCTTAAAGAGATAAGGACTGATCATCCTGGAACTTGATCGGATTGTATCATCCATGGACCTATGTCCTAAAAGAGAGCAAGATTGATCATCCTGTAATGTGATTGTGTGTATTGCAGAGTATGCTGTAGATTGATGACGATGCTGATGATCGTGTGATGATGATGCTGATGATCGTGTGATGACGATGCTGATGATCGTGTGATGACGATGCTGATGATAATATGATGACGATGCTGATGATCGTGTGATGACGATGCTGATGATCGTGTGATGAAGATGCTGATGATCATATGATAATGATGCTGATGATCGTGTGATGACGATGCTGATGATCGTGTGATGACGATGCTGATGATCGTATGATGACGATGCTGATGATCGTGTGATGATCCAGATGTTGTAGATCGTGATGATCCAGATGCTGTAGATCGTGATGATCCAGATGTTGTAGATCGTGATGATCCAGATGCTGTAGATCAAGATGATCCAGATGCTGCAGATCATGATGATCCAGATGCTGTAGATCGAGATGATCCAGATGCTGTAGATCGAGATAATCCAGATGCTGTAGATCGAGATGATCCAGATGCTGTAGATCATGAGGATCCAGATGTTGATGTTGTTGTAGCTGTTCGAGTGCTGCAGAAGATAAAAACTCAGTACTGAAGATGTTGATGTTCCAGTATTGAAGATGTTCCAGTAACTGCTTGAGTTACTGATGATGTTGAGAAAGCTTCCAATGATTTATAGATGTATCATGTATGATGTTGATGACTCCTTGCTCGTGCAGATGCTGTTATAATATCCTTCTCGTTAAGGGGGAGTGTTGAGATATTGTAACTTCAAAGAATATTATATTTGTACTTTATTATTCTAGAGATGTTTCATTCCTCCGTGAAGATCTTATTGTATATCTGGAGATGTTTATTCCTCCGTCAGATTGTGGTAACTTGGGTTATTAGACTTCCCTAGTGGGGGTCGGCCCTGTATGTGTTATGTGGGTCAAAGGGTTATTAGACCACCCTAGAGGGGTCGTCCCAGTCAGTTGTAGTGGGGTATTTAACCCAATGGTTAAATACAAGCCTACATGTTTTGTGTAAAAGACAAGTCGAAGTAGTGTATAAAGAGAGGAGGTGTATTCCTCATTTTACACACACTCATTCACTTGAGAGTGGCGCACTTATGAGAGAGAGGTATACTATGGAGAAGGAGGAGATTATGCTCAGGGTTACATCTTTTGTATTTGTTGGTCATCTATATTGAGGAAGCTTTGCTGGGTTTTCTACCCCATGAGGGTTTCCCAGGATAAATCTGTGTGTCTTGTGTTTATGTTGTGCTTGTTGTTTCTTCAGTGATCCTGTATATGCTATTATTGTGAAATGGAATGTAATGTTGCTATTTTCTGTCTTAGCATATTAAATCTTAACACAACCAAGCTAGGTGGTACTGATGTCATGCTAAGGAGTATTGAGGGAAAGATGGGTCAATTGACCCATGATATTGTTACATACAGGATTGAGCGGATGCCGCTAGAGATGCAAGAACATGTGGTGGGTTTGTACCCTGCATGGACCCTGATGCTTAGGAAAGTAGCCAGGCTGGTGATCTGCTATAGGGAGGCCTTAGCAGAGCAGGCTGAGGCTCCTCCCTCTCCATAGAGAGTGTGACATCTATTTTTGAGGCTGTGATGCCCTTTTTGTATATTGTGACATATTGATAGATATTGACTCAAACTCATATTATTTTTTGGACATCACACACACACACACACACACACACACACACACACACGTGTGTGTGTGTGTGTGTGTGTATGTATATATATATACAGTATTGGTTTATATACATGTTTTTCTTTATGTGTGTGAATGGTTTATTTTATTGTGTGTGATACAAATGCCAGTCAAGTATATAAATTGCATATGCATAAGCTAATCTATTGTGATTTATTGAAATATGTTGATATGAAATGTAATCAAAATGTCTCTCAAGCAATCTAACTCGCAAAAACTGACATAGAAAAGAAGGATCCCTAACCCGATACTCACCCTTCAACTGAAGTACAATTAACTGCGAATCATGTCTTACCTACAAACATGAAATTCCATGATGAATAACATCTCATAGTAGTTCAATAATCGCACTGTACTCAGTTATATTGTTCATTGTAGGGCCCAAACAAGCACCTCCCGAGGAAACAAGTTGGCTTGTGGGTGAATAGATTACCCAAGCAACTGAAGCCAAGTTATGAGTGTGACGACTTGCGCCATCAACAAATCCTAGAAAACACTCGCTTGTCATCTGAAAACACAATCCAGAAGACACATAAGCAAAGTCTAAAAAGAAATAACTCTACAAAAAATGTACAGCTATAGTACAAGAAAAAGCATACATGCCTAGGCGTAATACTTTTTCAAGTAGAGCCCATTTTTAGGCTCGGGAAGCTTAAAACCATCATAATCCATCAACTCATATGAACCTTTCCTCAATACTTTAGAGACAATATAGGGTCCGAGCCACATAGACTTGAACTTGCCTGCCCCCAAGGGATCCTTATCCTGATCATAAACCAAAACAAGGTCTCCATTAGAGAAAACCTAGGTTTTACAAACTTGTCATATTGGTGTTTAACTCGGTTCTTATGAGCTTCATTCGCAGTGAGCGCATCGCAACGTTGTTTATCCAAATTTTCTAAATGAAGCAATCGTTCTTCCAAAGCATAAGTTTCGAGTATTAGTTGGATATCCAAATTTAATGATGGAATCTCACATTCAATCGGTGTGACAGCCTCCATCCCGTGAACGAGTTGGAATGGTGAAAAACCAGTAGTTGTCTTGATATTAGAATGATATGCCCAAAGAGTTGGATACAACATGATGTGCCAATTTGATCTACTGGCATTGACGATACGTTGAAGAATAGTTTTCAAGGTTTTATTGACCGCTTCAACTTGACCATTTGCTTGTGGATAAAATGGAGACGAGTGTTCTTATCTAAAACCTAGCATAGTGGTCAACTCAGTCAACATGTAGTTTTGGAAATGTCGTCCAAGATCAATGAAGATCTCTTTAGGTATGTCGAACCTGGAAATAATCTGATTGAAAACGAAATACGTCGCGGTTTCTCCGTTTGTTTTCACAGCAGGCATTGCCTCAGCCCACTTCGTAAAGTAGTCGATTGCATTGATGATGTCGAACCTGGAAATAATCTGATTGAAAACGAAATACGTTGCGGTTTCTCCGTCTGTTTTCATAGCAGGCATTGCCTCAGCCCACTTCGTAAAGTAGTCGATTGCAATGATGATGTGTTGATGTCCCCCAACAGACACTGGGTTACAAGTCATGTAATAAATCCCCCATTTGATGAAGGGACATGCTGTGATAACGGGGTGAAGAGAATCTGGATGTGCTCGCATTTTACTTGTGAAAAAATGACACAGTTGACAATGTTTCATGGATTCCACGCAATCTTTGAAGATGGTGGGCCAAAAATACCTAGCACGCAGTATCTTCTAGGCTGTGTCCAACCCCGAAAGATTACCCCCACAGGATCCACTATGAGCATCATTCAATACTAACTCGGCTTCATCCAGGGTCAAACAACGGCGTAATATCAAATATACCCCCCTTCTATATAGCGTATCAGATGAGGTAGTTCTTGGCATGATGCCTAAGCTTTCATCATTCTTCCCTAGATAAAGTTGGCAGACACTTCAAATTATGGAGATATATTAAAATGTCTCCATACCATGGATCGGAGGCTGCAATGTGGAAGATATGTTCATTAGGGAATGACCGATCTTCTTCATTGTGTGTTACATCACTAGAAAACTCAGCTATAAGTTCCGCGAATACCAAATACTTTTTCGACTTAGCAGATTGGAAGGTAAGATCAAATTATTGCAAGATGACAATCCATTTGTTGAATTTACCCCCGATTATGCGTTGGGTTAAGACATATTGGAAAGGATTAACGTCTGCTATGGCTGTGGTAGTTCGTAATAGAATATAGTGACGTAGCCTCTGAACGACATACGCTGCGGCTAATGCCAATTTCTCGATGAGAGAGTACTTAAGTTCAGGAGTTACGAGTGCATGAGAAAGGTAGTAAATGACATGCTCTTGGATTTTGTCATCTTCCTGAACCAAGACTATTCCAATAGTAGAAACATATGCGGCCAGATATAAAAGAAAATATTGAGTATAATCCAGCAGGCTCAACAAGGGGGATGACAAGAGTGCCTTTTTCAAAGCATCAAATGAGTTTTGTGTAGCCTTGTCCTAGAAAAATGGGTGTCCCATTTAAGCAATTGCATGAAACCTCTAGTGATCTTAGCATAGTTGATAATAAAGTGTCTAAGAAAATTGGACATGCCTTGTGATCTTTGAAGTTGTCGGATAGTACGAGGAGGAGTCAATTTAACAATGGCCTCAAATTTCAAAGGATCGACCATAATCCTTCGAATAGACATAATGAAACCAAGTAGTCATCCAGACTCGACGCAAAACACACATTTGTTAGGGTTTAACTGAATTTTGTAGTATCTCGATCGTTCAAACACGAGTCGTAAGTGTTCAGGATGATCTCTTCTCCTTCGAGATCGCGCAGGTAGATCATCCAAATAAGGTTCAACCACGTGCTTGATGTCATGGAAAGAAAAGTTCATAGCTCGCTGGAAAGTAGCCCCAGTATTCTTCAATCCAAATGGCATTTTCCTATAGGCAAAGGTACCCCAGGGACATATTAATGCCATTTTATGATAGTCTTTAGCTTTGATTTGAATTTGGTTATATCCTGAAAAACCATCCATGAAAGAAAACATTTCATGGCCCGCACATGCATCGATAATTTGATCAATAAATGGTGTGGGATAGTTGTCTTTTGGACAGGCTTTGTTGAGATCCCTCAAAACTATACACACGCATATGGTACCTTGCATTTTATCAATCGGGACTGGGTTAGATACCCATTCCGTCATGTCGATAGGATAAATGAAGCCGACATTGAGGAGCTTTTCAACCTCAACCTTGATGGCCACAACTTTCCTGGGGTTAACTAGACGAATCTTTTGCCGAACTTGTATCACATTAGGATATGTCGTAATGATGTATTCGACGATAGATGGGTCGATGCCTGACATCTCCTCATATGACCAGGTGAAAACATCACAAAATTCTTTAAATAAGTTGGTATACAAACTTATCTCTTGTGGAAAAAATTTGCTCCAATGAAAATATTTTCCACAACATTCGTTTTAATGGAAATATTGATTGGGATAGTTGTTGAAATATTTTCCATATTACCTTCAACGAAAAATACCCTATTTCATTAAAGGATTAATGGACCAATCAACATTTCCACCAGGTCTCATTGAAAAATCTCCATTCTCGAATTTGTTAAGATCTGGAAGGAAATAGGATCTGTGATGCATATGTTCCCAAGGATGATCCAGACCTACCATGAATTCCATAATAGCCTCATCTGATGGTAAAACAGTGTCTAAACAATCGAATGAATGGGTGGAGTCTATTTCCCATGCAGGTACATAATCAATATCTGAATACATAGAGACCAAAGGAGTCAAGATATAATCTATTGCAAAATTTTGTGATGCTTGGTAAGTCACTTCTGTGACGGATAGGGGCACAATTGGTTCCTCTGGAGTAGGAAGGATCCAAGGATCAGTTGTTTGCATAACAATGAAGACCTCTTTGGAAAACACATTAGTGTTACTCGTTGAACCAATATAATTCATAGGAGTGGGTAAATCAAAGGTGCCCAATCTACTACCATTCGTCCAATGGTTTTCAAACCATGAACTACTTCGATTTGGAAGGCCACGTGGTAGGGAAACCAAGGTTTTACATTTGACATATCAAATCTAGCTAGCATATTTTCTGAATCCATACTGCCTATTGCCGCCAAAAGTGCATTCTGCTGCAATGGGAAGCTTTGCAGAACTTATAGAGCGGACATAGCACACGACGTTTGGGCCAGGTCCTCTACTACTGAGTAGTTTGGAGTGGCCCGTGCATTAGGGTTGTGTGTTTCCCATTTGTAGACACCTTTATGTATATTTGGCATATGATTTGTAGGTCTCTCTCTATATGAAGAGGAACATATGACTAAAGGATTTATTTGTCTTTCTGCTACATATCCGAGGTATAATTCCTGGATCTCGTTTACAATAAATCATGGGAGTTAATCGTAATGATGTAGGATTGATCAGCCTATGTGGCACGAGTAGTGCCCCCAATATTAGAGCTTCCAGAAGCTGGGCTTTGTCCTTTCGGAAAATGATCCTTCAAGACAACCGGTTTATTTTGACTTAACAACTTCTGGTATTTATCCATTAGAGGACATTGATGAGTGAGGTGATTATCTTTACAAAGAAGTTTCAAAGAACCTTCACCTTCTTCTTTTCTCGCTTGCCCTTGACATTTTTAGTGGTTTTGGGATTTTGTTGGTTTCCTTCCCCTTTCTTTCCCTTTTTCTTATTGTTGGGTTGTCGAGAAACCTTTTGATTTGATTGCACATTTTGTACAGTTTATGTTTGTGAAGGGGAGGATGCAACAGTAGTTGCTTCCGCAACAAAATGCTTTATGGAGAGTGCATGAACCTGCTTCATCAAAGATTATAATGCAAATGAGTCAGCTGAACCCACAATGACATCAGCATGTGGTCCAGGTTTAGGTTTTCCAAGATCAATGGTTGACCTAGGTGCATCGGGAATGATTTCATAAAGGATCTAGGACTGAGCATAAATCAAGTCAAGTTGTTGGGTCTTTAGAAAGGCTTCTTCCTTATAATGGATTCTTCCTCAGAAGTAACCCCAGAAGTTGACACATATTTACAGATGTAAGGTAATAATGATTTCAAGAACCACTCCAATAGGAATTCCGGGGGAATCTCAGCTTTAATGAGTCGTTTCCGTCTTCTTCACTCCTGAATGTGATTAGATAAAAGAGTACCTTTGTTCTTTATGAAAGTAGATAGAAGGTCTGTGTCGATATCATACCGGATGGGAAGTTCGAAATGGTTCAAGAAAACTATCACCAAATCACAAAAATTGTTATAAGTTGCATCTGGTAACTCAATATACCATTTGGCTGCAAAACTAGTCAAGGTTCTTTGAAAGAGCCTCAAATGAATCGAGTCATCATTTAGCGAGTTCGAGGAGCACCACAGATGAAATGTCGTAACATGGTCCCCTGGGTCTTCACCAATTTTTCCTTCAAATTTTTTAATGTCTGAAGGGAGTTTGGTTGGGACCGGAGGCCAAGCAGGATTATGTCGCACTGGGTCATTCATTAACTTTGAAAGATATGGCAAGTTCAAGGTTGCCAAAAAAGGTAAAAAAGGCCTTGCCGATGGCTTTGATTCTGCAAAATCTGGTAAGGAGAACCACTGAATCCATGACTCCCATAAGGTTGGTTAGGGTTGCCCCCATCCATCGGTTGCGGTGAAAAAGTGTTTTGGAAATTGCTCCATCCATAAGATAGTGGATTACTTCCCTGTGTCCCACTCCATTGCGGCTGAGTGTAACTAATTCCGAATGGAGTATAAGTGTTACTACCTCCTCCACCAAAAAGTGAAAAATGAACACTCCCTATAGGAAAATTTGAAGTTTGAACATTTGAAGAATGTTCATTAAATCCTGTAAAGGGATTGAAACTTGGTATTTGTGCAATAGAAGGGGTAGGCATTGAGCCCAAAAACGGTGCAGAAGGAGCAATATGCCCTCCATGCCAAGGAAAACCTTGATTGAAAGGAGTTGAGCTGGGATTAAACTAGAACTGTTGGATGAAAGGGGAAGATGTATATGGTACCGTAGGTATCCCTGAAAAAGGAATATTGGATGAGCCAATAGTGCATCCAAAAGTAGTGGATGTCAGTGTAAACTGAGTATTAGATGTTCCTGAAGGTCCAGCATTGAAACTAAAAGAAGTGCTCAAAGCAGAATACATTTGTAACGAGATTGGTACCAGGGTATTAATGTGTGGAGGAGACAAACCTCCAAGTCTGATATCCAATGTGGGAGTATGTGGAACTCCCGATACATCTCTTATATTATCCATATTAAGTTTAGGTGTAAATCTATATACACTTAACTCAGGTAAAACTAAAGAAACAACTATTTCTAGCAAAGGATCATTTAGTCTAGTTAAGGGAGGGTTGAAGTGTCTTGCAAAGTCTTCTGTTGGAAAATATTCAACCTCAATAATCTGTGAGATCGATGAAGTTTGGGAAATGAGTTGAGGTTCTCTAGGGGTTTCAGTTGTGCCATTTAGTTCAAAAGAACCACTTGAATCTATTATGTGCCATTGAGGTGGTGGTGAAGGCTCCACTATGAGTGGAGGAAGGTTTCTCAACCTTCTTGACCTACAAGGAGGTTGGTCCTCCACAATTACAACAAAAAAGTTCTATGTAATAAACCTAGGGGCTGCTAGAACTATGATAAACACATAGCACACCACTACAAAATTTCCTATAGTGATCGAGACCAAGTAAACAGATAGTCTCCCAAAGGGAAGTCTGTGATGATTAGGGCCTAGAAAAATCCAGTGGAGTAATGAAGAAAAATTATTTGGGGTCCACCGTACAGTCACGATGGGGCCAAGTGCTGGAATCACCCAACCACCTTCCCAAAGAGCTGAAGAGGATTTTCTCCTAGATCTGTCCTAGGTGAAGTGAAAATATCCTTTCACTCACACCTGTGTAGAGTCCTATTGGTCAAGATACTAAGGCTACCATCAATGCAAAAAGAGTCTCAGGGGATAGTCGCAGGTCGAACTAACACGCATGGGCAGAGTAACTAAGCCCAAAATCCAAGAGCACATAAGGTACTAGTGGATCCCCGTACGCATATCAGTCCTGGTAGATACTCGATTGAGAAGCGGGGGGGGGGGGTATCCCCAAATAATAAACCTCACACAACCTCATGCTTAACTTCGGTTTGAGTGGAGCTTCCTAGAAAACCTTCCACAAAGGTGGGTTTACCTAAAGATTGTTCACTACGATTTTGAGTTAAAAATGGTTTTGGATAGTTTAAGATGATTTGATACAAAACCCTAGCCTAATCTAGTTAGTGTGTGTTCCCTAGAAAGAAAAGTTACTAATAATTTTTAACTTAAAATGTTCTTTTTAGGGCTTTTACTTACTCATAAAGGAGTGATTGTGTGCAAGATGGTTACAACTAAAAAAGCAAAGTGTATAAAATGCAACTTCTTTTCACAAATTTCTTTTCATTTATCTTTCAAAATTAAAAGCTTGGAACGTAAACCTAAAATCTAAAAAGTTTTTTACCTTTTCAAAGAGTTAGCATATACAACTAAAATCTAGAAAAATAAATGCTCTTGCTTAAAGAAAGTACTTGCTTTTTAATTTCTCTATAACAAAAGAAATGGAAAATAAGTATAAACAAGACAAGAACACTATATAATGCAAGTATAAATGATTGTACTTATACCTATAAAACTAAGAAAATCTACCCTCACAAGACTTCCGAAGATAACAAACCCAAAAAGTTCTTCCAAGAAGCAAGAAGTAACTAAGTTCAGTAAAGAGACACTATTGTAATCAACTGAGAGAAAGCATAGAATCAAATAAGATATCAGATTGCCTTTCAAGAGACCAGTGACCATAAAAGGAAATATCCAAGCGTCAACCAAACACAAAATGGATTTGAAATCCCTAGGTATGTTTAACAAGCAAACCAAGAAACCAAAATAAATCTAAAAAAGAGTCAAGAAAACTCAGTATGAACCTACAGACAGGTATAAATGGTCCAGAAATGAACAAAGAAGACTTTCATCAACCAAGTATAGAACTCAAGCTCAAACCCTAACACAAAACCAAAAAAATCAGGAAATAACCGCAATTGTTAGTAAAAGCACCACGTGGGTGGCCCGTGGGTCCAGAAGTCAGCAACTCGCGGGTACAGGGAAAAAGCCACGACTGTAATTGAATACAACTTGCGGGTATGCCTTAATAAAAAACAAAAAATGAAAGAAAACTCAATCAAGACCAGGTCTGAGTCGCTAAAAAGGGTATATGCACCCTATAAACTCTCCCAGAGACCAACAACAATAATAAAACTGAAGAAAACTAACTTATGATTCCCAGAGAAACAACAGGAACTCCCCAGCGGAGTCGCCAGTTCTGTTGTGCGGTAAAACTACATATGATAGGGAATTCAAGAGATCATCAACATACATGTAATTTAGTTGCAGAGGTGGGATAGTACACATGTGCATCAAGCAATACATCTTTTAATGGAAAAGAACTAAGATATAAAGTTAAAATGAATACCTGAATAATTGGTGTTCGATCCAAGCTTTCAAACTTTAGTCTCCTGCTCTACTGCTCCAGATAGATTACCTACAATAAAACACATACCCTTCTCAAAGCTTTTGACCAAATAGAAATGAATGCTTAATAAGAAACTCATATATTAAAGATATGAAAGATTCAAAGACATACATTCATACAATGGAAAAATCTTTACGAGAAGGAAAATCTTGGTATTATTAGCATTAAAGGCAATCAACTAAACATGTACTGCAACTGGCACCATTGAAACCTGACCCTGGGTTTCTGCTCCTCTTCCTTCAGTGGAATTTTCTCCAACATTTCTTTATAAAATTGGTTTTTCCTTTCTCAAGGCCTTCTCCTTGTATTTATAGCAAGGCTGAGAGGATAGACTCGAAAGGAATTTGGTTAGGGAAGTTGTGGTAGCTAGGATAACTACCATAACTGATCTCTAATCATATTTTAATATTTTTTTTCTCGTGATTTAGAGATACCCACGAGTGTGTCTCTTGACAACTAGCAAATGAGTTGCAAGCATAATGTCCAACAACATGCGGGTGCATCTTTTTAGGTAGTACCCGCGGGTTGTCAATATAGAATGTCTCGGTTAACCCGCGAGCTTGCTGATATGAGAGCCACAGTTGTATCTCAAAACATGTCACAAAAATGGTTATGTTAAGGAGGATACTGCAAAGTCTGGGCCAAAGCATCTATGATCAAATAGGCTCTTCCATCCATAAGGTCCTTTTGTGTGACCAACAAGGAAATGTAGTCACGGACGGAGAAGTGTCATTTTTACTGATAATAGTGGTAGTTTGGTACCTCACTCTAACTATCACAATACATAGAAATTTACTCTACTCTAGGAATAATCTTGGAAAACAACAATGAAAATTTTCATCGTGCCATGACAAATAGAATCAATGTTAATATGAGGGCCTGTTTCAGGAAATTAATCCCTAGTAACCTTTTGGGCTAAGTTACCACAAAGATGTGCCCATAAACAATTCAAACAATCCCACCAATAAATTCAATCTAAATAAATTTATAGTTCAAAATAGGAAACAAAAACAAGAAAATATTTCCTACCTCGGGTCCAACGTTTGTATAAGATCCCTCTTCTCAACTTTGCTCCAAATGTATCTTTGATGATCTGCAATAAAAAAAAGAACAAAGATACAAGTATACAACTACAAATATAATGATCTAATAGCAAATAAATGTGTTGAATTTACAAGATAATAAAGAACAAGAAATCAACACATTACTGGATAGGAAAGATAATTCTTTATTTAAAACATAACAGCAAGATACAAGATAGATTTTACTTTATCTCGGCTGCGACACTGTTCTCAAACTAGATGTTGAATTCCTCCATCCCGGGCCACACACATACACACCTCTTCATTACTCCAAAGGCATCCCCAAAGAAAACAGTCTGGTAGTTTTTGAGCAAGAAATAAAATGGACAATGTTGGAAATGCAGATTTCCAAATATGGGGGTTTAATTGTAGACCTGGGAAAATAGAGTTTATGGATTCAATATGCAAAAGACAACATAAGGGTACTTTTATTTTCCTCTTCCCTTCTCATGCTTCCTCTTGCCTCTTTTATACTTTTGGGGAAGTATTTAGGGAAGTTCCATTAGTTATTTATGGAAAAAAGACGGTGAACAATTGCGAAATTGTTTTCACTTTTCTTGAGATTTGTTTTTATTTTTTACCTTCAAAACAATAAGGACAATGGATAGACACTAGAAAGTCATGTGGATGTGGGATGGACATGTATAGGTTGCATCCATGTATAAAGTTGGGATTTGTTGAAGGTTTAACTACAAAAGGATATGGGTATTGAACCATAACAGGATATGGCAGTCTACAATGATGTAAATCAACTAACAAAAATACATGTTGTAGATATGTGGCAAATCATGCTATAACAGGGCCTACTAACACCTTGATCCTCATTTATCTCTCTGTGCTATTACAAGGGCCCACCAACCCCTCATTTATGCACACACTTTACTAAAGATCATTTTAAGAGAGCAGAGAGCAATACCAATGCATATAGGTATGTTTTTAATGAATCACAAGTGTGGGAGAATCTTACCAAGAAACTAACAACTTGCCTTATGTATCTTAATTCATACCAAGACATCCCTACATATTGAATTTAGGGATATTCATTCAAATAACACACAATATTATCAATTCTAACATAGCATCAGGGTGACAGGTGCAGGTGGGGTGCTCTTCGACCTGAGGGAGCATCGTTGAAACCTTCTCTTGGAGTCTTGGAGTGGAAACAAACAATTGGGCGGAGATGCTAGCATTGTGGATGGGAATAAAAATAATTTTGAGGAAGAGGATCATGGAAGCTATAATTCTATGGGACTCCTGTACTGCCATTCGTGCTACCAAATTTCACTCTCCTCTTCATAACACAAGCTTAGCAAGAATCCATATGTGAATCTGGAGGATTTCGTAGGAAATCCTTTCGGTGGACTTCTTTCATCTTTTCTGTATTCAAAATGCTCAAGTTGATTCATTAAACAAACTAGCAACAACAAAGACGGAAGGAAGCCTTCAATTCCAAAATGGAGAGATTCATAATGAAGACATTCCATAACCATTTTAAAATTTGTATGAGTTGGGGGGACAACATCCCTCCCGTCTTCATCTCAAGAGGAGATAAAGGATTAACTTGTTCGATCCCAATTGCTGGCATTGTGAATTTTGGAGGGAGACACGTGGGGATCAGGACTGCCGCCACAAATTGGATGAAACCTTCCCCATTCATTATATCATTCCCTGCTTTTTTCATTGATTTTGTGAGAATGATGGCCTTGGGCGAGTACAAAACAATGATCCTTGAAATTGGGACAGTTGATATGTGACCCCTCATTCATTTCTGCATTAGCTCCCGCATGTATATTGTTAATGGTCAGTGTCAATCCTTCTGGGGAGATGCAATCGTGTACATGATGGAGGGTGCTAATATCTCGAGGGATAGGACGACCATAAATGGAAATTATGGGAAGGGAAGCGAGACATAATTATATATTGATGTGCCAACTCTCAGTTTAATCTCATGTCATGCTAAATTCGTTAAAGCGGTGTGTTGGTTTGCGATGGTCATCTGTAAAATCAATCGGAGTGATGTTTGTGGAGAGGTGGCTATGGATAGAGCGGGAGGTGATATGCTACACATAATGTGGAGTCATAAAGCTAAACCAGGGCATGTGCAAGATGAGCAAGAGGGTTAATTGGCTGGAGCGTTATGGTAGCACCAAGGAAAGGCAATTTGAGGAATGGAAAAAAGAGGAAGAACAACAAATATTGGAGGATAAAAGGCATGTCCAGTTGCAATTGGATATGTTAGTAGACAAAGTGGAGCAACAACAGGATAAAATTGAGGACCTTAAGGCCAAAATGGAAAATATTGAAACAGAAATTGCTGAGCTCAAGCAGAAGTTGAAAGAGAAGGAGGAGGAGGAAGCATCCTCAGCCGCTCCTCCACAGATTAAGCTGGAAGAACAGGTTCCATGGTTTCATTTATAATTTGGAATTATTAAATGCTTTTTTGTAATTTTGTTAAGACAATTTGTAAGGAAATACAAGCCTAGGATGATAGAACTAGAGGCTAGTTTACATAATAGGAAGTTTGAATCGTTGCATACACAGTTCAGGCTCTTGTTGGACAGTCAGACAAGATGCCTTATTTTGATAGTATGTATCTATGTTTGATGAGGACTCTCCTCTCTTTTTATTAATACAAATCTCTATCCATTTCAATAAAAAAAAACATAGCATCATATACACCTTTCTACATGGCTACTAGAAAAACAAATTTAAGCATTTCATATCTTCTTTGATGCTTCATATATCCATTTTTCCAGCTTTGTAAGTCTAGATTTAATGTATTCCCCATTACTAAAAGAGAAACATTTACTCCACAAAAGTAGTCTAACCAACCACAAAATACAATTTCAACCCTACAAAAATCCTTTGAGAACCATAAAATTCAATAAACAAAACAAGAAACATGTTAAAATACTCAACAATTCCCAAATCAAAATAAGCAACAAAGGCAGTGGGATTATGGGTTGCTCCACCCATAGCTTGTCCCATAAAGGAGAACACAAACACAAGTAGAAACAAAATGGAACAGGTTATAAGCAGTGTCATGCCCCCATGCACACCCAAATATGAAACTATAAATGATGTCCCAGCCCCTAGGCATGATGCCCCAAACATCCACATAAATATTATTGCCACATCATCGATCACGAGTTTCACATTCCCCATGTTTCTTAGGGAAACTTTGGATCTGAGGCGATGGGATTCAATACTCTCCTAAATGAAAATGGGTCACTATAAGACCTAATAATAAATATCAACTGCCCTTCTCATGTGGATTTTTTTTTTTAACAGAAACAGGGGATGTATATATATATATATATGAAAAGGTTGTGCACAACCATTCATTACAAAATTTGAGACCAATTTTATGCTTCAAAGAGAGGAAAATTGCAGAATTTGAAAATGTTTATGTCTTTGGAATCTTTACATCTATGCTTCCTGTAACTTCTTAAAATAGCATTGGGATAAACCCTTACAAATTGTTTGCATAGCAGCAGGCAAAAAAACATTCAGAAAGTGTAAATCAAGAGAACCTGTTGAAAAGAGAGAAGTTATCCAAAGTTCTGTCGCTGAACCAAGGTAGCATCCACCATTTCCTGATTGACAATAGGAGCATCCTGAACATGACTATGTTGTGATTTGCTTGTAAAAATAGAAATTTCCTCCGTGATAATGTCCACCTTACCCATTAATTCGATGAGATTTCGCTCAAAATCATCCATCTTGGAATCCTGGCAAGAAAGCTGAGAGAGGATGTATTTGTTTTCTACGGCCAATCCCTCATTCTATCGAACACTGGTGCATACGACTGAATATGTCCTGCACATATATGTTTTTACCTCGGCGGTGAGCTGGCTTAGCGTTGCTATGGCTTCTTTAACCCCGTCCATGTTGCAGACAGGCGAAGGATTCAGGGAATGAATGGTCGCAACAACGTCTGAAAACATCCAAGGGTTGAGCTTAGGGTCAAGGAAAGAGAGCCGGCAACGCAGACAAGAGAACAAATGGAGTGGGAGCACGGTCGATTGTGAGATATAAAGACCAGAACGAGCGAGAAGAAATAAATGTTGGTTCATGCGAGCTGACATTCATAAATGTAGCCAAGTGAGGAGCCATGTGAGAGCACATGGGGGGTGGCGTGTCAGCCACAGAATTACATGGGTAGATCCATTCCGCCTTCCAAGATGGGGAACGAACCAAAAATTCCAAGGGTGAAATAACATTGGAAACCTTAGGGAATGAAAAGAAACCCCCAAACGCCATTGTGTTTGACTTGCCCTCTTTTCAAAGAGGCTCCTTTATTTGCCGAGATATCTGCTAAGGAGTTAAGCTCTCTCAGGATATTATAGTATTGAATATCTTTGGGGAGTGAAAGATAGTTGATTCTTCTTCAAATTCTTTGACTCTTAGAGCCTCTTGTTTTGGTTCCAAACCTCATAGATTGAATGACGTGCCTTGAATCTCCATAAACCTGTAGTTTTCCAATGTTGAGTGTGGAGGCAATTTCAAGAGAATGGTACAAAGCCAACCACTCGGCTTCATTGTTTGTTCTGATGCCTAGTCCCCAAGAAAATTCTGCAACTTTGTTTCCTACGGGATCAAAGATGATCCCCCCCACACCTGCCTCCCCCACCATGTGGAAATTAAACAACTTTCAAAACAAGATTAAACCCATAAAATTTAGATGATTGTAAATCGGACTTCAATTTCCATGATCGATAGAAGGTGAAAGAGACCTTAGCAACTACCATTTCTAGAAATTAGGGGCGAATGGGAGATGCCTAGCGATTTTCATGGGCGAACAAAGGTTTAAATTGATTTTTAGAGGCGCGAAATTGGTTTATCTTGCCTCCCCTTTTTAAATTCGATGGGGCTAACCTTCTATTCATTAAAAATAAATGAATAAAATGTGGGCTAATCATACCTAATGGGTGTTAAATAAAAAAATATCCCATTAAAAATCTAGAGCCCCTAAATTTAGCCTATGGGAAAAGATTAGTCCCTAAAATTTTCCATGGTGAGGACATTATGAAAAGGACATGAATTTCAATCAACAGACACATAACTAAAATAAAATTGGTGTTATTTCCTAGAACAGACAAAATCAGTTTGACATGATCAAACTTTCCCAGATAGATGTGAGAGGTAAAAGGATGTCACACAGGCCGAAAATAAACATAGGCATAAAGAGGGCTTCAAGCGTGAATCCACAGTTGAGGGACATTAGCATGACAATTTAACCGCGAGAGCTCGTCATTCACATCATGTTTCGACGCTTTAGAACCATGCTGATCTTAGAGATCAACATAAGTTAATAAAGGGGGGGGGATTTTATAAATCCATGAGGGATATAGTATAAAGAACATACATGCATAGTTTCCACTTATAGTATAATGTTCAATCCTATGAATTCAAATAATTATATTATATATAAAATACAACAATTGTTCTAGAGAAACGGTCAACAGGACCTATTAGACTTGCAATAGAAAAAATATTCAATAAAAAAGAAAAAGGATTTGAAAAGTACTATTCCTAAACATGTTTATCTATAATATGTATACACTACAACAAAAAATTAGATAATTAATATTTCCACTATATTTACTTTCATATTAATATATATTTTTTTAGAACTTTTCATTTTTTAGAAATATTATGAAAATTCAAAAGGAGGAATAGGGTGATATTTGAAACATGACGATATAGATGTCCAAAAAAGTGTACAAGGATATGGTCAAAGAAATGAACATAATTTCATTGCAAGAGGATTCATCTTAGCAACAATGTGTCTCAATTGTATGTAATAATTGATTTTTTTATTTTATGTACATTTAATTTAAATATTGCATGAAATACTAAGTTTCATTTGTTTTGGTGCAAAAAAGAAAATAAAATGGAACCCATTCAATACATAATTCATGATTATAAGGAAGAAATGTTTGATTGCAAAGTTTGTGAGTATAGCTGAAAAGAGGAATAATAACTTGAAAAAGAAAGGAGAAAAACTAAGTGCATCAAAGAAACAAGTACATGAGCAAAGAAAAGAAATTGTTTCACTTGAGGAGAAAATAAATACATTGAAGTCTACATACAAAGAATCACTTATAGAAGTAAGGATGACAAAACAATAACACAAATCAAAAGGAAAGATTGGGATAAGGTGACCAACAATTTTCCAGTATGGGGAGACCACCTCCAATTCTATTTAGAGTTTGATATTCTTTATAAAGAAACGGTGAGGTATTTAACAAATAATGAAGGAAGTATCCAATCTAGGCACAAAATTACCAAGGTAGAAAAGGAAGTGATAAACTCCCTATCCACCGAAGAGTTGAAATTTATAGGGATCAAAGACAATACAACAATGTACATGGATATAGAGACTAGCATCAATAAATTTAATAGTTTAAAGATCATAAAAAATATGATGACAAAATTAGAAAGGTTGCTTCACCCATTTTTTAAATATATGAATACAATGATAAATAATGGTATCCCTTTCCCATGGGATGAAAAAAATAAGCTTACATCTTGCTGAAGTGTACAATAGATTGCTAATAGATTGCTACAATATGCTATGCCTAGACTAAACCATGTGTTAGACAAGTCCACCATCCATACAAAAACATAAATTTTGAATCAATTGAAGCCATCTATTACCACTTCAGCTCTATTAAGAAGCATGATCCAGATTCTAGGGGATGTAGACTATAAATCTACTCAAAATTAGATAAAGCATTTCGAATTTTGAGGGGTGAAAAGAATATAAATTAGCAGGAGTTGGATTTTATGACTATATTACATTATTTTTTGGTAAATAGGGAGAAAAGGTAGACATCCAGGGAAACAACAACATGATCACAAAGGCCACCTTAGCCTGGGACCTCACATCCATCTAAGGCAGACAACTCCAAAAAATCGAAGAAGTAAATGGCCTTTAGTAGGGGAGGAAATATATGAAGTTTTTCCAATTATAGGAATAATTGAGGCATGATTAAAATGATTCTCAAAGGTTTGGGGCAACTCCAATACATCATCATGCTTGACTATATTTATAACAAAAGTTTGATTCCCCATGATTGCATCCAATATGGTAGCGCACCTTGTATATTCTTCACACGTGCCAACATAAGGTGGGAAGGTCACAGTTGGAACACTACAACTATAAAGGAAGGAATCAAAGAAGAAAAAGAGGAGGTTTAACAATATATACCCAAAAGGTTGTCAAATTCTTTTTGGAACAAAAAAAGGGACATGCAACATTATCTCCTTCTCTTCTTATCCTCCTTAATCTTTGTAATGAAATATGATAATTCCTTATATAGAGAAAGACAGTCGACTAGGGAATGAGATCAACATGTCCATCTTGATGTACCTTCTATTGTACAAATAAAAAATGAGATCTTATTGAATTAAACCAGGAACATGGAAATTTTCCACTAGATTTAAAGATATAAGGTCTTATGTATGATATTTTACTCACTCTCTATGGTTGAATGTATTTGTTTCCTTGCAATGAATATGTGGGTCTATCTTAATTTTTCCCACATGATTTTTTGTATGTTATGAGCTTGTTTAATGGATATTTTTATGTATTCTTCACTATTAAATTTGTTTGTAATGTCAAACATCATTTCCAAGAAGTAAAGCTATGATTAAGGAAACCCTGCAATACTTTTCTAGTTAATTTTTTTTCTTAAGAAGTATTTTTTTCCTACACACCCAAATATAATGTTTGAAAGTTACATATAAACAACTAGGATTGACTTCAGGCACTACTGGTCCCTACTAGAAATCCAGTCATTTAAAGTTCCATTAAATCCAAGGCATCTTAGTGTGATAGACCATGAATTCTACCTCCAAAAATCAGGTCACCCTCCCTTGATCTGAGGACTGGCTTGGTGGTCTAAAGTGGAGTAGGAAGATGCATCCTGCACAACCCTTATTGGCCTTGTAACCCGTCTCGAGCAATATATTCTTTCTGCTATAAGATTGACTTATTCCTGAGACATATACGAAAGAAAAGGAATCCTTACATCTAGATATATTGAGGGGTACAAGTAATGTCCCCTCCATGATTACACCATGGGTCATTCCACTAATTTATCTAATTCCCATAGGTTCGATTGGAAATCAAATTGACTAGGGAATTAATTGGCCTATAATCACTATGCAAATTAAAATTTAAATCAAGAAGGGATGATGTGGGTCATAATTTTGTAATAATAATGGACAAACATCCATAAATGAGGTGGAAATAGTCTAATCAACCAAGGAGGGCGCCTATGAGGATGAGTGGGACCCATATGAGGTGTAACTCCTATCCAAGGTGTAATGTCCCCTCCCATCATACCAGCGTGATAGAGAGGACGTGACACTAAATTCGGGCATCTAGCCCCATATCCATTAAGTAAAGCTCATTGATAAAAAGACATATACATGTGCATGTTATAGAAACACAACGGAATTAAAAAAAAATCATGTTTAATATCTAACATACATCCAACATTTCTGAGACAACCATTAAATAAAGACATTGCAGAATTTATAAAAGAGAATACTTATCTTAACAAAGTAGTCCCAAGCAACCAGCTATGCATCTGCAACGTTCCACCCAACCATAGGCAAGTTGCGCTTATCAACCTCTTGATACAACTGCCACGCCCGAGCTGGGCATGATTACTACAAGGAACCAGGGAACAACAGACTCACACATAGCCAAGCATACACCAAGATGAGCCAAGCCAATCTACAATTGGGTTTACCAGGCTGCTAGGAAATGGAAAGGAATAATTGCTAAGCTAGTGAGCTCAAGCACAGAGCCAGGGGTACCTCTACAAGATCTATCTAGCTTGGCACCCACAATGCCTACACACCCCACTCAAGGAAGTATTCCCTTCACCAATGCACAGTCCCTCAGACCATACCTTCCAATCTAGAGTGTCTAAGGTGTGCATAGAAGAGTTGCCAGCCCTCTTGATCTTCTTGAGAGGTTATTTCCCCCCACTAGGTTTATCAAGCCAATTCTGTCCACTACCACTCCAAATCTCTTGCTCACAGATTCAAACCAAAACAAGGATGCACATAACAGCAAAAGTATAAGTGCTGGGCATGAAGAAACGTTTTTACAGTGAGATGCCCAAAGATGGGGTTTCTACCAGCCCAGAAAAACGTGGGAAGACCCAAAAATGAAATGGCAATTGGGGATTCAACCCTGGAGAGCAAAAACCATTTTCAGAAAAATGCCTATGGACATTTTGGGGCAAAAATGACCTCTATAAACCCCCAAAACGTGACTCCCTTTCTCCCAGCTGCTGTGCAACACAAAAACGAGCTCCCAGCTTATGGAAAATGCAGGAAATTGGTGGAAAATGTGATGAAGGAAAGACCCAGTAGTTCAGACTGCGTGAGAGAGGAAAGACTATTGGTTCAGAATCGCTTTGGGAACCATTTCGTGGGTGTTTTCTTGCCCAAGGAGACAAAATACGATTTCCCAGGTTGATGGCTTGCCCATACACGAAATTGGCTGCCATACCTCTTCATTCCCAAGGCATTAACTACCTCAACCAATTCTTGGAAGAATTAAATGATTGGGTGCATAACCCAAAATGGGTAGTTGGTGGTTTATGGGTTTTCTCATTGACACATGGATTAACACCATTGGCTCAAGGGTTTGAATAATTTCCCTCCCTATTCCTTGTAGAATCAAGCCCCATCTCTTTGTTGCATTGCATAGCCAGTTGTGGGTTTTTTCATTAAAATTCGTATTTACATGATGTCTTAATTTACATTGTGCCTATCTAGCACAAGAACCATAGGCATCTATTTTTAATTGACGATACTTAAAACACTAAATCAATGGTGGGGCCTTGGCCTTGAGCTCCTCACCATGATTAAATAACAATATTTACATCATTTACGATTTAATGCAAAGGGGGTCAAAATGGGGACATTACACAAGGTGGAAGAAATCCTATCATGAAGGCATCTCATGAGTTGTAAATCCTCGAGATAAAAATAGTCAAGGAAGGGCCCACTAGGGGAATATTAATTCCCAAGGAATCTCATAAAGAAGCATCAGGATAAAAATAGCTAGGGAGGGCGCATTAGTGAAGTGTAACCCCCAAGGAATCTATGACAATCTATGAAAAAACCTATGACAATCTATGCCAAGCACCAAGTCCTAAAATTATCTAAGGAGGGCGCATAAGGATGAGTGGGATCACAAGTAGATGTAACTCCCCCAAATCAATGAAATCATCTCTAATTTGAATTGTCAAGGAAGGCTAAAGTTCTAATTGGTCAAAAATAATACTAGAGGGGGAGTTGATGTATCATGAATAATTATTCCCTCCAATAATTTGATTTTTATTATTATGTTTTAGAGAGAATTCTAGAATGAGAGGGAAAGGACTCAATGAAGTTTATAAAAATGATGCAGGTAGCTTATGAGAAGGCTTTTATTCACTTGTAATTTTGAATTAGAGAGCCATAATGCTTTTCATGCTTGGGAGATGTGCCCCTTGCAACTGTAATCTAGTTTCTGTGGTGAGAGATTCCACCTTAGCTGGTATGAGAGGAGGAATCACCCTAGTTTCTCTAAAAAGATTCAATTGAATGAGTTCATGTCCATGTTCATTTGTTGGTTTAAGTTCATGTTGGTGTTTTTGATTCTCATCTTGTAGCAGTGAAGGTTTGTTGGTGTTTATTCGGATTGCAAATTGTGTTGTGGTAGTTCCTGGTGGAGGAGGGTGCACCAGAGGTTGTGTAGATATCAAGAAGGCCGTTCTAATGGATGTATTTCACCCATATTTGATGGAGGCCACAATTTAGGAGATATATCTGCAAGTTGGGGTTGAAATTTTCTTGTGGAGGGCGCATTAGTGGAACATATCTATCATTTGGAGCAACATTTTCCCCTTCTTTCTCTGCTGGTTTTGGACAACCATCTCTCCTCTCTCTGTAGAATATTTATCTATGTTTTTGCAGATGTTGTAGAAGCCATCTATGCAGTATCTGATATTTTCCATTTCATAATACAAATCCATAGTGTTTTCCTGGTATTGTGTCAAATATTCAAGCACTAGATGTTCTATGTGTAAATCTGCAAAAAATGGTTGTGCAATCTTAAGTTTTAGTATTTAAAGCTTTCATAAAATGTTCTCTAGTGTCTATTAGCGAGTCATCTGGTTGTGTTTGGGTGTGTTCGAGTCCAGTAGGAAGAGTTTGGAAAAATTCGAGTGGGATAGGAGGTGTTTGGAAGAGTTAGGAAAATCAGTGTTCGTTGTGGTCAAATTCGAACTAGCGTTCATAGATTCTAAATCAAGTGATTCTCTATGGTTAAAGTTGAGTTAATATCTATGAGATTTGGGGATATTACAATGGTATCAGATCATGATTATCAACATCTATGGGCTCTGAATAAGATAAACGAGTCACCGGGATTTGCAAAATATCACCTCTAGTAGACAAAAAAGCAGAGAAGCTATTTGGTTGGAAGAGGACCTGAATTCTGCTAAAGGTATAATTCAAGAAAAACCAAGAATATAGAAGAGTATGGAGACTATTTATGGCAAAGTCACTATTGAGGAGAAGGAGGAATTGTGCATGAGAGGCCTATTTAAATCCTTAGATAGGTTGTCTAAGGGACAAGAGGATGGTAGGAAAAGTTAAGAGGAGACAAGGGTGTTTATGGGCAGGTTGCAGCTTATGCTTTCAGAAGCAAAAATGGTGAAGGAAGTAGAAGTGGTTCTCATTATGGAGACAAAAACACCCTGACATCTCACAAATAAGTGCATATATCACAAAATATTCCACACAAGTTCCCTCATGAGTACAAAGATCCTCCGAGACCAACAATGTCGAAATTCCTAGATCCACATACAGTGGGAGCGGTAGTGCCGAATGAACAAGATGAGTCCTTGGAATATTATTTTGAGGAGTATAGAGTTATGAGTGTTGAATTGAAGGAAACCATGTCTTTCTATGACTACTAGAACTTCAAATATCAAATCACACCAAAAGGATTCAGTATAATGCATTTTAAAACTTTTGCAAGTTTCGATGCGTCTTCCAAATGCACTGCCAGATCATGGGTGTAGAAAATTGACACATACTTCTAGATTAATCCCATGGAAAAGGTAGATGCCATTAAAATGGCTACCTTACATCTGGAAGGATAAGAAAATGAATGGTGTTACCATGGTATGAGGACCTTAGGTCATGCCAATATCGCAATATATGAAGATTTTACAAGGAGTCTCATAGATAGATTTGATAGAAAGGATCCAAAGATTCCATTCAGACAGCTGGCCTAGTTGAAGTAGACAAGAACACCAGATGGATTATTGTAAGGATTGTTGTAGGTGGATTCCTAAACTTCAGCTCACCATAGGTAACTATGCAGTGACAAATAGTTTTTATGTGGTGGATGTAGCTGATACAAACTTATTTTTGGGAGTACAATGGTTGTTATCCATTGGACAACATACCGTGAACTATTGGGTTCCAAAAAATGAGCTTTAAGGGGAATGATGGGAAGCAAGTGACCTTAAGGGGTATGAACACTTATTCCAACAAGGTGGTGTTAGCTCACATTGTGAGATTTATTCTAAGAGATGGAGATATAGAGTGGGTAGCAGAATGTTTGGTCATATCTAATAAGCCTACAATAGACACCTCTTAGTATATGGAAGACATAAGAAAATTGTTGCAGAAGCATGATAAGGTTTTTGGAGATCTTCCTCCTGGTAGGACACCAAGCATAGGAGTTGATAACACTATAGAATTAGAGGTGGGAACTCAACCCATAATCACCCATCCATATAGACACCCCAAGAGGTTCAAAGATGAAATCAAAAGGGAAATAAAAGAACTTCTTGAGTTGGGACTCATAAGGCCAAGTTCAAGTCCATTTGCATCTTCAGTAGTCCTAGTGAAGAAGAAGGTTGAAATGATGAAAATGTGATTAGACTATAGAGCCTTGAACAAGAAGAATATCAAGAACCGATACCCCATTCCCCGTATTTATGAGTTAATGGATGAGATTCCCGGGGCCAAGTTCTTTTCCAAGATTGATCTCTTCTTTGGATATCACCATATTTGAATGAGGGAAGAAGATGTGCAAAAGACATCCTTCTGCTGTCATTATGGTCATTTTTAATTCCTATTCATGCCCTTTGGATTGACTAATGCACCTGCTACATTCCAATATTTCATGAACATAATCTTTAGTAAGCATCTCTGTAAGTTTGTGTTAGTATTTTTTGATGATATTCTGATTTATAGCAAAATATGGGAGGAACATTTGCATCACTTGAAGGCTGTCCTTAATATTTTGGTAGAACAATCACTGTATGCAAAGCTGCCCAAAGGTGAGTTTGGTATGACTAAGATGTTTTATCTTGGTCATGTGATTGGAAAAGATGGAGTGAAGGTTAATATGTAGAAAATCTAGTCCATCCCTGATTAGCCAACTCCCAAAAATGTGACAAAGTTGAGGGGATTTATTGGAATTTGTACATACTACAGGAGGTTTGTCAAAGGCTTCTCATAGTTGAAAAACCCTTTCACTAATATCACAAAGAAGTGAGTCTTTTATTGGACAGAGGAAGTTGAAATTTTTTTCAACAAAATGAAGGAAGTGATGAGTAGTTGTCCAGTCCTTGCTTTACCATATTTCACTCAGCCTTTTGTGCTTAAGTGTGATGCTTCCGGAGAAGGCATTGGAGTTGTCCTAATGCAAAATTAGCACGCTATTTACTTTGAAAGTAGAACATTGCAACCACATGAGCACCACTATTATGAAAAATAAATGTTGACCATTATGCACGCCTTGACCACATTCCGACAATATTTGGTGGGCAACAAGTTTGTGGTCAAAACAAATCAAAATAGTTTGAAGCATTTTCTCACTCAAAAGGAGTTGAATGACAGGAAAAAAAGTGAGTTAGAAAATTACAAGCTTATGAATTTGATATAGAGTACATGAAGGGAAAAAATAATGTTCTTGCAGATGCCCTTTCCATAAAACTAGCCATCTCTTTGATGGAAATTTCAGTAGATTGGAAAGCTCAACTAGCAGTAGAGTACTCTAAAAACAAGTTTGCATTGGAGTTGTTGGATGTTTTGAATCAAGATGATCAGTAAAAGATCATAATGGAGTCATTTACTATAAGGACATAATTTATTTGGTTCTGTAATCAGCCTTGAAGCAAAATATTATGGAATCAACTCATGACTCACTACTAGCAGGCCACCCTGGGTATTTGAAGACATATAGGCAGATAAGAGAGAGGTTCACTTGGAAAAGCCTAAAAAATGATGTCTTAAAGTATGTGATGGAATGCAACACATATAGACAAAATAATATAGAGCATGCATACCCTACAGGTATGCTACAACCTCTACCTATTACGGAACATAAGTGGGAAATCATCTCAATGGACTTCATCACCGGATTACCCAAGGTACAAGGAAAAGATTGTATATATGTAGTAGTGGATAGAATCACTAAATTTGCTCATTTATTTTCTATTCAATCCACTTATTTATATGCACAAGTGGTTGATATGTTCTTTAGAGAAGTGTTCATATTGCATGGTTTGCCAAAAACCATTGTTAGTGATAGAGATAGCAAATTTACCGAAACCTTTTGGAAAGAACTGTTAAAATTGGTAGGAACATATTTGACTCTTAGTACTAGATATTACCCCCAAATTGATGGACAAATAGAGAGAGTCAACCAATGGTTAGAAGGATATTTGAGGAATTATGTGACAGGACAACATAAAGCTTGGATTAAATGGTTGCATTTGGGTGAGCACTATTACAATACAACTTACCACATGTCCATTGGTATGTCTCCATTTAAAGCATTGTATGGTTATGAAGCTCCTACCTTTGTCAACCAAATATTTGGAGACAGTAGAGAACTTAAATCTAAATATTAGATTCAGGAACGTCAAGACATCCTGAAAACACTCAAAGATAACTTACAAATAGCTCAAATCAATAGAAATTATATGCAGATCAGAATAGAACAGAGTGTAGTTTTCAGGTGGATGATTTGGTATACTTGAGGTTGTAGCCATACAAACAATCATCACTCAAGGGAAAATGGGATAAAAAATTGAATCCTCGGTTCTATGGGCCCTATAAAATTGTGCGGAGAGTTGGGGAAGTAGCATACGAGTTGGAGCTCCCACAAGGAACCAAGATCCATAATGTGTTCCATGTTTCATGTCTCAAGAAAGCAGTTGGCCAACAGGTGACAGTTTCAATAGAGATTCCTCCATTAGATGATGAAGGACAATTGATTCTGGCTCCAGAAATAGTTTTACATGTGAGATAAAGAAAGTTGAGAGAATAAATTGTTGATGTATATGTATCTTCGGAATGTATTTCATATATATTTATTGTACCCTTATTAGAGATGTGTTATTCCTCTATAAGGAAGTGTCGTCATGTGGATTGACAAGTGTCGCAAGTGTGTGTACTTTCTGATGGGTTATTAGACCACCATGTGTGGGGTCGGCCCTGAAATATATATATTATAATGTGGATGTACCTAGCTAGACAAGTTGGCCCCATAAGGTCATTGGGCAAACAGGTTAGTATAAATAGAGATCAGGTGATCTCTATTTGGATCATTCGGAAAGTTATATCTCTCTCACTTAGAAAGTGGCGCACTAGTGAGGAGGAGGATCATCTGCTACTAGGAGACTATCTTAGTGTATTTTGGTTGTACTTTGGTTGAGCCATTGCTCTCTCTATCTCTGAGGAAGTTGTGTGGTTTTTCACCTTAGGGTTTTCCCCACGGAAACTCTGTGTCTTTTGTCTCTCATGCTTTTTATTCTTGTGATGCTTGTCATGCTTATTGTGATTCTCATGCATTGATATACTGTATATGTTATTCTCTCAGTGAAGATCCTAGAGTATTGTGAATTAATGCTCAAAATTTAACATGGTATCAGAGCTAACCTGAGAAGAAGACATTTTGCAGTGACGAAAACTTGAGTTTGTTGTTTATTGGGTTTCTATCCATAGATTTTGGAAAAGAAGTATAGTAGATTGATTCTACTCATCAAGGCGAATCCATCTGTCCAATCAGAATTCAATTCTGAGCATTTTCAGATTTGGCCCTAAAAATTAGGGTTTCCACAAAAATAGGAATTTCTGGAATCTGAAGACACAGCTGGAAGATCCTTACAAAAATCGAAGTTTAGAGCTTTGGATTGAGATTTTTGGCTGGGTAGATCTCCGGGAAACTCAAACCCTAATTCAGGGCTCTCCCTAGTGAACCCGGGAGGACAAAAAGGCAAATCTGAAGGGTAAAACTTTGCTGATCTCAAATTCTGAATGCACCAGGTTGATTAGATCATCAAGGTGCATCTTTCTATCCTTTCAGAAAGTTGAAATTCACATTTTGAATTTTTAGGGTTTTTCCGACAAACCCTAATCCGGGACCAGATCCAGTTTTCAGCATTTCAAGTGGTAAGACCTAAATCTTTTCTATTTCCATTTGAAGTACTCTTTAAGATGTCTCACCACACCAAGCTTGAGGATAAGCTTGAAGGGGTTGATAACTTCCGAGCTTGGAAGTATAGGATTGGGTTAATCCTAGAAGAGAATGAGTTGGACTCATATATAAAAGAAGACATCCCTATCCTAGAGGATGAAGAGGCCAAGGCATTGCATAAGAAGAAATTGGTCAAGGCAAAGAGAATCATTGCTAATTCTATTAAAGACCATCTCATACCCCATGTGTCTTCTCTAAAGACACCTAAGGAGATGTTTGACTCTTTGACCAAGCTATTTGAAGGGAAGAACATAAATCGGAAGATGACCCTATAGAACCAATTGAAAGGAGTAAAGTTTCAGAATGGAGAAACCATTCAATCTTATTTTTCTAGGGTCTCCCAGATTAAGGAACAACTGGAAGCAGTAGATGAAATGGTGGAGAATGGTGAAGTTGTCATGACCACTCTGAATGGCCTACCTAGGTCATGGGACTCCTTCATTCAAGGAATCCGTGCAAGAAAGAAGTTGGTATCCTTCAATAGATTGCGGGAAGAATGCTCTCAAGAAGAAGCTAGACTTGTAGCTCGTGAGGAAAAGATGGGAGGTGAAGATCAAGCTCTTGTAGCTCACACCAAAAGAAGCAAGCCCAAGAAGGAGCACTCTCGCTACAAGAGATCCTATCAAAAGAATAAGAAGGATCTAAGATGCTTCACATGCAATGAGAAGGGTCACTTTGCTTCAGATTGTCCCAAGAACAAAAGGGATAATAACAACAACTCCAGCAAGAAGAAGAAGGGTAGCAAAAGAAATTTCCATGCTCATGCTGCCGAGGATGATGAACCTCCAAAGAAGAAGGCTAGGGCAGAAAGTGATGATAGTGACGATGACTCATCAAGTGAAGAAGAGTGTGTTCTAATATCTGCTCTCATAGGTACTATCTCCCATGGTTGTAATGATTGGTTGATTGATAGTGGGGCTTCCAAACACATGACTGGGTTTGAGGAATCCTTTGTGAATCTATCTGAACATGAATCACCTCATAAAGTGAAACTTGGGGATGATTATCAATACCTAATCAAAGGAAGTGGTGAAGCCTCCTACAACCTAGATTCTGGAAAATATTTGAAGATAAAAGAAGTCCTTTATGTACCTGGGCTCAAGAAGAACTTACTCTCCATCTCTGCATTGGATGCAAAAGGTATGAGGGTTGCATTTGTAGATGGCCAAGTCCTAATGTGGCCAAAGGGTAAAACAATCGATGATGCAGTAGTGATTGGAGAGCAAGAGGGAGGTTTGTACAAATTGAAGGGACAACCTGAACATGCCATGGTGACATAAAGACAAAGATTCATCCATAGTCATGGATCACATAGAGGTATGTATAATTTGTTTTTGCAAAAGTTAACTAATGAGTTATGCAGGTCATTGAAGAAAACAAGAACACATTGCTAGACATAACTAGCAAATATGGTGACCAGGTATGTGTTTCTTATTTCATAGGATCTATCATATAAGTATGCATGGCATGATTGATGATGATTGTTCATAAAGTCATAAGTTTGAATAATCATGGGTATATGCATATTATGTGTCTTACCTTAATTAATGATATGACTAACCAGAAGAGTCATAGGTTTGAGTAATTACAGGTTTAGACATGTTATGTTTCTTATGATATGACTAACCATAAGAGTCCTATATAAACCTTGAATGCTAATGCTTATTATCCTGTTTGAAATGATCATGACTATACATGCTTGAGATTATTGTGTTTTAATAGTATACTAATGAATGTATGATTTTGTATGAGATCACAAGGATAACACAATCATGATACTAATAAGCATGCATAGGGATCAAGGATGAATATGAGTTCAAGAACAGGTAATCCAGGAAGCAAAGATCAAGAGGGAGCACACTCCAGTGGTTTCTGCAAGGGTGCAGATATTCAGAGGGAGTTGTCCATCTCTCTACATTCCACAACAGAAAGGTGTAGAAGGACTCTAGCAGCTCCTGCAAGGAAGCAAAGACTCAGAGGGAGTCCACCCAACAAACAAACAAAGATAAGTATTTTAATTATCATTTCTTGCATATTTGTTTGCTTAAATAAAATTGTTCAATGATGTATATGCTCATGTTCCTAGACTTAGGATATGTACTGTGCATATTAGAATGATTGCATTAATGAACAGTATACTACTAATATGCATGTGTTGGGTAAGTGGCCTATGGCACTGTACAACACTCCATTGCTACTTATCTAGAATGAAACCTCTTTGCTGACATGTTGGGAGTAGTGCAAACTCTTAACAATGTTATGGTAGAGACTGGAAGGCATCTAGAAAGTTATGGAACATGGATAAATGTTGTATTGAAGCATTGGCTAAGATAACTGCATGACTGCATGACATATTTCTTTATGTGTAAAGAATTTTGTTCTGAAAATTATGAAATGTTTCTAATCATGCAATTTAACTTGTTTTGTAGGAAAGACCGTATATCTTCACCTACAAAAGAAGGACTCAACATTTGTTCCAACAACAAAGATATCTATTGAAGATATTGAAGTTCCCAGGATCTGGGATGAAGAAATGGAATGCCATGATCCGTCGATCATGAAGAATGATGTTTGGGATGTAGTCCCAAGACCTGAAGGGAAGTTTTGTTATGAATTCCATATGGATATATCAGATCAAGCATGTTGCAGATGGAAGCATAGAGAAATATAAAAGTGATGAAATAGAAGATACACCAGATGGATTTCAAGACTGCTTTCTTGAATGGTGTAGTTGAAGAGGAAGTATATGTGGAGCAGCCATTCGGTTTCGAAATACATGACAGGGAGTCATATGTGTGCAGATTGAAGAAAGCCTTGTATGGATTGAAACAAGCTCCCAGAACCTGGTATGGTAGGATGGACAGTTTCCTATCTAGTTTGGGCTTTACCAAGAGTAAAGCGGATTCCAACCTTTACTACAAGGTTGAGGAAGGGAATCCTGTGATTCTACTCCTGTATGTGGATGATTTATTTGTAATAGGAGATGACATATTGATTGCTGATACTAAGAGGAAGCTTGCTGCCGAGTTCAATATGAAAGATTTGGGAATGATGCATTATTTCCTAGGTATGGAGGTGTGGTAGAGTGCAGGTGGGATCTTCCTTGGTCAAGGGAAGTACATAGTAGATATCCTGAAGAGATTCAAGATGATGCATTACAAGGCCATGGCCACACCTATGGCATCGAATCTGAAGCTTCTATGTGATGCTTCATCTGAGCCAGTTGATGTCTCTATGTATCGTCAGATGATTGGGTCCTTGATGTACCTGACGAACACGAGACCAGATATTTGCTTTGCTGTGAACACATTGAGCCAGTTCTTGACAGCTCCGAGGAGTGTTCACCTGGTTGCAGTAAAGCATGTTCTAAGGTACCTGAAGGGTACAGTGGATTATGGGCTCAAGTATGAAGTGAATCAAAAGTTTAACTTGCAGGGTTATGTTGATTCAGATTGGGCTGGCAGTGCTGCAGATAGGAAGAGCACATCTGGGTGCTGCTTCAGTATGGGATCAGGTGTGATCTCTTGGTTTAGCAGGAAGCAGTCCCACGTAGCACTGAGTACAGTTGAGGCACAGTATGTTGCAGCCTGTTCAGATAGTTGTGAGGCAGTATGGCTACGGAAGCTACTGTCTGAGTTATTTGATCTCCTGTTGGATGCTACTGGTATCTTCTGTGATAACCAGAGTTGTGTGAAGTTGTCTGAGAACCCAGTGTTTCATGACAGGTCGAAACACATAGAGATCAAATATCACTATATCAGGGATATGGTGCAGAGAGGAGCTGTGAAGCTCCTGTATGTTGCGACGGACGAGTAGATTGCAGATGTGCTGACGAAGCCATTAGCCAGGGTTAAGTTCAAGTACTTCAGAGAGAGGCTTGGTGTTCTTCGGATTGATGACACTTCGAGGAAGAAGTGATGGACACATTTGATGAAGCCATTCCAAGCATGTTGGAAGGAGGATCCTTCACATGGCTGTGGATGTAAGCGCTGGATGATGAGCATCTGGATGATGAGCATCAGGATGATGTTCTGGTTTCTGCTTTGTATGATCAGTTGGATCATTTATATGTATGTACGCATCATGTTGGATGTTGGATATGATCAGTAGGATCATTTCTATGTATTTTGTATATGCATCATGTTGGATGCTTGGACCATGTATCTGTATATGTATCAGGTGGATACATTGTATGATCAGGTGGATCATGTATGGTGATATGTATCATGTATTTGTATTTGTATCAGGTGGATACACTGTATGATCAGGTGGATCATGTATGATGATATGTATCAGGTAGATACTTGGTATGCATCAGGTAGATGCATTGTATGATCATGGATGACGAGCTTCGGGATGTTGCTCCAGATGACATGCAGCAGGATATTGCAGTGATGATGATCAGGATGATCATGTGTACATCAGGATGATGTATGGTGAGTATTAAGTTGATACTCTATGGCCATGGATCAGGTTGTGCAGATGAGCATATAATTTGGCCCTGGGAGATTTGCAGATAGTCTTTCAAGGTTTTGCCTATGGCATATAATTTGGCCCTGGGATATCTAGCAAATGCTCTTTCGAGGTTTTTCTCTAGGAGGACATATAATTTGGACCTGGGAGATTTGCAGATAGTCTTTCGAGGTTTTTCCTATGGCATATAATCTGGCCTTGGGATATCTGGCAGATGCTCTTTCGAGGTTTTGTCCTATGGCATATAATATGTCCCTGGGAGATCTGATAGGTTGGGCTATGTGCCCATAATAAGTCCTGGGATGCTCTTGCGAGGTTTTGCCATGACCACATATAATCTATCCCTGGGAGATCCTATAGGTAGCTGTGTGCTCGTAACAGCCTGGGATGCTCTTGCAAGGTTTTGTGGTGACCACATATAATTTGTCCCTGGGAGATCCTATAGGTAGAGTTGTGTGCTCGTAACAGCCTGGGATGCTATTGCGAGGTTTTGTGGTGAGGTCACATATAATATGGCCCTGGGAGATCGTATAGGTAGAGCCGTGTGCTCATAATAGCCTGGGATGCTCTTTCAAGGTTTTGTGACGCATGTAATAAGTCCTGAGGATTCCACAGTATGGCTAGTGATGATGAAGACCTGCAGGTGGTGGGCCTACATCCAGTATGAAAAAGGACTGGCTCTGTAGAACTTCCTATGACGAGTAGAGTCAGAGATTGGTTGAGATAGCAGCAGCAGTGACGATGATGATGACAATGCATCGATGACAATGATCCCGAGAAGAAGACTTGTCTAGCATATCTGTGTTGAGAAATACCTTCCTAGTTAAGAGGGAGTGTTGATGTATATGTAACTTCGGAATGTATTTCATCTATGTATTTCATATATATTTATTGTACCCTTATTAGAGATGTGTTATTCCTCTATAAGGAAGTGTCGTCATGTGGATTGACAAGTGTCGCAAGTGTGTGTACTTGCCGATGGGTTATTAGACCACCATGTGTGGGGTCGGCCCTGAAATATATATATTATAATGTGGATGTACCTAGCTAGACAAGTCGGCCCCATAAGGTCACTGGGCAAACATGTTAGTATAAATAGAGATCAGGTGATCTCTATTTAGATCATTCGGAAAGTTATATCTCTCTCACTCCGAAAGTGGCGCACTAGTGAGGAGGAGGATCATCTGCTACTAGGAGACTATCTCAGTGTATTTTGGTTGTACTTTGGTTGAGCCATTGCTCTCTCTATCTCTGAGGAAGTTGTGGGGTTTTTCACCTTAGGGTTTTCCCCACGGAAACTCTGTGTCTCTTGTCTCTCATGCTTTTTATTCTTGTGATGCTTGCCATGCTTATTGTGATTGTCATGCATTGATATACTGTATATGTTATTCTCTCAGTGAAGATCCTAGAGTATTGTGAATTAATGCTCAAAATTTAACAAAAATCATCCGCGATTACCTTGTTCATTGGAAGGATCTGGCAAGCGAGGATACTACATGGGAAGGTGAACAGGCACTACAACACCTAGGATAAAAATTTCTTGAGGACAAGAGAACTTGGGAGAGGAGGACTGTAAGGTACCCCCCCTTAATTACACCATGGGTCATTCCACTAACATATCTAATTCCCATAGGTTCGAGTGGAAATAAAATTGACTAGAGAATTAATTGTCCTACAGTCACTATGCAAATTAAAATTTAAATCAAGAAGGGGTGATGTGGGTCATAATTTTGTAATAATAATGGCCAAAAATTCATAGATGGGGTGGAAATGGTCTAATCATCTAAGGAGGGAGCATGGGAGGATGAATGGGCCCCATATGAGGTGTAACTCCCATCCAAGATGGAAGGAATTCTATCATGAAGGTATCTCATGAGTTGTAACTCCCTGGGCTAAAAATAATAAAGGAAGGGTGCACTAGGGGAATAATAACTCCTAAGGAATATAATGAAGAAGCATTGGGATAAAAATAGCAAGTGAGGTCACATTAGTGAAGTGTAACCCCCAAGGAATATATGACAATCTATGACATAATCTATGACAATCTACGACAAAATATATGACAAGCTATGATAAACACCAGGTCCTAAAATTAGCTAAGGAGAGAACATAAGGAAGAGTGGACCCACAAGGTAGTTGTAACTCCCAAAAATAAAGGAAAGCATCTCTAATTTGAATTGTAAAGGAAGGATCAATTTCTAATTGGTTAAAAATAACATTAGAGATGGAGTTGATGTGTCATGAATAATTATTCTCTCCAATAATTTGAAATTTATTATTAGTTTTGAGAGAGAATTCTAGAATGAGAGGGAAAGGCCTCAATGAAGTTTATAAAAAGGATGAATGCACCTTTTGAGAAGGATTTTGGTCATTTTTAATTTCAAATTGGAGAGCCATAGTGATTTTCGGGCTTGGGAGATGTGTCCCTTGCAATTGTAAATTGGTTTCGATGGTGAAAGATTCCACCCTAGCTAGTATGAGAGGAGGAATCACCTTGGTTTATCTACATAGATTCAATTGAATGAGATCATGTCCGTGTTCATTTTCTAGTTCAAGTTCATTTTGGCGTGTTAGAGTCTCATCTTGTAGCAGTGAAAGTTTGTTGGTGTTTTTTTTCGGATTGCAAAATTGTGTTGTGGTAGTTCCTGGTGGAGGAGGGCGTACCAGAGGTTGTGTAGATCTCAAGAGGGTTGTGATATTGGTTGTATTTCACCCATATTTTATGGAGGGCTCACTTTAGGATACATATCTTCAATCTGGGGTCGAAATTTTCCTATGGAGGGTGCACTAGTGGAGCATATCTATCATTTGGAGCAACATTTTCCCCTTCTTTCTCTGTTGGTTTTGGACAACCATCTCTCCTCTCTCTATAGCATATTTCTCTGTGTTTCTGTAGCTATTGTAGAATCCATCTATGTACTCTTTGATATTGTCCATTTCATAATAAAAATACACAATATTTTCCTGGTATTGTGTCCAATATTCAAGCACTAGATGTTCTATGTGTAAATTTGCAAAAAATGGTTGTGCAATCTTAAGTTTCAGTGTTTAAAACTTTCATAAAATGTTCTCTGGTGTCTATTAGTGATTCATATAGTTTTTTTGGGTGTGTTTGAGTCGAGTAGATAGAGTTTGGAAAAATTTGAGTGAGATAGGAGTTGTTTGGAAGAGTTAGGAAAATCAATGTTCTTTGTGGTCAAATTTGAACTAGTGTTTCCAGAGTCGAAATTCTGTGATTCTCTGTGGTTAAAGTTGAGTTAATATATTTGATTTTGACTTGAGGATATCATAGTACATCATGAGGAACAAAATATCCAAAGAAAAACCTATTTCATAATGAATCCCAAAATCATGAGTGCCCTTCACATACCTGAGAATCCTCTTCATAGATTTCTAGTGCATCTCATGAGGCTCCTGCAAGTATTTGGAAACTCCAAGAAAAAATGAGATCTCTAGTCTAATGTGGTTTAAATAAAGAAGAATCCCAACCAACTATTGATACCGTGTATTATTAACCAAAAGTGTAGAACTACCATCTTCAAGCTTTACTCCTGAAAGGAAGGGGGATGGGGCTGATTTGAATTCAATCATTGAAAATCTATTAAGAATATCATGTTCGTATTTTACTATGCCAACGTGATTCCTAAATCAAATTGGGCGATTTCGAGTTTGAAAAAGTAAAGTAACAGTACTAAATTGGTCATGGAAAATTTATGCAAAGCAAATTTAAACCAAGAAATGGATAAAGAGGAACTCATTGTGATTAGTAGATAATCCACATAGAGTACAATCAACAAAAGAGATTCATAAACAAAAGAGAATCCTTTGGACAACAAGAAGCAATCCATATTTTCATACCAAGATCGTGGTGCTTGATTTAGGCCATACAAATATTTCTGCAATTTGCAAACAAGAGATGAGTCTTGGATGTACCCTTATGGTTATTCCATGTAGATCTCTTCTACAGATCCTTGTGAAGGAATGATATCTTCAAATCCATATGATGAAGTTCCCACTATTGAGCTACTACAATGGCAGGCACAAGTCGAATGGAATCCACCTTGACAACCGGTGCAAAAGTTTCATTGTAATCTATGCCATGTACCTATAAGAAACCTTTTGCTACTAGTCTTTCCTTGTATTTACTCATGAGTTGATTCACTGCCATATTAATTCTATAAACCCATTTACATCATTGTAGATTTATCTCCGGAGGAAGAGGTACCAGCTGCCATGCTTTTTTTTCATGAGATATTGATACTCCTCATCCATGGCTACTTCCCAATGTGGATTACCAAAAGCTTTTGTATGAGATTGACGATAAGTAGAAATAACCATGTAGAAATGTGTGGCCAACAATGGCTCTGTAGTAGTAAGTGCATGCAGGGTTTCAAGAAAATTAGAGTGAGTCCTTGAATCTAATGGATCTCCAACTAGTTCTCTTGGTGCATGAAGATATTTCTTTTCCCGACATGGTCAGAATGTCATATCTGCAATAATATGTTCATCACTATCTTCAACTTCATCTTCATATGAATCTAAAATTCCATTTGAATATGAATTTTGATCCGATATAGTAGAGGAAACATCAGTGAGATCATCATCAATAACCAATGGTGCATCTATGGTAGGAGTTCATGCATGCAAGTTGTCTTCTTCAATCTTGACACTCCTTTCATTGAAATATTTCAAGTGATAGGATCTAGTAGTTTGCACCCCTTTACACATTTAGGATATCCTATAAATATGCATTCTTCAGTTTGTGGGTCCAAGGATCTTCTTCTTTTGGAAGTAATGTGTTCCCATGCACAAGACCCACACACTTTCAAGTGCTTGACTTCTGGTTTTTGACCCGAAGCTTCAGATTGAGTTAATCGTTTCAAGGATTTATGAGGAACTCGGTTTTGTATGTAGGAAGAATGATTGATGGATTTAGCCCAAATTTTTGGTGCAAGGTACTTGGATTGTAGCATGCATGTGGCCATCTCCTTCAAGGATTTGTTCTTCCTTTTTGCAACTCCATCTCATTATGGAGTGTATGGAACTATATGCCACAACTCAATGCCTACTTCTACACATAGGTGTTGGACATATTTGTTGACATAATCTCCCCCATTGTTTGTATGCAATATCTTGATCCCATTTCTTGTCTGCTTCTCTGCAAGGGATTTGAAATTCTTGAAACATTTGAAGACTCCTGATTTCAGATTGAGTAAGTAAACCCATGCGATTTTGACCAATCATTGATGAAATTCAAAACATATTTGTCCTTTCTCATGGATGAGTGTGGGAATGGGTCTGTTATGTCAATGTGGACAAGTTCAAGAACATAAGAGGCTCACCATGCCTTTCCTTTCTCAATTTTTTCTTCATGATGATTTCCAAGAGTACAACCTAAACATACACCATCAGAATATTTTACATATGAAAAACCTGTCACCCTATCTTGCTTGCTTAGCTACTGGATGTATCAATAGTTTATGTAACCAAACCTCTCGTGCCATAACCCATTTACTTCATCAAAATGTGTTAGAAGTACAAGAGGAAGGAGATATGGGAATAAAGTTTGAGAAAACATACAATCTTGAATGGTGGTCATATTTTCTAATAGAAACCTTAGATCCATTAGTTATATTAGTGATAACTATGGAATTTGGGGTAAATTCCACTCGTTTGCTTAAGCTTGAGTGAGTAATTTGATATATATATAATAGATTTGTGGACAAGGAAGGAACACAATGTACATCTTGAAACTGTCCATCCTATTGATTAATTAATCCTTTTTCCACATACCTGTATTAGTGTGTTATCTCCCATAAACACTGCATGATTGGTGCATAAATCTATAGAAAAGAACATGTCCTCAAATGCAACCCACATGAAACCATGTGATTTGAATCCCTTGAGTCAAGGATCCATGAGGATGATACCGAGGGGGAAATGGAAACAAGCTCATGGCCTCTATCATTATAAGGTGTTTCAATTGCTTTGTTCTTCTTGATGTTGTTAAAAATTATTATGTTTTTCTAATCAAGAAGGTTGGTCAGTTGATCGATCGTTTTCTTCATACAATCATGTTATTCATGCTTAATTTTTTTGTAGTATCCACTTATTTTCTTCTCGTTCTTGGTCTTGCCAATTTTGAATGAGGAATTTTCCTGTGTGAATATGGGAATTCTCTCCTTCTTGTTTTTGAATTGTTGTGGAATAGATTCCATGCCTTTGAAACTCTACCATTTATGTTGGATACAATCGTTGGACCTTTAGGGGATGAGTAGTAAGGTATTTGGGAGAGTGTCCTATGAAGGGCAAGTGTAGGGAAGAAAAAAGGTTTTTTTTCCTTGTGCATTGATTATTGTCTCTGCTTCTTGAGCTCATTTAGAGGCCTTCAACTATGTAGCAAGTTTATGCATCCCAACCTATGCTCTAATATCTTCCTTGAGGCCACTAATGAAGCAATATTCATAAAAAGAATCAGTTAATGCCTCTGTACATATTGATAATTTATCAAAGTTTGCAATAAAGTCCACTGCCGATCCTATTTGGTGCAACTTGGTAAACCATTCCAAATAGTGTGTATCTCTCTTGAAACGAGCATAAATGGATTCAACAAAATGAATCCATGCCATGTAGCCCCCATATGATTTTTATGCCATTCCCACCATTTCCATTGTTCCAGGTCCAAGTACAACACCCCCGCTCTAAGTTTCATCATGTCATCAATAATGCGATGGAGATAAAAGTAGTGTTCCATATGTGTGACCAAACACAAGGGGTCAAAACCATCAAACTTGTACATGTCAACTTTAAGAAAGCAGTTCCAATGATTATTAGTGAGGAAAATTTTATGGATATGAGGACCTATAAGGGGATGGTTATGGTGAAACTCACATTTATTTGAAGATTCCTCACTAGGGATCTCTAAGTATGGTACATTCCATTGGTTTATCAGCTAGGAGTAAGTCAAATGTTAGCCAACTAAGTTGTTCTTGCATAATCACAAGAGGGGCCACTTTATTTTGTTGGGATGTTACTTGGTCCTTCATTGTGGAAATATCTTGATCCTATCGAGTAGTAGTGTCTTTTGTGTTAATGCAATTGAAGAGTGGAGTATTGATCATCTAGTTGGTCAATTCGATTTCAAACTACAAGGTGTTCAAGTGGTTCATCATGGTGTCTATGGGTGCTCCCAAAAATATTATTAGGGCATGAGTCCACTGTGATTAACATATTTCAATGAGTATGATGAGTTAGGTAGTTCACAATGGTGTGATAAGGTCCATCGAAAAAATGTCATGTGTTAAATTTTGAGCATTAATTCACAATACTCTAGGATCTTTGCTGAGAGAGTAACATATACAGTATATAAATGCATGACAATCACAATATGACAAGCATTACAAGAATCAAAAGCATAAGAGACAAGAGACACAGAGTTTCCGTGGGGAAAACCCTAAGGTGAAAAACCCCACAACTTCCTCAGAGATAGAGAGAGCAATGGCTCAACCAAAATACAACCAAATAACACTGAGATAGTCTCCTAGCAGATGATCCTCCTCTTCCTCACTAGTGCGCCACTTCTGAGAGTGAGAGTGAGTTACTTTTTCGAGTGAGTAAAATAGAGATCTCCTATCTCTATTTATACTCACCTTTTTGCCCAGTGACCTTATGGGGCCGACTTGTCTAATTAGATACATCCACATTATATTATATACAATTCCGAGCCGACCCCACATGGTGGTCTAATAACCCATCGGCAAGTACACACACTTGCGACACTTGTCAATCCACATGACGACACTTCCTTATAGAGGAATAACACATCTCTTATAAGGGTACAATAAATATATATAAAATACACAGATGAAATACATTCCGAAATTATATATACATCAACACTCCCTCTTAACTAGGAAGGTATTTCTCGACACAGATCTGCTAGACAAGTCTTCTTCTCTGGATCATCGTCATCGATGCATCGTCATCATCATCGTCACTGCTACTGCTATCTCAACCAATCTCTGACTCTACTTGTCATAGGAAGTTCTACAGAGCCAATCCTTTTTCATACTGGATGTAGGCCCACCACCTGCAGGTCTTCATCATCACTGGCCATACTGTGGAATCCTCAGGACTTATTACGTGTGTCACAAAACCTCGAAAGAGCATCACAGGCTATTATGAGCACACAGCTCTACCTATAGGATCTCCTAGGGCAACGAATTACATGTGACCTCACCACAAAACCTCGCAAGAGCATCCCAGGCTGTTACGAGCACACAACTCTATCTATAGGATCTTCCAGGGCAACAAATTACATGTGGTCATGGAAAAACCTCGCAAGATCATCCCAGGACTGATTACAAGCACACAGCCCAACCTATCGGATCTCCCAGGGAACCGAATTATATGCCATAGGACAAAACCTCGAAAGAGCATCTTCCAGATATCCCAGGGCACCGAATTACATGCCATAGGCAAAATCTCGAAAGACTATCTGTAGATCTCCCAGGGCATCGAATTATATGTCCTTCCAGAGCAAAACCTTGAAAGAGCATTTGCCAGATATCCCAGGGCACCGAATTACATGCCATAGGAAAAACCTCGAAAGACTATCTGCAAATATTCCAGGGCACCGGATTACATGCTCATCTGCACAACTTGATCCACGGCCATAGAGTATCAACCTGATACTCATCATACATCATCCTGATGTACCCATGATCATCTTGATCATCATCACTGCAACATCCTGCTGCATGTCATCTGGAGCAACATCCCGAAGCTCGTCATCCATGATCATCCTGATCATCATCACTGCAACATCCTGCTGCATGTCATCTGGAGCAACATCCTGGAGCTCGTCATCCATGATCATCCTGATCATCATCACTGCAACATCCTACTGCATGTCATCTGGAGCAACATCCTGAAGCTCGTCATCCATGATCATCCTGATCATACAATGCATCTACCTGATGCATACCAAGTATCTACCTGATACATATCATCATACATGATCCTCCTGATCATACTATGTATCCACCCGACACAAATACAAATACATGATACATATCACCATACATGATCCACCTGATCATACAATGTATCCACCTGATACATATACAGATACATGGTCCAAGCATCCAACATGATGCATATACAAAAATACATACACATGATCCAACTGATCATATCCAGCATCCAACATGATGCGTACATATAAATGATCCAACTGATCATATCCAACATCCAACATCCAACATGATGCGTACATACATACATAAAAATGATCCAACTGATCATATCTAGCATCCAACATGATGCATACATACATACATAAAAATGATCCAACTGATCATATCCAAGCAGAAACCAGAACATCATCCTGATGCTCATTATCCAGCGCTTACATCCATAGCCATGTGAAGGATCCTTCTTCCAACATGCTTGGAATGGCTTCAGCAAATGTGTCCATCACTTCTTCCTCGAAGTGTCCTCAATCTGAAGAATGCCAAGCCTCTCTCTGAAGTACTCGAACTTCACCCTGGCTAGTGGCTTCGTCAGCACATCTGCAATCTGCTCGTCCGTCGCAACATATAGGAGCTTCACAGCTCCTCTCTGCACCATATACCTGATATAGTGATATTTGATCTCTATGTGTTTCGACCTGTCATGAAACACTGGGTTCTCGGACAGCTTCACACAACTCTGGTTATCACAGAAGATACTAGTAGCCTCCAACGGGAGATCAAATAACTCAGACAGTAGCTTCCGCAGCCATACTGCCTCACAACTAGCTGAACAAGCTGCAACATACTCAGCCTCAACTATACTCAGGGCTACGTAGGACTGCTTCCTGTTGAACCAAGAGATCACACCTGATCCCATACTGAAGCAGCACCCAGATGTGCTCTTCCTATCTGCAGCACTACTAGCCCAATCTGAATCAACATAACCCTGCAGGTTAAACTTTTGATTCGCTTCATACTTGAGCCCATAATCCATTGTACCCTTCAGGTACCTCAGAACATGCTTTACAACAACCAGGTGAACACTCCTTGGATCCGTCAGGAACTGGCTCAATGTGTTCACAGCAAAGCAAATGTCTGGTCTCGTGTTCGTCAGGTACATCAAGGACCCAATCATCTGACGATACATAGAGACATCAACTGGCTCAGATGAAGCATCACATAGAAGCTTCAGATTCGATGCCATAGGTGTGGCCATGGCCTTGCAGTCCATCATCCCAAATCTATTCAGGATATCTACTGTGTACTTCCCTTGACCAAGGAAGATCCCACCTGTACTCTGCCACACCTCCATACCTAGGAAATAGTGCATCATTCCCAAATCTTTCATATCGAATTCAGCAGCAAGCTTCCTCTTAGTATCTGCAATCAGTCTGTCATCTCCTGTTACGAATAAGTCATCCACATACAGGAGTAGAATCATAGGATTCCCTTCCTCAACCTTGTAGTAAAGGTTAGAATCCGCTTTACTCTTGGTAAAGCCCAAACTAGATAGGAAACTATCCATCCTACCATACCAAGTTCTGGGAGCTTGTTTCAAGCCATACAAAGCTTTCTTCAATTTGCACACATATGACTCCCTGTCATGTATTTCAAAACCGAGTGGCTGTTCCACATATACTTCCTCTTCAACTACACCATTCAAGAAGGCAGTCTTGACATCCATCTGGTGTATTTTCCATTTCATAGCTGCAGCCAGGGCAAGTACTGATCTGATGGAAGTATACCTGGCTATAAGTGCAAAAGTTTCTTCATAATCTATTCCCTCTTTCTGAGAGAAGCCACGAGCTACGAATCTTGCTTTGTATTTTTCTATACTGCCATCTGCAACATGCTTGATTTTGTAGATCGACTTGGAAGTCACAACAGAATTCTCTTTAGGTCTTGGGACAACATCCCAAACATCATTCTTCATTATTGATTGGTATTCCTCAACCATGGCATCCTTCCATTCTTTCTTTTCCGCTGCTTCTTCATAACTGGAAGGTTCTTTGTTCATAATGTCACATAGTAAAGAACATAGCTGGTATGTGATCTGGTTCTCTTCTTTGCTCTGTGTTCTTCTTCTGGAATGCCAAATATTTCGGCATCTTGAATGAGCTCTCTAGCCCATGCAGGTTTCCTCTTGTGAGAGTTATCCTCATGGGGTGGATCTACAGGTTCTTGCGGATCTTCAAACTCACGAACAACTTCGGGAACTGCTTCAGTCATGGTAGTGTCTTGAAATCTAGCTTCCTTAGGTTCTTCATAAACTTCGATAGGTGCCTTCCTTGATTTGATGAATGCTGAGTTTTCATCGAATGTTACATCCCTACTGACATCAATCTTCTTGAACCCTGGAAAGTATATTCTGTAAGCCTTCGAGCTTTCACTGTAACCCACAAAGATACCCTTCTTTCCTGAAGGATCTAGTTTAGTCCTCTTTTCCTTTGGGACATGAGTATATACTGGACAACCAAATATTCTGAGATGGCTGACTTCTGGTTTCTTACCAGAAAAAGACCTCTTCTGGAGTCTTGTTGTTCAATATCTTGTGGGGTGTTCTGTTCTGCACATACACATCTGTTCTAGCTGCTTCTTCCCATAGATGCATAGGTAGAGCCTGGTCATGCAGCATTGCCCTTGCTGCTTCCATGATAGTTCTGTTCTTTCTTTCTGCAACTCCATTTTGTTGAGGATTATAAGGAGCGGTCAACTCCCTCTTAATCCATGAATCACTACAAAGCTTCTTGAGGTCACTTGAGGTGAATTCTACACCATTGTCGGATCTGAATGTTTTGATCTTCTTGCCAGTTTGATTCTCCATCAAGGTTTTGAATTCCTTGAATTTATCAAGTACCTCATCTTTGCTCTTCAAGAAGTATACCCAAGTCTTCCTGGAGAAGTCATCAATAAATGAGACATAGTAAACATACCCACTCAGGGAACTAGATGACATAGGGCCACATACATCTGAGTGGATGATTTCCAGGAAGTCTTTTTCCTTGCTTTCACTGCTTGGGAAAGCCTTCTTAATGTTCTTACCTTTTGCACATCCTTTGCAAACACCTTCATGTTTGGTCTTGATTTCAGGAAGACCTTCTACTGCCTTGCTTGCAATTGGAAGTGCTCTATAGTGCATATGAGCAAGTATTCTATGCCAAAGTTCACTTGGCTCCATGGATTCATGCACCATGGCATGTTCAGGTTGTCCCTTCAATTTATACAATCCTCCCTCTTGCTCTCCAATCACTACTACATCATCTATGTTCTTTCCCTTTGGCCACATTAGGACTTGGCCATCCACAAATGCAACCCTCATACCTTTTGCATCCAATGCAGAGATGGAGAGTAAGTTCTTCTTGAGCCCAGGTACATAAAGGACTTCTTTCATCTTCAAATATTTTCCAGAATCTAGGTTGTAGGAGGCTTCACCACTTCCTTTGATTGGGTATTGATAATCATCCCCAAGTTTCACCTTATGGGGTGATTCATGTTCAGATAGGTTCACAAAAGATTCCTTAAACCCAGTCATGTGTTTGGAAGCCCCACTATCAATCAACCAATCATTACAACCATGGGAGATAGTACCTATGAGAGCAGAGATCAGAACATACTCTTCTTCACTTGATGAGTCATCATCACTATCACTTTCTGCCCTAGCCTTCTTCTTTGGGGGTTCATCATCTTCGGCAGCATGAGCATGAAACCTTCTTTTGCTGCCCTTCTTCTTCTTACTGGAGTTGTTGTTATTATCCCTTTTGTTCTTGGGACAATCTGAAGCAAAGTGACCCTTCTCATTGCATGTGAAGCATATTAGGTCCTTCTTACTCTTTTGATAGGATCTATTGTGGCGAGAGTGCTCCTTCTTGGTTTTGCTTCTTTTGGTGTGAGCTGCAAGAGCTTGATCTTCACCTCCCATCTTTTCCTCACGAGCTATAAGTCTAGCTTCTTCTTGAGAACATTCTTCCCGCAATCTGTTGAAGGAGATCAACTTCTTCCTTGCACAAATTCCTTGAATGAAGGAATCCCATGACCTGGGTAGGCCATTTAGAGTGGTCATCACTACTTCACCATTCTCCACCATTTCATCTACTGCTTCTAGTTGTTCCTTGATCTGGGAGACCCTTGAAAAATAAGATTGAATGGTTTCTCCATTCTGAAGCTTCACTCCTTTCAATTGGTTCCGCAGGGTCATCGTCCGATTTATGTTCTTTCCTTCAAATAGCTTGGTCAAAGATTCAAACATCTCCTTGGGTGTCTTAAGAGAAGACACATGGGGTATGAGATGGTCTTTGATAGAATCAGCAATGATTCTCTTTGCCTTGACCGATTTCTTCTTATGCAATACCTTGGCCTCTTCATCCTCTGGGATAGGGATGTCTTCTTTCACATATGAGTCCAACTCATTTTCTTCTAGGATTAATCCAATCCTATACTTCCAGGCTCGGAAGTTATCAGCCCCTTCAAGCTTATCCTCAAGCTTGGTGTGGAGAGACATCTTAAAGAGTACTTCAAATGGAAATAGAAAATATTTAGGTCTTACCACTTGAAATGCTGAAAACTGGATCTGGTCTCGGATTAGGGTTTGTTATAGAAACCCTAAAAATTCAAAATGTGAATTTCAAATTTCTGAAAGGATAGAAAGATGTGCTTTGATGAGCTGATCAGCCTGGTGCATTCAGAATTTGAGATCAGCAAAGTCTTGCCCTTCAGAATTGCCTTTTTGTCCTCCCGGGTTCACTAGAGAGAGCCTTGAATTAGGGTTTGAGTTTCCCGGAGATCTACCCAGCCAAAAATCTCGATCCAAAGCTCTAACCTTCGATTTTTGCAAGGATATTCCAGCTGTGTCTTTAGATTCCAGAAATTCCTATTTTTGTGGAAACCCTAATTATTAGGGCCAAATCTGAAAATGATCGGAATTGAATTCTGATTGGACAGATAGATGCGCCTTGATGAGTAGAGTCAATCTACTATACTTATTTTCAAAAATCTGTGGAGAGAAACCCAATAAACAAGGAACTCAAGCTTCCGTCACTGCAAAATGTCTTCTTCTCAGGTTAGCTCTGATACCATGTTAAATTTTGAGCATTAATTCACAATACTCTAGGATCTTTGCTGAGAGAATAACATATACAGTATATCAATGCATGACAATCACAATATGACAAGCATCACAAGAATCAAAAGCATAAGAGACAAGAGACACAGAGTTTCCGTGGGGAAAACCCTAAGGTGAAAAACCCCACAACTTCCTCAGAGATAGAGAGAGCAATGGCTCAACCAAAATACAACCAAATAACACTGAGATAGTCTCCTAGCAGATGATCCTCCTCTTCCTCACTAGTGCGCCACTTCTAAGAGTGAGAGTGAGTTACTTTTCCGAGTGAGTAAAATAGAGATCTCCTATCTCTATTTATACTCACCTTTTTCCCAGTGACCTTATGGGGTCGACTTGTCTAATTAGATACATCCACATTATATTATATATAATTCCACGTCGACCCCACATGGTGGTCTAATAACCCATCGGCAAGTACACACACTTACGACACTTGTCAATCCACATGACGACACTTCCTTATAGAGGAATAACACATCTCTTATAAGGGTACACTAAATATATATAAAATACACAGATGAAATACATTCCGAAGTTACATATACATCAACATCGTGAGAGAGTGGTACCACTACAATTAGCAGGAAACAAGGAGTCTTTTGAGATAGGTCTCATGTAAGGGACAATTAAGATCCATAAAATTTTTCTTATAATGGTGGGAGTGTTACTCCTTGTGGAATATTACTGCATTGACATAATTTAACGAATTCCTTCTAAATGAAACTATTTAGGAATTTGGTTGGCTAGTCATAAGGATAAGGTTTCTAGGTTCCCGATGACAAGGTAATGTCAAATATTATAGTTCTATGATATACTTGTAGGTTCCAACAATAGTACTCAACCCAATCTCTCAGGGAATTAACTAAGGAGGCTCAAACATTCCCTTAGTCATACTACCCAACTATCCAAGTAATAGAGAAAAATGCCACTTTAGCAACAAGACGATCGATCATATTGGAATATGTAATGATGAATACTGTGGTGTTGTTGGTTGGATCTATCAAAGAATGCATAAAATACTTCATAACTCTGTAGAATTATAACAATGAGTTAATCCATGACATGCATAATGAATTAAAACTCTCTTATTACCCTTCTTTATATAAGAGAAGTGGAAGATATTTATCCCACATGTGTTATGGGATATAAATATTCCATACCTCTAGCTATATGATGGAGGTGAAAGAGACCTTTTTAGGGCATGTTGTTGAAACATCATATGCACATTAGTGTGTGTCATTGAGACATGAAGTGAAGATGAAATGTGATGTGTCGGTGCTCAAGATTGTAAGAGTTGGAGTTTCCTGAATAAATGTTTGTGTTGATAGGAGTTTAGATTAATTGATTTTGATTATTATGTTAGTTGTCTATTATTCTATGTTAATACATGTTTCTCAATCACCCACTTATAGTTTTTTTTTTATAGTCAAGATTGTCAAATTTGGTTTTCGTTTGCTCAATATTAAATTAATTTTTCCTAGCCTAGCCTAGGGAATTTTTTTTAACCTAGAGTCTTTTAGGAAATTTTACCTATTCTTTTTACCGGGCCTAATTTTTCTTCCAAACCTGATATCTCTTGATCCATTAATATTTTTTTTTTGGGTGAGATTGATCACTTCCCTCCCCTACAGGGTTGGAATTTCATTTCAACTTTTCCCTTCTAACTAAATTTTTTTGACGTTCTAAACTTTTATCTTTCCTGTCACACAAAGTTTTAGTCAAAAAATAACCCTTCAACAATGAAGTTTTACTAAAAAAATACCCTTTAATAATAATGTTTTTATTAAAGAATTTAATTTTCAATTAAAAGATATGCTTAAGTTCCAATTAAAAGATAACAATAGACTCATTTACCCATGTTTACGTTGATCACGTGCTTTGAAAATCAAGGGTGGAAAAAAACAACCTACTAAGAGTGAGATAGACAACTCAAAAGTAACATGTGCCAAAATTATGCATCTGAAGTACATTAAGTGATAAACTTTAGAAATAAACAAAGCGTGGAACCTAGAATCCTTTCCGAAGGTTAATGTAAGGCCACATGTAATGCAACATATAAAATTTTGCAAGGTTAAAATGTTGCATCAATGGTGTAATTGAAATTGTGAAATTTTAATTTTCAATTAAAAGATATGTTTTTATTAAGGATTTTAATTTCCAATTAAAAGATAACAATCGACCCATTTACCCATGTTTTTTGTTGATCATGTACTTCGAAAATCAAGGGTGGAAGGGTGGAACAAAAAAACCTACTAACAGTGACACAAACAAATCAAAAGTAACATGTATCAGCATTATGCATCTGAAGTAGATTAAGTGATAAAGTTAGGAAACAAACAAAAGGTGGAACCTAGAATCCTTTCCAGAGGTTAATGTTAGCCACATGTAATGCAACATACCAAAATTTTCAAGGTTAATATGTTGCATCAATGGTGTAATTGAAATTGTGACATTTTATTCCAAAGGACGTGAGTTAAAAGGTGAGATAAATATAATATTCCTTTTCTAGAGGCAATTCATTAAAAAACACATCGAAATTGAGATTGTACTATGATGTTCTCCCTGACTTGTGTCAAAAGAAGTTTAATAAGACTGCTTTTCCAATGTATGGACTATTTTGGATTCCTCAACTATAATTGCACATGAACTTGCACATACCAATCTACAACAAATCTTTCACGGAAGTGGGGTTTTCTATGTATTATCCATGATGCAAATCTTATGGTAAAAACTATTTTTTGGGAACAAGTTTTGCTAATATAGAGCCAGTGATGTGATACATTTTTTTCATTCAAATTGAAAACCATTGGATTCAATCTAATTCTCAATGTGTTTTTGTGGGGGGGGCAGTCAAAATTTGTACCAACCAGTTCATGTTTCCTGTTTTCTTCTTTGGGCCATTCACTTTCCCTTGGCTATAAATGGATAAGAAGAAACCAATTTCAAATTCAAACTTGTTTAGAAGTTTTTTTACCCATGAGTAAAAGTAATTGTTTCAACCAATTACTAAGACTACAAGAATAATCAAATGTTATTAAGTTTTAACAGATATCAAATAAAAAAAATGTGAATAGATAAGTGAAAAGCTTTTAGCAACAAGACCTATAAATTGTAACTTGGAAGTATTGGAAGTGTACAAAGTGGAATTGGGAGCCTCCCACAACAAAACCCTATTTCCCTGCCTTTGTCTAGTCACAAGTCTTAACCCATCTTCTCAGTATCAAAATAACAAAAACAATTTCATGTTTAAGAAAAAAAATAGAATAGTTTCATTAAAATTTGTTTTTAGATTATTATCATTTTTTTTTTTGAAAATAACATCTTACCAAAATTAGTAGCTCCAAGTCTGTGGTATCCAGAGGAGAGCAATTTCAAACTATCTAGAGAAATGGGTATCTAAATTCAGCAAGTGCTTCTAGTTTCTGAGGCCCATAACCAAAAAACAAGCGCGTCTGAAATTCCATAGGTGCTGCTTGTTAGATTCGGTACTATGATAAATTGATGATTTTTGGTAAATTTGGTAGCTAATAAATCGTTGATGTTTGGTGGGTGGATGGGTTAATTCCTTCATTAACATAGTTTAAAACTGACTTATTCTTCTAAAATGGTACCCACCTCTCTCTTGGATTTGCACTTTCGAATTTGAAAACTGACTTATCTTCTGAAGGAAGGGCTAGGGAGAGGCACTAAAAAGAAGGGAACGATGTCATATTGGTACAATGCTAGGACAATATAAGAAGGAAAGAACAAATGGAATGAAAGAAAATCCATCCCCATTGAAGGAAAACTCACCCACCTATTCTTCAACCAAATGGGAAAGTTTCACTCAAGTGGGAAAGTTTCAATATCCATTATTACATATATAATAACATGTCACCTAATGAAGACAACTTATATAGACATACACATGTCTTAACAAGCTTATTAATAAAAAATAATGACGGTTTGGAAAAATAATTAAACGTCAAAAATACGTCCTAGCAAATTGTTTGTCCGTTCTTTGATACAGTTTGTTAAAAAATTTAACCGTATTTTGATGGGTAAAATGCCTCATGACGGGAATATGGCCATCAAATTCCATCCTTGTTCACCTATTCGCACCCTGTACGGATCCATACAACCACATTTTACCCTCTTTTGTGCAATTTTTTTCTTTCACAGTGGTTTTTTAGGGTTTTTTTCTGCTTTATTTCCTTGTTGGATAGTTTTTTTAGCAGTCTATAGTGTGTTTTTTTCTCCTCGGAGGCATTTTTTTAGCCTTCTCGTGGCTTGTATGGAAGCATTGACCTTCAACTCTGTGTTTTCTTCCTCCCGCAATTGTACGAACTCATTTCCGCGTCGTCTACGTCGTTTTTTCCCTCCGCATCTCTCTCTACCTACATTTTCATGGTTTGCCAACTCTACGATTTCAACATCGTACGACTCTCATATTTGTGCCTGCGAGTTTCTTCTCCTATGCAACCATATTACTCTTCGTTCTCCCCTCATCTCTGTGTTTTAATCATGTGTTCATAGCTTCCTTTCCTTTTGTTTTAGTGTTTCATGATATGCTAGGGTTTCCAAATTTGTTACTTTTGGTTTAATATGTATGTGAAATGCATTCTTTATTAACTAACGACTCATGTGTGGAGATGTCCTCTGTTTTTCGTTTTATTGATAGTTCTTTGTTTTCGTAATGGTCAATGAATACAATGATAACAAGGAGAGATACAGAGTAGCAAGTCCTTGCCTCAGAGTAAAGGAAGTTGCATAGATGTTGTGAGTGGTAGTATCCCATGATTGAACCACTCTTTATGTTTGGTTTCATGTATGGATGGGATATGATATTCAACTGATCTAATATGGGAATCTTTGATCATACTCCCAAGCACTTTTTCCAACCTAGCGACTAGGCTGTGATGCATCTAGGAAAACACGTTTGTGCAGATATCTGGACAAATAAGGTTATTTGGTGTTGTTATGTAATAATGTTGAAAAATTTATCACTTTGTAGCTTGTCATTTGAATCCCCAACATTCTGTATTACACTGATCATCCAAAAAATCATTTAGACTCTGCATGTCGCAAAAATGCAATCCAATTATTCACATTCCACTCACATCAGAGAACTTTACTCTTCGGTCACAGAATAGTAGTAATGAAATAATATATCTCCACGATCAGTTGGTGCAACTTTTGTCATGAAAGGATTTTCCATTATTATGTATTCCCAAGCCAAAGTTAGTACATTTTATCTTGGTTTGGAAAATTTTAAAGGGTTCATTGGCTATGAGCCTCTAGTTCAATATTGGATTGAAAAGTGTAAATTTCGTGGATTGAATATTAGAACATATTGATTTTCATTACAAGTTTAAATTTCAATGTTTTTGACATTTTGGGGCATTTATTAAATAAATATTGAGATTTAGAGAAGCTCATTTTTCAGTTTTCTTTTACACTTCATTAATATAAACATAACACCTAGTATATCTCGGTTCATGTACAAAATTTATGATATAAAGATTATTTTGATTCGAAGTGAATACTACAAGAGTAAAGATGCCTAAAGTTCCAAGTAGAAGTTCACTTATTGCCATCTGTCGATGAAATAAGTATGCTAACTTTACATTTTCCTTGTAACCCAGGGAAATATTCCTTCTCAGCTCTTATCAACTCTTCTTTGTTTGCCTTGTAAACCAAGGAAATTATAGCTGAATCGAGCTCCAATCACAATATCTTCTAGTTGTTGTTACATCTTCCAGATCTTTGTCATGATTCTTAGTGGGCGCAACGCTAGAATCCATGTGATTCAATGTGTTGTCTTCGAAGAGAGAATTGGAGGGAGATGTTCGAGTTTCAAACGTAGAGGTGGAAGGCCACCTCTCTACACATGAAAGGTGATTCAGTATCCCTTAATTTGTATTTGCATGTCAAAATGCATTGAATCTGCGTCGATAGTTTTTGGGTTGGTTGCCTGGAATTTGCTTCCTTCATCCTATAGTCTTTACATCAATAACACTAGATGGAGGACTAGAATTGTTCCTATTTATTTTAGAAGAAACTCTGCCACAACTGCAGAATATCGATAGTTGTAATATACCTTCCATACGTCTCTATTTTAGTGATGCATTGATCGAGTTTGTCATGTCCTGATTAGTTGTGGGCACTTTTTTTCTCTCGTGTCCATTTCAAGTGCCTAGGGTTTCTATGTCTATCATTACATGCTCGTTGCATGTTTTTATGTTCCCATTTCCCGTGTATCAACAACTGCTGTGAGGGGTGCATCTTCTAAGTATGCAAACTTCCTGTGCAGGTGTGGCAGATATTTGACAATTCTCTATGATGGCATGCTTTTATTAATGTTCCCCACCGAGTCTCGAGAAACCTAAACATTGTTCCCTTCAAATATTCCTTTACCGTATGTCCCTGTGGGTTTCTCTTTGTTGATATCTGCGGACTCGCTTCCCGTCATCCTCTTGTGTGCAACCTACATATGCTACATTTTTTTCCTGTATATGCTAGGTTTTGGGAACAATAGTGCCACATTGCATGGCTATCTGCGTGTATTCTGTATCCACTACCCCTACTGCAAATTTATTTGCAGGGGCCTCTACACCTAGTAGATTGGACAATGTCTCAGTGCAGGGCTTGCTTCTCTCTTGTTTGAATATTTTCAACTCATGATCCTACTACCTTTCTTCGATCACTCCTTAAATTGTCGAACACGCACGACTGCTCCTCCTTGAGACTTACTTTGCGATTGACTACTATTCACAACCATAATGATGAATCTTACGAGATATCTAGGGAATTACAGATCCGTGATTTTGGGTGATACGACTTAGACAGAACAGAAATAGACAATATTTGGATTGGGAATGGTACCCAAAATTTTATTAATCTTTGCAGCGGAAATATTACAGAGCTTTCAAACATAAGACTTAGAGTGATTTCTGATGTGATATTATACCTATGAAGGCAATTCACATAGCATATTCACAACTCTTCGACTAGACTACTAAGACTGATATTTCTAATGCAATGTGTTCAGACTAGGATGCACTTGTAGAGCATACTTGACCAAAACTCCTAAATACTCTAGTCTTCTCCTTCTCTCGGATGCGGATTCCAAATGAGAGGGAGAGGCCTTTATTTATAGATCTATATGAGAGATACTTCAAGAACACGAAAGAAAGGAATATTTATCCAATTGTCCTTACGATATGCTTTTCCGTGATATTCGTCTGAGATGTGGGTCAATCCGCACCAAATGTCGGGGAAGTGCCCCTAGTCTCAAGACGAATGTATGAAAAGAAGATTCCCAAGCCTTTCAGTATCATACGAAGATCTCAGATCTGAACAAGGTGTAAATTTTAGGGAATCCCACGGAAACCATTATGACTAAAACAAAGTGGAGATTTTAGGGAATCCCATGGAAACCATTATGACTAAAAACAAGTGGATATTTCATGGAATCCCATATAAACCATTATTCAAAGAAATTATAATCAGGACGATCATATGGCCAGTGGATAATATCATCATACGGATGTCCGAACATCCGTTCATATGACGGATCCCACATTTTTGTATATGTGCTCCTCACAATAATCCTCTGTCTTTGTCGTGTCTGCACTTGAATATTTATTTTTACCAGCTACTGAAACTTATTGTACACAAATGTATGGAGTAGATGTATATCATCTCACACTTCGATGGTGTTCATTTCCTTGACCTTTGAGCACGGGATACAAAATCTGGCGTGCTCACGTTGTATAATTGTAGGGTCCACTCCGCTTCTGCTTAGTCTGAAATCATTCCACCAACAATGTGTCCACTCTGGGATGCCATTCAACACATGTGTTCGTTGCAGCCCAAACTTTATATATGTGAAGTACTCTTGGTCTCAATTATGTTTCTTCAGAAATCGCCACCACAATTTTTTGTACTTCTCATAGTTCACATCAGTGAGGGGAAAATTGAAAGTGGGATTTGTTATCACACAACTTGTAGTTTCCCCTAGAGGTATCCCATCCGGGATGGTAGAGGAACTAGGCAACTAAAGAGGTGACCCAAGAGGTGCCACGGTTCCCAATGCAGGTGGGAGTCACGTCAACCGAGGCACTCTTCGCTTTAGGTCAAGGTATAACTAGACCAAGGGGGAGACCCTATACCCCAATCACAATTGATTGGATCCAAACAAAGGTTTCAAAGGATATGTATAAATGATGAGTTACGGAAACCAATGCAAGGCTAAGTGGACCTAAGGGTTAAGAAATGGTTAAAGGTGATGTAATGGATAATAAGTACTTCAACCTATGTATGGTTTAGGCCACATGATGGGGTATGATTACTAGGTGTAGTACCATGTGTTTACACAAGTGGGTCTTGTTGTCTTGGGAAGTGTGAAATAGTTCTAGGTGGACCCACAAGGTGAAGTTAGGTGTGAGGATGGTAATATAGGTTAGATCTAGGCTAGATCTATAAGTTGGAGTTGGTTCTAGGATTACCCATGTACTAGATCTAGGGTTTGACACTAATCCCAAGGAGTGCACTTTGCTTGAAGAAGGACTAGTGCCTTGTTGGATGGGCTAATGGAGTCAAGAGGTATGTCAAATTGTAGATCGGGACACCTAGAAGCCAAGTCAAATGGATTGGATGAGATTCAATGGTTGGATCTTAGTAGATCTAGGTTTTTAAAAGATGACCAAAAGTGGACCACAATCCCTTAAAACAAGGAATGCAATCCCCAAGGCGGATCTTGACAAAAGGACAGTGTAGACCTAGGTTTCAAGGCATGGGAATTCCAAATCCACGAAAAACTCAAACACCCACTTCCTAGAAGTGGACCAACTCAAAAAAACAAGGGGGTGCGACTTGCTCAAGGAGGGTCCAAAAGTGGGTTTTGGTGGACCAAAACAAGTCCAATGGCCACCAAAATGTAGATCCGGGATGTTAGTACCCCGATCTATGTTCCTTCAAAATTTCAAGTGAATCAAGTGGCTAGATCTTAGTAGATCTAAGTTTTAAGATGCCAAGAAGGTCAAAAGGGGGTTTCAACCCCTTAAAACATGGAGAGATGTCCACAAGGTAGTTTTCACCAAAGTAAAGATATGGGTATAGGTTATCAAATGTCTAGATGTCAAATCAAGTGGGATCTCACCTACCCATGTGCTAGATCTAACCCAACAATCTTCTCTTAGGAAAATCGATTTAGGTTCAAGAAGGCTTTTTGCATTGAAAAATGTGTCAATTTTTAGCCAATCACCACCAAACTATAGATCCAACTAGGGGTGGATCCTATAGAGGTGGGTTTTTAATATCTTTTCAATTGCAAGGCTAGATCTAAGTAGATCAAAGAAATACCAAATTTGGGGTTTTGATTTAATTAGGGTTTTATGACCAATGAAGATAGAATGGATGAAAGAGGCACATACCTTGTAGATCTTACCTCAATTGCTTATGGCCACCTTGCAAGTTGATAGCATTCTCCTATGTTTATATTCAAGAGTGAGATTCAAGTGCTCCAACCAAATCGCCCTTCTCCAAGATAGCCAAATCGTCCTCCTCCTACAAGATAAGATCAAAGAAACAAGTCAAGCAAGATGATTATGAAAATGGTAGAAAGATGTAATAGAAAGCATCAACTATGTCACGAAGATACAATAATGATACTCCCTGTCACAAGATCAACCCAAGAGAGAATATGTGGATCCCTCCAACAATAACCCTCAAAAAGTCGCCCTCCTCTCTCCAATTCGACTTTCCTGTCAAAAGGTTAGCAAAAACACCAAAATCCACAATGATACATAGAAGAGATACTTTATATTCAATATGCAAGAGAATCCACAATGCAAGAGAGATGTGCTCCACAAAAAATCTTCTATTCCAATATTCCAGAGCTCCAAAGGTCAGCTTTACAATGGGGGGTCTCCTCCTTATATAGGATAATAAAGACCAAAACCCTATACCACTTCATAATACTACATCAAATGAGTGGTTGAGATTATAAGATCTCATCATACAATCAATGGCTAAGATGACCCATAACAATATATCACATGGATCACTCAAAATAACAAAAGCGCCCTCACTAAATGGTACAATGGAGGGTGACGTCATCCCACTAGAGGGGTAAAAAGTACAATAATCCACCTCATGATGACTAGGACATAATAAAATAAGCACATGGTGGGGCTAGGAGGCATCAATCCTTACTAGCTCACCCCAAGGCACAATAAAATAATAAAATATGTCCAATATAATAAAAATGACCAAAACTGTCCTCAGAATCCATGACAGTCAAGCAGTAAATGTCCTCCTGTGATCAATCCGGGCATACCCACATGGTGAAAACTGGCTGGAAGGTAGTGATGCCACCCTGGAAGACCTCTGTGAAAACCAAATGCCAAAACCTTGCCTCAATTGCCCAAATCGATTTCCTCAGTGACCACTTTATCCCATTTTTTAACTGCCTCGGGAACTGTGAAAGTGCCAAAACTGCCTCCTAGGGTGCTAGCGCTGTCCATCTGAGCCCACCAGGCTCTCCGGGAGGGGGGATAAATGGTAATAACAAGTGGCTGGACCACCCCCTCCATCATCAGCGCCCTAGGTGAACTGGCCTCTCGGGGCCCCTGCTGCTCAGGCTGGGAAATCAGCCCCAAATCTGGTCAACAAGTGTAAGACTGCATCAATCACTATCAGAAGTGCCCGGAACTGAAAGATAAGTGTCTCAATGGATCCAGAAGACCCAAATCTACTAGGAATGAGTACTCATACACCCTGGGTTGCCCTAATGGGCCAGCTGTAGGGTCCATCATATATGGACAATGTATAATCTGCTGATCTGAAATAATAATAAACCTGCTGAACTGTATCAAACATCATCTGCATCATATGTCCATCATATGATATCATCATCAAACATGTGGGACCATAAATCATCATCAATAATCATCCATACATGGTCCACATCACCACGGATCCCAAGAATATATAATCAAGGATAAATCACATCAGTAGACTAAGACAATGTTTCTCTAATCATTCCCATAGCTAAGCTCAAAGTATAAATTCCATTCAGTGGCATTAATCGAGTTAACATATTCCGTTGTTATAATAAATTACTTGCACAATAGTTCAAATGACAAACTCACCCATTGGACATGGTCAGACTGCTAGTGAAGGATGAAGGCTAGGAGCAAGGTTGGGCCAAGGGTTTGACTTGTCTAACTTAACTCAAAAATACTTTGGACTGGGAGAAGGGGGAAGCTACAAACTCTGTGTTGGACAAAAATAACACGGGGAATGGCTGTGCCTCACAAATGGATAAGTTGTTTAGAGAGTGTTTATTCAACTTAGGCATCATGTCTACATCAAGTTGATACAGGTTCATTAGGATCATTCAATTTTATTCCATGGCCTTTTTGGCCTACATAACCCTTCGGATTTCAGATGTGCTGAGAAGCACAACTAGTTGCAGCTTGCATCCAGGGCATGTTTTTCACATATTTATAAGGTCAGCAATTGTTTAGATATAACTTTTAAGAACCATTGCTTTTTGGACCTTTCTTATACTCTTCGAGGAGTATTTTTAGCTTTTCATTGCTCTTGCCCTTTTTTTTGTTTCCATGGGCGAATTTTTTTAGTTTCCATAGGTAGAACATGAGCTTTCAGTTTTAGCCAACAACATCTCAAGTGACTAGGGGGAGTTCGAGCCAATGCCAAACATCGGGACAACCGACCAGAATGATTTAGGCCTACAATCCAACTTACCAAAGGCAAGTTCTGTCACCAACTCAGAGCCGAGACACTGAATAAACAGGGATGCGGTCCAAACACAGAGGTAGAAAAATGGGGAAGTCCTCGGTATCAGAAAGTCAAATGAGACAAGTCAGGGCTTAAAGTCAAATAGGAAGGTCATGTATGGATGGAGACAAGTGAATATGGAGCCTACACTAGCAAACAACTGGTGTCGGGGAAAGACCATGTCTATGTAAGGTGAAATACCAGTGAGTTTTGTTAAATGACCTAAAAGTGCAAGCAATTGTCCATTTTATGATTTACAGTTCATTTTAAATAGTTTGCCACATCAGGAATAATATACCAAGCACATGCCATGATCATGACTAAATCAACAAGATAATAATCCACAGTCAGTGAGAACATATCCACAGATCATACAACATCATCATAATAATCATCATCATGCATCATCTGAAACATTGCTGCAATATATCTCTAGGCACTGAACTGAAACTGTAATGGGATAAGTGGTCACATCAGTCATCAAATCTGAACTCTCAAGGCTCAGCCTTGACACAAGGTCATAAAATCTGAATAATGTACTGCTCTGATCATGAGTGATCCAAAAATATATAGCCATGCTCTGGAATAAAGGAAGCTCTGGAATGTGCAGATATCTGCTGTACAAGAATAGTAGCCCTGCTACTATGGTGTGATAACAGGATTATTCCTGGGCCAGGAGGCTAAAGTTCTCATGTGATTGATATAATAATATTGCTGTTGGACCTGTCCTCCCACTGACTCAGTACTGATAAGTTTGAGATCTTGAAAATTGGTCTGCAGCACATCAGAAGCATCGATGGCCTATCTGAGTTGTTAACCATAAACCATGTTGAGAATCTCACAGGTGGATGTTGGATATCTCCTGTGCTATGGTACTAGATTTATTAGTAGATTTGGGTGTTGTAGGATTTCATTTAATACCTCTGTAGATCTTAGCTTCCAGGTAGGCTTGCATTGTTTTGTATAGTCCTCCCATAGATCATCTCATCATCTACATACCTGCATGAATCGCTCCATCATACCATTCCATTATCATAATCATACATGTTGGGGTTGTGACTCCATAATTGGCCTGTAGGTGTTCTCTTGTAAGAAAATATGCAATACAATTATGAGTTCCTTTGATGTGCTTGATCTCAAATTTGTATTGAGAAAACATGGCTTGCCATCTGGCAAGCTTAGCTTTTCCAGTAGAGTTTCTGATGGGGTTCTCCAAAACAAACTTCATGGCTTGGATGTCTGTTTGGGTCAGGAACTTCTTATTCATTAAATAGATTTCAAATTTATGTATAGCATTCAGACAAGCTTTGATTTTCTTATCAATGGTGTGGTACTTTCTTTGTGAATCATTCCATAGTCCTGAGGCATACCAAATTATTTATTCATTAGTGCCATCACAATTCTTCCAGCACTGCTTTAGTACAATTCTCCATCCTTCTTTTGATGCATCTGTTTCTAAGATTTTCATTAGGTTTTCATCTATGACATGTAGTATAGGTAGAGTTCTTACCTTGGTCTTTATTCTTCAGACTGCTTCTGTGTGCTTCTGCGACCAAGGAGGGGGCTTGTTCCCAGCCTTTTATTTAATAGCTTTATGTCTTGTGCACAATTCTCATAGTAGGATGCTACATTGTTTAGACATCCTAAAAACCTTTGTAACTGTTTCTTTTCTAGAATGACATCTGGAAATTTGTCTGCAAAATCAATAGCATGTTGCTGAACTTCTATCTTTATGTTTTTTATCTTATGTCCTAGAAACTCAATCTCAGTCTAGAATAACTTCATTTTATTTTCTGACAACATAGATCCATTCTTGTAGAGAACATGCAACAAAATTCCGAGGTGCTTGATATGCTCTTCAATGGATTTAGAAAATACCAATATGTCATCAATATAAACCATCAGCCAATCCATATAAGGTTCTAAAACAGATTCGTTAATTCTTTGGAATTCAGAAGGGGCATTGTTTAATCTAAATGGAATCACCTTCCATTCATACTGCCCATGTGGTACATTAAATGTTGTTTTGAACTGATCTTCTAGCTTAATCCCAATTTGCCATAATCCCGATTTTAAATCCAATTTGGAAAATATCTTGGCTCCTGCAATTCTTTTGATCAAATCTGATTTTTTTGGGATTGGATACCTAACCCATTCCAAAGCATCATTTAGGGGCATGAAAAATTAGTGGTCAAAACATATATAAATACAAAAAATTTACAAGATATATACTTGCAAAAAATTATGGAAACTTTTAGCAATTACAAGTATGGAAAAATGGGATCTAGATCTAGTTTTTTCTTTCAAGTTTTTCTTTACTTTATTTTGGGAATAAACTGAATACTAACCCCCTTTCACTCCTAAGTACGATCTTCTGACCTGAAAGAGACTCTTGGGTAGATAATTAGAAAACTCGTAATTCTTTTGCATCTTCATTATTTGGGTTAGTTTTTTGTATCATTGTTGTTTATTTGGTTTACATCTTTGTTTCCTTTTTTTGCAATCAAATAAGCCGACTCGTTGCCACGAAGTATGCTCTTGCCAGCACCTAAAGGATTTTCTGATTAGTGGTGGATGATCAAAAAGTTGACACATAGTCGTTAGTAATTAGTGTAACATTTTATTTTTGTACAAACAACTTGAATAAACCTTTTTGCTCTCTTCCATCCACAGGTGGAACTGTAGCACTTAATAAATTCTCACATTTTAACTAAGGAATCATACTAATAAATTAACAACCCTTAACATAGTGAAAATACGACACTCAAAAATTAAGTATTGTGTGGGGAAATTTCTCAGAAGAAGTGGGAACAACTGGAGAGTGACCCCAGGGCAATGCTAGACTACATCCTTTTTGGTGTAGTGTTGAACACTCCCTCGAGATTCCGCTCCAGCTCACACGTCTTCGTGAGGAGGCACATTTTCCTAATTTCCGGACATTGCTCCTTGTACCTCATGGTATAAATGGAGCTCTCATTCCCCCCCTGATCATTTTTACCCTAACAATCTAAAATTGACCAAGAGCATTGCACAACAGTTTTCTTTACAACAACAGGCACTATTTTATTTTGACTCCACGACACTAGTATTTTTATTTGCTATATTTTAAGTTCTCTATATTATGTCGTGAATGCATTCATATTTATGCCGTTGATTCATTTTATAGTTGCAATATCTTTTATTGATTATTATTCATCATTCAAAAAATCCTAAAAACAAATTACTTCCATCTGTAGCAATAAACACTTTTTAAGAGCCTTAGAAACTCTTTTGTTAGGGTTTACCCCCCTTGGATTTGTTAGGAGTTTGCCTAAATGAAGGAGTCAGGATCAGGTGACAACACCTAACTCGACACTTGCCCCCAAGGACACACCTAGAGGCTTTGAAAAATTTCTGTTGCATTTCCCCTAGGTGTGCTTTTCGGTGGAAACATTTTTGGCACTGTTGTCGGGGACCATCATATTAGTTGATTACCATCCTTGGTACTCCTCGTATTTGTTCTAAATGTTTGTTCACATAGAAGGATGTAGAGGACCATGGAATTCTTCAATTCTGGATGAGTCCTTTACTCAACAAGTCTTTGATCTCCTTTCTGCAAAGGCTCTTGTATTCTTTATTCATGGGAATTTCCCTGCTTCTACTTGGGTTTCCTTGGTATCATTCTTTGTATTTAAGACCTACCCATAATTGATTTCCATGCCAAAATTCATTTGGGGTGCTATGGCATACCTTGTTTGCACATTCTTTCCTTTTATGTTTCTCAGGAGTCTTCAATTATTCTTCAATTCTTTGCAGGTGCTTTACCTTTTTTATGGCCCTAATTTGTTTTCCCTTTTCTTTTATTTGATTCTTCAAGTGCTTTGTAGGATAATACTCCACATTCCATATGGAGTGTGTGATTTCCTCTATTGAAACAAATAGGAGGAAAATATCTATCTTCCTTATAGTGAAGTGGTATCCAACCTTCCCTTTGTCATCATATTTTATGCCATGGGGAATAGTGGTGGACACCAAGCTTGTGCCTATTACACACTCATGTGCAAAATCATCTTCAACCAGCAGAAAAATGCAATTTACACATAAGTTGCTCATGCATACCTGTTGAATTCTTTGATTCAATACATACTCAAGCACAACATAAGAATACACACATATAAACCATCACGAAGATCACGATATGGATAGAACGTTTAGTCATCTTATTCTTTCAATGAGGTAGTATTTATACAATAAGTGGAGAGGTTGGAGTGGTTACACCTGCTCCAACCACTCATTAGTTAAACACACATTAATACATAATGATACCAAATGGAGGCTAAATGGCCCTCTCAACATCTCCCCCACCAAAAAAACACTTATTCGTCCCGAAGAAGACATGCGAAAACAACCAGGAGTTGTGATTTATTTATCCTTCGTCAGCAGTCTGGTAGTGGTCAATTGAGCCTCACCCTTTCACCTTCCTGCCGGCTTCTCCATCGGTTCAGGAACAACGAGGGCTTCCACGCTCTACCTTTACACCAACTCACCAACTGCCTTCAAACTTTTGAAATCACACCGAAGAGATGTCTCTGTTTTTCAGCACCGGGAGGCTCAATCAGTTCAAGTGTTCTTTGTGGCATCATCATGTGATCATTAAGTTCTTTCTTATGTGTGATGTAGGATGGTTGCTGCTTGAATATGGTCTTCGCCGACTTCATCTTTCGTGAGGCTTCCTGCAAATTTATGAATGGTTTGCTGCTTGTGGTCGATACCGACTGATATTGGCTGTGGTCGACTTGAATCGACTCGATTTACAATGGTAGGCAAGAGACCGACTTGATTTACAACTTTATGAATATACATGGTTCAATAAACTTGAACGACCCTTTATACAAAACTTCAACTAATTTTCAAAGACCCGACTTCTTTTACAACAAAATGACCACTTTAAAGACTCGAACAGTTAACTCCATTTTGATAACTTTGACCAACGTATGCAATATGTCGACCAAAAAGTAATACTAACCATATATGGTTGACCATAATTTACAAACCGACCAAAATTTACAAGTCGAGCTTCAACTATATTTTTAATATGATAGTGACCCGACCACTTTAAATTCATACCATATTGACAAAAAGTTTAATATTGACTATTTGATATGAAAACCATCTTCCATCAACAATAATTTACATGTGACTTTGTCAACAACCATATTTGGTATCGACCCTATTTACCATGAAATAACTAGTCGAGTAATTACAACATCGACCTTATAAAAAAGTAACTCAACCGAATGAAACCATCGACCAGGGTTAATATCGACCACATATTTAAACAATATGGACTTTAAAAGAACCGACCAAAAATAATATCGACTCAATCGACTATAACAATACAAAGCATTCTTGCCCAGATTACATACAAGTACTTACTGGTCGAATATCTTCACAGTCGCCAAACTTTTAGGTTGACAGATCGACATGATTTTTGATGAGTGCTTTGATATACTTTTCATGCATTACTTCTCTTCGAATCAGTCCGCAAAAGATTGATGATGGGTGCAATATGACTGATACAAATCAAACCGTACAAATGGATTTTTAATTATGTTGATAATTCGATAGGTGACTTGGTCGATGACCCCGACAGATTTTTAAGAATTGTTGTCTTTATGTAAAAGGGGACGAATGATAGAAACTATAAATCAACGAATTCTCAACTGATGAGCTACTTGGTCGGGTATTACTCCTGGACAGAGGATCAACAATTGGCTAGATCGATGGTGGCTTAATGTTCGACTTTTCATTGATTTTAATAGTTGATCCATGGGATGACCGGTCAACAATTTCATCCAATTCAAATTCTACAATTTTTATCCAAAACTTGATAGGCGGGTAGACTGTACGATATAAATGCTAGTCTTCATGAAAGAAATGGAGCAGTTCCATTCGTCATTTTATCCAGACTTCCTCGTTCACTATAAATGTTGACCCCTCTCGTTTTTCATTAGCAGTCACCGGTGGAATTGTGGCGTTTTGCTTAAGCGCAGGCTGGAGTTCAGCATATAGGCGTCCTCGTCGTTTTGTTTCCACCTCCCATGGCGCAGACTATCAATCGATCGATCAATGCATTATTTTGGTCAATGGGTCGACTAGCAGTTAGTGCGTGGGCAGTCTCGAACTATGCTAGCAATCGTAGTCGGTGATGTGGTGAATTCTCCAGTCGACGAAATTTCGGTGGCCAACGGTCTATAGTTTTTGGTCGCAGTGGTCGATTTCTCATGCAGATTTCTTTATTTTATGCTCTTGTTTCACATTTGAACTTTGATCCATACTAGCATAGTGAAAATATTAATTGATCTTCAACTAAGCAAGGAAAACAATACTTGGGAGAATATAGCGGATATGGCGACTGCCCAACAATATGAAACACAGCTTTCTGTTGACCGTTTGATACCCGTCATGGTAATTTCCTGTTCATCTTTCACATAAGAGCACAGAGATTATTTCCTTCTTATCATCGGGAGCATCTTCAAGCAAGAACCTTCAGCAGTTATGATAGCTTTTGTGTGTGCAGGCGGACTCTTCCCAAAGAACGCACATTCGAAGCAGCATCTGAGCATTTCTTTCTTTATTGCAGGTTACTTTACTGATTTGACACATCTTGCAGGTTCAAATCTCTGCCATCAGGTTCTTTTCTCTTGCAGGCAGGAAATTCTTCAACAGGGAATCAACAATCGAGCAACATTTATCATTCTGAGCTTTTCTTGTTTCTTGCAGGGATTATTTCTCCTCACGATCTTTGCAGGTTTGAACCGTCTTCAAGTGCTGCTGCTGTCATCCAGACCACCTGCAGAACGACAATGGCGCCACTGTTGAATGCTCTGATTCAATACATACTCAAGCACAACATAAGAATACACACATATAAACCATCAAGAAGATCACGATATGGATGGAACATTCAGTCATCTTATTCATTCATTGAGGTAGTATTTATACAATAAGTGGAGAGGTTGGAGCGGTTACACCTGCTCCAACGGCTCATTAGTTAAACACACATTAATACATGATGATACCAAAAGGCGGCTAAATGGCCCTCTCAATAATACCTTTCCATGGCTGGTTTTGTATTCCACTGCTTTTATTCCTCCGAAACCCCTGACTGGGGCCTGGTACGATTCCCAGTAGTTTGGATCGACATATTTCTTTTTAGAAAACACATGTCCGCTCCTGAATCAATCAAATCTAGGACTGTTATCTCATCTTCATGCACTTTGATCTTTATTTTTACTACCCTCTTTTGATTGGCGACCATCATAAGGTGCATTTCATCCTGTTGAGGTGACTGTTCTCTTTGGGAAGATCTAGTTTCTTCTTTCAGTATTTCGACTGCATCTCTGAGTTCTTTATCTTCTTGTACCAGCTTCAGATGTTCCTTATGAAGTGTTTCAAAGTCTATTCTTTGTGGCTCTTGGTGCATTTTCTTGAGTAGTGGATACACATTCTTTTCCATGGCGGGGAGATATGTTTCTTTCCATTTCCACTTGTTTTCTTCTTTATCTGAATCATCTTGTTCTTCTTTAGAAGTCTGTAGAAACTTTCTTCTGAATTTTCCTTTGGGGATTTCTTTGCCTTTTCCCTTCCCATCATCAAGAAATATTTTGTTAAAGTTGTTTACTAGCTCGTCCTTATATTTTCCTTCTTTCATCTGGGCCATTGCTCGTTTCATTAAGACCTTTGGATATTCTTTTGTGCCAACCATGAAGTAGTTTAATTCTTCTGACTTTGTTGCTGAAGGTGATCCGTCTTTGTGATCCTGTTTGGTCCATGCAGAGAATAACCTTTGTTCATCGGAGTGGGGAGAGCTACCTGATTCATATGTTTCTTGGTCTTCTTGGCATTCTTGGAAGGTTCCTCCACACTTGCATGACCTATCATAAATTTGTTGGATATGCAAGAGTTCAACATATTCTGCAGATCTAGATTCATATTCAGGAGTATCTGAATCTGTTACTTCTGCGTACATCAGGCCTTGGTGTCTAGGCTTCACTCTTCTGGGATGACCTCTGAAGTTATCGTTTATTGGCTCGGACTTAAGGAACATCCTTTCCCTATTTGTCCATGTTCTTGCTCCCCTTTGCTTCCTGTGGTAATCTTGGGCTTTTTTATGACATTTTGGAGCAGTATGGCCTTCTTTTCCACAATAGAAGCATCTGATTTTCCTTTTTTCTGGTTCTTTACTGTATTATGCTCCTTTCTTCTCATGAGCTTGATCCTTTTGTTTGTAGTGAGCTTCTTCTGTTTTCCACATATTGTTTTGTCTCCTTTTAGACCTCTTGTGAAATGGATTTCGCTGTCCTACCCACTTGGCATGGTGTTTACTTTTCTTATGTGAGGGTTTTTGTGGTTCTATTCCAAACATCCGACAAAATTCCCTACCCCCACAAAAATAAGAGTTGTGGGTAAGATCCTTTTCAATTTGTTTAACTTCACAATATTAAAGAAATATTTTTTTCGGCAACAGCACAAAACTGTCCCTAGGTATGTTGGGTGAGGTCCTCCTAGAATTTATCTCTGAGCTATTCACGAAATCCGAAGGGAAGACCTGCAAAATATTTTTCTTTAAATACTTTTTCTTCAGTTCTATCAAATTCAATTTGATAGATGCAGCGAATCCATTACTTGTGGTACCAATGGAATTGAGTAACATATTTTATGTGAAGCTGCAACAAGATTTGTTTATGTTTTTCAGCAATGGTGGCACCATAACCGTAGAATTATGCAATAATTTATGCCAAGAGAGCTCCAAGGATGTTGGGATCGTCATTTCATGTGCTGTTATGGATTTAAACCTTCTTAGGGGTTGGTAGATGTGTGTTCCACCAGATACTCAAATTGCCATTGAAACCATAAACAATGATATTGACAGCTTCAACATGGTCATATTTACCAGTTGACATGTAGGCTTTGAAACAAACCATCATTTTATTTACCATGTCAAGAATTTTGGCTTCATTTTTATCATCTAAATTCCAGGAATATAAATTCTTTGGGTTATAAGACTCTTGATATCCGAAGTCTTCTTTGTATAGGTCGAGAGGAACAAATTTTCTGGGTTTATTATAGTCCCATCCTGATTCAACAAGCATGAGGGCTACTTCTTTTCCTTCAAGATTGGTGTTTGAAGGATGAATGCTCAAGGAGCTTGCAGAAGGTAGTTCTCCATGACTACCAATATTTGATGGGTCTATTTTGGGCTTTTCAACATCTCTCTGTATTTCTCCCAGTTTTCTTGTATTTTCATTTAGCTTATCTGCTATGTAGGAAAATGCATCTCCTACATTTTTATGTAGATCGGAGATAGAATCCGTGAGCTCATATTTGAGGGATTCACAAATAGATTTTACCTCTTTAGCAGATATTGGGGGCGTTCATGCTTTTGGACTTCAATCCCGAGATGATGGATTTCATCATGTATTCTTTTGCAAAGGATTTGCAGAGAGTCGACCTGGCTAGCCCGCGGTATTTTATTCTGAAGTTCTATGTTTTCGATTGCTAGACCTTTGAGAGCCAAATTTGACCAATTGGACTGTTATGCTTTGTCATTATTTATTATAACAGGGGCCGCAGGTGCAACACCTTCCTCATATTCTAGCTTAATAGTTCTAATGGTGGGAAATTGACCTCTCTATAAACTTCTTCTCCTGCTAGAGTCTTCCAAAGGTGTTCTTTTGAGGTTCTTTCTCCTTTTGCTTCTAGTCGTTTTGGTTCAGGTTGAGGACTAGATTTCATCATAGCAAGAGTCTGCTAGAACTATTTCTTCCATTCACAGAAGGATATCCATTGATTGTGGAGGTCCATTTCAAAATTCCATCTTTCTGATAGTCTTCTTCTTTCTCCCTTGGGGAGGTCTTGATTCTAGAATTCTTCTGCTTATGGATGAGTATGTAGGTCCCAATAGAATAAGATTTTCATTATCCTATCTTTAGGATCAAAGAGATATTGTCCAAAATTGATAGTTTCAAAGATTTCTTTTTGGTCCAAAGATGGTTCTTTGATATCTTTGACTATGCAAAGTTTAAGCCTTGACGGGGGGAGAACTAATCTTTGCTCTAATTTATATTGCTACATAGCCAATCTATAATGTTCATATTTTTCGCTTTCTTTGGCAGGTAGATCAAGCAATTGCTTTGTTTGGATAGACATGGGACAAAATCCAAGTCCTTTGCGATCTAGATGTGACTTTTGAATTGACATGATCTTGTCTAGTTGTGATGTAGCATTCATCACCTCATCCTTTTGTATTTCAGTTACAAAACTGGATGCTTTTATGAAATTTTCTTCCCACCAACCAGGGGGTGAAGAGGCCATCATTAGTTGTGTTTCATGTGGATACTAGCTTAATGGTGATGGCTCACAATCTGGATTTGGATAGGGGTATTTTGAGACCTTTTATTTTATGTGGATGATTCATGATTTGTATATTTTGGGGTACCATGTATTGGAAGTCCGGACATATAATCGTGAAGGGGATATTTACAGGGACCTTTATATGCATGCAGTTGGGATCCTTAAGCATGGGTTCTCTGAGAGAAGTTGTTCTTGATAAAAGCTGCTCAAAGTGTTTAATATGAAGGGATCTTGAGCGTATTGGTATGGTCCCCACCACTCTGGGCTGTGGATGTAGAGGTTGGAGCATACGAAGGGAAAGAGATAATTACAGAGGAGGAGGTTTCATGGATGTCTAAGGTAGTAATGGTTTGGGATGGTGGTTGCTTGGGAGTAGCAATAAACCATTCAGGAGGAAAGATGAGTTGATTCCAAGCTATTTTGGAGGGCACAAGAGCACCATTTCGTGGATCACTTTTAACTAGGACAACAACAGTGTCCTGATCACGGGGTAGAATCCAATTGATCGGGTTTTCCATATTGGTGAATCATAGTGCCAGAGAACGATGAATGCGTAAATTGAGTGCACCAGGCTTCATATCGAAACCACAAGTAAACAATTTTACTTCTAAAACCTTGTGGATCCAAGGGTCATTGAGGGAGATATTAAAACCAGGTAATATATCAAGATATTGGATGCCATTAGACAAATGCATTTGCACACCACCTATGATTGCATCCATGAATTTGTTGTGGCGGTTATCTAGACAACAAACAAGTGTTGTAGCATTTATTTCAGGCCTCACTAAAGGTTCTAAGCCAATAAGAGCTTGTCTCGAATTTACAAAATTCTTTCCATATTTCTTTTTATAATACTTGAATTCAGTAGGATCTAGAAGTCCGAGGGTTTGGCAAACTGATCTTGTGTTAACTGTGACTTCACTGACGCCTTCTCTAACTCTAAATAACTGTCTGGATTTTAAATGAAACATAGACATATCCTTATAGATTTGTTTAGTAGAAAGATGAGGAAGTTGAAAGGGATTAGAGGGGTCATTATTTACAAACTCAGAGCTTCCATGATTTATCCATTGCACATCTTTACTAGGAAATAAAGCATCCATTGAAGAAGAAGAAGTAGAAGCTTCATTTTCATATTTAAACTTTAAAGCATCATTGTAGGAAATATGAGAATCCATAATGAACTTGGAAATTTCTGATGTCAAATGGCTCTGATATCAATTTTCTTTGAAGGGGCCTCTACACCTGGTAGACTGGATGATGTCTTAGCGTGGGGATTGTGACGATGCTCACAGTAGATCCAAAGAGATGATGTAAACCTCACAATGAAAGAATTTAGGAATGACAGAAGAAGAATAGAGCATAACAACACAGATCTAAAGGAGCTCAGATAGAGGCAGAATAATTACACATGTTACATTAATCTGAATAGTAAAAAGGTAAATATACAATGCTCAGGATTCGAATACACTAGGTTTGATTCGAATTAGCCTGCATGGAAAGATCCATAATCAGTGGAGTGTCATCAAGTCATAACTAGGAGTTCAACTCATCATCAGTGAAGTCATAAATGCACAAGTAATAGTCAACCAGAAGTCAAACTGAGTCTAACTGAATGTGGTAGGTGTAACTGGCACATGGAAGCACTAATGTAGTGAAGGAGGCTCAGTGGAGGGCGCTCATGGAGCTAACTGGAGTCAGAATAGCTTATCTAGTCACACTGGAGGTCCATTGGAGTGATAAGGTCAATAAAGAGTGAGTCAAGCCTAAAATCAGGGAGAGAACTCTTGTTAACTGAACATAACTGGACTGGTAGGTGAAGAAGTGTGCCTCTCTCATGCAGTAGGTGAAAGGAGGGCACACTAGGCACTAGGAGGGATGAAACTGATCAGGAAGAAGCTCCGGGGGCTAGCTAACTGAGGGATAGGTGCTGGGATTGATGACTGGAAATGCATGCAAACCCTGGAATGCATGCAAACCCTAAAATACTGAAAATGAAAATGACTAAAAATCTAGTAGGACTAGGATGGAGTATAGGAATATCCTAACACCTCCCCTTAATCCATCCTGGGCCCTGGTAACTAGGACCAAAGGTCACCCATACAATCAAATAAGATAGAAAAATAAAGAACTGTCCATAAACCAAGGAAATGGGGAAAACCTCATGGGAAAAATACCCCCCCTCAAAAGAGCAGTAAATAACTCAAAGAACCATCATATTAAGCAGAAAAGAAGGAAGCTTTCATCAGTGAAAACTTCTGCAAAAAACTTGACAAGTTGATCCCCTGTAGGATGCCAAAACAGGTTCTAGATGTGGATCTAATCTTTTGATGTGCCTTCCACTGTGTAGAGGATGGATTGGATGAAGCAAGTCTCTCAGGAATTCTTTCTGCAACTGGAGAGAATGGAACATGAGGGGTCTTCCCATGTGATGGAAGAGAGAACCCCATCATCATGCTCCATCTCTCATGGAGAGGTAGATGGCACAATGCAAGGTTGGCATAACGCTGAAGTTTGGTAGTTCGGTGAACAGATGAATCCTCAACTGTGCTCTCAGTAGTAGCAAGGACTGTGTGAGCCCATATTGACCTCGAATATGAACTGAGAATAGGTGTTGGTTCTGGATCTGAATCTTCTTGAACTATGATCTCAACATCAAGATCTTGATCTTCTTCTTCATCAGAAGAGGAGTCAGTCTGATCTTGATCAGACTCTAAAGGAATAGTCGAAGAGAAGGGCATAAAGTGAGAGAACTCATATGCCTTAGAGGCATGATTAGCAACCCCATTCACTATAATCTTTCCAGTGGAGATCTATGTAATCTCTACTGTGTTTGGACCAAAAGTTACTTGCTTTGGTGATCTTGTATGAGTCATCTGATATACTAATAACAAATTAGCTATTAGAGAAGGAACAAACAAAACATTTTTGAACTTACCATGCTCCATATGTACTGTACCCAATCCTTTGGCAAAAATCTGAGAGTTGTCTCCCATGTGAATAGTAGGCCCATCTTTGAGATCTAAAGAGGAGAAAGATTCTTTAGAGGCAACCATGTGGTTGGAGGCTCCAGAATCTATGAGGAGGGCTTGTGATTTTGAAAAACCAGCCATCAAGGCATGGCAATCATCAGATCCACTTCCATGATCAGACATCATTGATTCTTTTGGAACAACAATTTTGTTTTGTTCAAGAAGCTTGGTTAGTAGGTCTATTTTCTTGTGCATGCAAGCTTTTTCAGGATGGTTTCCTCTCTTGCAGTAGGAGCAATTAGGTCTCTTGTGTTTGTCACTTTTGGATTTAGATGGCTTCTTGTCCTTGTCTTTTTGCCTCCCCTTTGCATTCGCTCCACTTGCTTCTCCATCTAGAAGAGCTAGATCTTTGGAGGCCTTGATGGCACCCATTTGAATCAGTTTGTCCTCTTCTTGAATGAGAGCTTCAGAAAAGTCTTTTAAGGTGGGAAACTTCCATCTAGGGATTGACATTCGAACAGAATGGAAAGTAGATACAAAGACAGAAAATTGAGATCCAAGTTTGCTCAATACAGAGAGTACCAATTGCTCATCACTTTTAGTGATGCCACAATGCTTGCATTGTAAAACCAATTTATGAAATTTTGAGAAGAATTCTTGAATGCTCTTGAAATTGCTAGGTTGTAGGGCAACCAATTCATTTTCGAGAATGTGGCCTCTTAGCCCATCTTGTTTGCCAAACATACTCTTCAATTTTGTCCATAATTCATTTGGAGACTTCAATCCTTCAACATGAAACAGTAGATCTTCTGACATATGAAGGCATATGAATCCAAAATCTTCATCCATTCTATTTAAATGCTTGATTCTCTCTACAGCTTGATGTGGTATGGCATCTTTTTCAAATACTATTCGATTTAGCTGTCTATTATGCAAGTGTAATTTCATATTACTCTTCCATTCAAAGTAATTGAAGGGAGTGAGAATCATAGGAGAAGAAGGAGCATTCGAATTGCTCATCTTGATTGCTGGAACGAGTGCAGAAAGAAACTGCTGATACTGTTGCTGCAACTGCTGGAACTTCGAAATACCAGCAAAAAACTCTCAAGAATGGAGGTAGAATATACTCTCAAATGGCTCTGATACCATGTGAAGATGCTCACAGTAGATCCAAAGAGATGATGTAAACCTCACAATGAAAGAATTTAGGAATGACAGAAGAAGAATAGAGCAGAAGAACACAGATCCAAAGGAGCTCAGATAGAGGCAGAATAATTACACATGTTACATTAATCTGAATAGTACAAAGGTAAATATACAATGCTCAGGATTCGAATACACTAGGTGTGATTCGAATTAGCCTGCATGGACAGATCCATAATCAGTGGAGTGTCATTAAGTCATAACTAGGAGTTCAACTCATCATCACTGAAGTCATCAATGCACAAGTAATAGTCAACCAGAAGTCAAACTGAGTCTAATTGAATGTGGTAGGTGTAACTGGCACATGGAAGCACTAATGTAGTAGAGGAGGCTCAGTGGAGGGCACTCATGGAGCTAACTGGAGTCAGAACAACCTATCTAGTCACACTGGAGGTCCATCGGAGTGATAAGGTTAGTAAAGAGTGAGTCAAGCCTAAAATTAGGGAGAGAACTCTTGTTAATTGAACATAACTGGACTGGTAGGTGAAGAAGTGCGCCTCTCTCATGCAGTAGGTGAAAGGAGGGCGCACTAGGAACTAGGAGGGCTGAAACTGATCAAGAAGAAGCTCCGGGGGCTAGCTAACTGAGGGCTAGGTGCTGGGATTGATGACTAGAAATGCATGCAAACCCTCGAATGCATGCAAACACTAAAAGACTGAAAATGAAAATGACTGAAAAGCTAGTAGGACTAGGATGGAGTATAGGAATATCCTAACAGGGATTGCTTATTGCTTGTCTGAATATCTGCAACTCACGAGCCTTCTACCTTTCTTCGATCAATCCTTAAATTGTCGAACAGGCGTGGATGATCCTCCTTGAGACTTACTTTGCGACTGACTGCTATTCACGACCATAATGATGAATCTTACGAGATAGATAGGGAATTATAGATCTGAGATTTCAGGTGATAGGACTTAGACAGACTAGAAATAAACAATCTCAGAACTGGGAATGCTTTAGTTTTTTATGTTTTGTGTCTTCTGTATCCACTACTCCTACTGGATATTAGGGTTTTTTTAATGTTTTGGTGGTGTACTCGAACGTGTTTAACCTCTATTTTCCTAGTGGGCATGGAAGTGGGTTTCCTGCATCTTTTCGTGTAGCATTTTCGTTAAAAAAAACTCTCACCTCTATTGCAGTATATGTTATCACCTATATGCTTCGCCCTCTGTATGCTTGAGATATTGATTACATTTTATGAACGCCTCCATTTGTTGTCACACCTATGCGTGGAGGGAAATCATGATGTCTCCTACCACATGATATGGTTAACTACAGTGTAACAAACATGTAATCAGAGTCGAGAAGAGGCGCAGTATCGATGGTTCTTTTGTCGGGAACATGGAAATCGGGGTCTTTGCACATACATTGTTGGCAGGTGATTTTGATGATTCATGTTCCCAATTTCCTTGTTGTTGTCCAATGCCTCCTCACCACCAAGGTCATCCAAGCTGAAAGGAGCTTCCACTACCGTCTCGAGGCTGTCAAGTTCACTTATTGTTTCTCCCAGATTCATCTTGAGGTGAAAGATGACCCTCAGAATGGTCTCCTGCTGGTATTCCCTGTCCATAAGGACTTGGGAAAGGATGTTCCTTGTGACCCAAAGGGGTTGGGTCCCCACTTCCAGGCCAAGTTCCTCATCTTTTCAAGCTAGAGAAAGGGTTGAGCCAACTTGTCGATTAGAGTCTCAATTCCATAAGGAATCTGCTTATGATTATGGAGAGGCCAAGGCAATGGTCATCACCCACCGAGCCAAGCAGGAGTCAATTTTTTTTTGGGTAGCCTACATGCCCTTATACTCCAGGAGAGCCATCCTTCCTCCCTTTCCAAGTGTGAAAGCTGATAGAATTAATAGTGACATGTGTACAACATGCAGTTTGCATGCAACTAACTAACACTAAGCCACAAAGTTGAAACTGATTCAATTTAACCTAAGTTTTGGGCTACCTCGAAAAGGCGCCAAATAAGGCTTTCAAATCTTTCATTGGAAAAAACACAAATTTCCTTCCAAAAGTTTGTTTAAATTTCTTATTTAATGGTGCACAACTAATTCAGGTTTCGTGGAGTGATTCTTATAGTCCCTGCTGCAAGGCATGGACTAATAAGTTTAAAAACACATATAATTTGATTTGTTTAATCCATTTGGAGTATTTGTATAATAAAAATATACATATATGACTGTACTTAAGTTGGCCAACCAAGAAATCAATTTGGGAGCATGTGAAGATGTTAACCATGTAATTGAGTTGGTAATGCAAGAAATCAATTTGGGAGCGTGTGAAAATGTTTGCCATGTTTGAAAAATCTATGTAAAAGTTTTAATATTTTAATTTTATTAGTTTGAAGCAAGTACATTTAATATTTTAAAATGTATAAAGTGAGAACTAAAGTTTTATTTTTATTTTTATATACTTTAATTTCTAGAGGGTTTTTTTCCAAACGTGATTGGTTCCATATCATTGAAATGAATACTAAAAAATTGATGAAAACAATAGTAAATATATTCCTAACACTCATGTATGGAAACTTCCCAAAAGCCAAGGAGGAAAGTTGGACACAGTTTCCATCTTTTTGTCGATTTCCTTTCGTCTTTTTGTTGATTCCCTTTCCATCAAAGTTTCAACACAGTTTCTGTTGTTTTGCTGATTCAGTTCCATGATTGGAAATAGGGAGTTCCATGTATGAATGTGAGTGTGCACGTGACTTGGAAAAAAAACTCACACCCATACATGAGCACATGAAAATTCATTGTGTTAAAACATGGATTTCCTTGAATGTCCTTGTGATTATGTGATATTAATAATGAAGGAAGTTTTTGTTTGATTTCAAATTCATGCAGACGAGAGGATTGAGGAATGAATTCAAGTTTCTAATCAGCTCATTGCACACAAGGTACGATTGAAGCTCAGTTAGAGATGAATATTTTTTTTTGGCATAACTATCATTTGGTTTCAAAATTTCACATTATTTATATGCAAATATTATCTGGGAATCGTCCATCTCTTAAAAAAAATTACCACCACCATTAACAACAAATTATGTATTGAAAGCTTTTTGTTAGCAATTAATATTTTGCAGTTTTCTTAGCCCACTAAATTACCAATTCATTCTAAAGATGCATTTTTTATTACCACCACCATTAACAACAAATAATGTATATTGGCATGGTGGAAGGAAAGTAGATTAGGAGAGCGGAGATGGAGGATCCATCTAGGGTTTCGTAGGTAAGGTCTGGTTTCTTTACTGTTTTTGGCTGTGGATTTGGCGGTGATGTCTGGGTTCGGACGTTTTGAGGTCTTTTCAGTCTGCTGGCTTTTTTGGCGTTTTTTGGGAGGGATGGGACAACTGGATCCCACTAAGTGTGGTGTCACTGTCACTCTTTCTCATCGGACAGGTTGTAGTCACCGGCTAGGCCGGTCTCAGGGTTATGTGTTCACTTGATGGGGGGTCTCGTCCCCTTTCTCCCCATTTTCTCGGTTATGTGGCTGGAGAGCCGTCTGCCCATCCCTCTGGTCATGGCCATGACGGAAACCCTAACCTGTCTGGTAAGAGCGCAAAAGGTAGACGAAGGACGAAAACTCTAAAGGCTAGAGCACAGGTGGATCGGTTTGTTATTCCTGCAGGTGCTCACCTGGACAGAGTTGAAATGTTGGCGGAGCGAGCGCTGGTGGGCCATTTAGAGTTTGCTTCTGGTTCTAAGGTTGAGATAGTCGAGTGGGTTAAGGAAAATTGGTCGTCGTTGTTGGGTAACACTCCTCGGGTGAATATGCTGGTGAACCGTTGGATTCTGTTCATATTCCCATCGTTGGAGGCTTTGGCTCGTATTTTGGAGGGGACTTGGCTGTTTAAAAACGGTTCCCTAAACCTCAAGCATTGGCATATCGCCTTTGATCCTGTGCATGAACGGCAGGGTATCCGCCATCTTTGGATGTTGGTCCCTGGGCTCCCAATCGAAGTTTGGACAGAGGAGACAGTTGTTGGGCTGGCTAATTCGGTGGGAAGGTGCATTAGGGTTGATAAAAACTCTATATTTGGCATCGATAGGCGGTATGCGAAGGTGCTTGTGGAAATTGACCTTAGTCTTGGTTTGCCGGCTGATATTGAAGTTGTGTGGGACGAACGCAACTGGACACAGCGGCTGGATTTCTTCCGGATTCCATTTCGTTGTTTTCATTGTCGGGAGGTAGGGCATGTGCTGGCAAAATGTCCAAACTTTCGAACTGTCCAGAAGGTTTCGTGTCGCCGGGAAACCATGTCAATTCCTCCACCTACATTGGCTTCTCCGAAGATGGTATCCACGAAGGCGTCCTTGCCTGGTAAGTTATTTGTCCCTCCGGTTTTTGCATACTCGGATCTTACTAAGGAAGAGCTTGATTTTATTTCTGCTAAGGAGGTTGATTTGGATAGGAGGATATCTTTGGGGGTTGTTAAGCTGAGACACGGTTTATCCACTCCGGTGTCTTGTTCGGGGTCTGTCTTAGTTGATACGGGTCCTGCTCCTGTCACTGGGGTTTTTTCTAGCCCATTTATGTGTCCGAGCTCTCCATTGGTTGTTCCTCTTTTTGGAGGGGTTTCCTTGGTCTCTGATAGTTCCGCACCCTCTCCATCTGCTATTACTGGGGATGCTAAGGTTGGTTTTATGTCTGATAAACCTATGGAAGCTGTGGTTTCTGATTGCTTGGGGGATAATGTTGCCAAGGGGGATTTAGGGTTTGTACCTTTGGATATTTTTTCTAAAAATCCGTCTAGAGATGCTGAAGTGTTGCCTATTAATCCTAGATTTCAGAATGTGACGATAAGAAAAGGGAAAAAGAAGAATAAGACTCCGTTACTTGAGTCTTTGCAGTCTGCTGGTTCCTCGGAAGGTGTTGGGGTTTTTGATGGAGGTGATGTATTAGGTCTTAGAGCACAGAGTCCCAATCTGGGGGTTTCTTAATGTCTTTTATTTCCCTGAATGCACGTGGGTTGGGTGGGGTTTTGCGGGCTAGGGCCCTCTCCAACCTTATTCATGCTACTAGTCCGGGTTTAATATTTATCCAAGAAACAATGTGCTCTTGTTCGGATGCGGTTTTTAAGATTGGGAGTCTGTTGCCTCATTGGGAGGTCTTTGCGGTGGATGATTCCGGTCTATCGGGGGGTTTAGTCGTCGCTTGGGACCCTCAGCTATTTATTTTCAAAGCTTGCAGGTCACAGTGGGGGATTCTTCTGAAAGGTCATTGTGTTGGGCTGAACATAAGTTTATCGGTTTTCAACTATTATGCTCCCTATGCAAATCGACAGATCTTTTGGGATTCACTCTCTGTTTCAGGTCTTTTAAATGATGAGAATCTCATTTTCGTAGGGGATTTAAATTTTACTGTATCTCCCTCGGAAATTTGGGGGAAAAAATCCAGACTGGATCCCTTGGCGGATTTTTTCAGGAATTTTCTGAGTGAACACGATTTAATTGATGTCATGCCTTCTAAATTATGCCCTACTTGGAGCAATGGTAGAGGGGGTGATGCTGGTGTACATAAACGTCTTGACCGTTTCTTGGTTAAGGCTCCTTTGCTGGGAAAGTTTCATATATACCGCTCCTGAGTTCATGGTCAAAAAATCTCTGATCACTGGCCCATCCTGTTTCAATTCGATGATATTGGGGTGAAATCTTGTGTTCCTTTTAAGTTTAACAATTCATGGTTGTTGGATGAAGATTTCTGTAAGGTGGTTCGTGTTTTTTGGGCTTCTGCTGTGGTGGTTGGGGATAACCCTTTGGATATTTTCTGTAATAAAATGAGGGACCTTAAAAGAGTTGTGATTGAATGGATCAAGATAAAAAAGGAAAATGATAAGAGAGATCTGGTATCTCTAGAAGAAGATATTCATAAGTTATATAAGGAGAATTTTGTTGAAAAGCTGTCAAAGGAAGTTTTTGAGGTTGTCAAGTTACTTGAGAAAAGAAGAGATGACATTCTCTTAAAGGAGGAGATGGAATGGAGGTTAAAGAGCAGGGCTTTGTGGGTAAAATTTGGAGATCATAACACAAAGTTTTTTCACTCCTTTGCTTCGGCTCGTCGTAATCAAAATTCAATTTGGGAACTGAAAGATGTTGGGGGTAATCGCTGCTCCGGAAACGAGGCGCTGAAGCTTGAAGCCGTGAATCATTTTGGGAATATTTACAAAGATGATGGCTCTGGTATTTTGATGGAACAAATTAGAATTGCGGAATTGTTCCCCAGGTTCTTCACTGATGAGGAGGCTGTAGCTCTTGGCAGAGAGGTTACTATTGAAGAGGTGGAGAATACTTTACATCTCTTTGCTCGTGAGAAAAGCCCGGGATTTGACGGGTGGCCAGTTGAGATTTTTTCTCACTTCTTTGAGGTTATGGGGCCTGAGTTGCTGAGTATGGTGGAACATACCCGAGTGCATGGCTTCACCTCAGGTGCATTAAATTCTTCTTTTGTGACGCTGATACCAAAGAAGAGCAATCCTGAAAATTTTGGCGATTATAGGCCAATAGCTCTCTGTAATTTGGCTTACAAACTGGTTTCCAAGATCATTGCTCAAAGGATTAAATCGGATCTCTCTTCTCATATCACTGAGGAACAATTTGGCTTTCTGCATAATCGCCAGATTCATGATGCCATTGGGGCATCACAGGAACTTCTCCACTATATTAAGAGTCGCAATTTCAGTGCTATGCTTCTAAAATTGGACTTGGAGAAGGTGTATGATAGGGTGAATTGGACTTTTTTAAGGCTCATATTGATCCAAATTGGGGTGTCCCCACTGGTACTTAATTGGATAATGTCTTGTGTTTCCATGGCTAGCATTGCTATTCTGATCAATGGTGCACCATCGTCTTTTTTTCGATGTTCGAGGGGCATTCGGCAAGGATGTCCACTATCTCCATTATTGTTTCTTTTGATTATTGATGCTCTCAGCAAAATGATAAACTTTGCCAAGCATGAAGGTTTGTTAAAGGGCATAAAATTGGGCTTGGATTGTGATATATCTCACCTGATTTTTGTTGATGATGTTTTACTGGCCGGTTTGGGGAATCTTGCAGAATGGGGAGTTTTCAGAAATATTCTTAATTGTTTCTGCCGTGTTTCTGGAATGAAGATTAGTACTGCAAAATCTAGTTTCTTTTTTCATAATGTGGGTTTGGCTTTTAGATAGGAGATTTCTGCTTTCATGCCCTATAGCTGTCATCCTTTAGATGATGGGCTAAAATACTTGGGCTTTTTCTTGAGACCCAACAACTATCAGATCAAGGATTGGTGGTGGCTTGTAAGGAAATTTGAAGCTCGGATCTCTCACTGGGCTTATAGATTTCTATCTGTGGGAGGCAAACTTACGTTGATCAAAGCTGTTTTGATGGGACTACCTGTATATTGGTTGTCTCTTCTTGAGATACCTATCTTTATTATTAATGTTATCAGAAAATTGATTTTCAATTTTCTGTGGTCCGGTGGTTTGGAAAGAGCCTCTTTGGTCATGACTGGATGGGAAACAATCTCCAGGCCTGAAAGATTTGGGGGTTGGGGTATAAAGGATATAAAATCTTTTAGTATGGCCCTGAGGGCAAAAAGCCTGTGGAGGTGTATTTTTAACAATAATCCATGGTCAAAGATTTCTTTTGTGAAGTATATCAGAGGGGATCGGCTGGCTTGGATCAGAATGCATATGCCTATGTTTTCTGGATGTTCTCCTTTATGGCGTGGACTTCTAAAGGTTTTTGGTTGGATTCTGGGTGATCTGAGGTGGCAGGTGGGTAATGTTAAAGTATAAGAATTGGGGAAGATAATATTCTGGGCATTGATGGTACTGTTCGTATTCCAAATAGGATTTTGGATTATTTAAAGATTTATGGCCTTTATTCTTTATATAGTATCAGATGTGAATCTGGTTGGCTTAGTTCATATGATCTAGGTTTAGTTGGTGATGATGCTTTATCTTGGGATTCCTTTGTTCGTGCACTTGGCTCGGCTGGTGTGTCTTTGTCTGAACAGGCTGATAAGTTGGTGTGGATTGATAATGAGAAAACTGGTGTGGTTTCTGCCAAGACAGCCTATGACAGAATCATGCAGGAGAAGTATATTTTTCCCCAGCACTGGTGGTTCAAACAGATTTGGAAGTGGAATATTGCTCTAAAACATAAGTGTTTTTTATGGCACGCTTTGCAAGGTTCTTTGAAAACTTGGGATAATCTTTTAAAGCGTGGTTGGTGTGGTCCAAATTGGTGTATTTTATGCAAGAAGGAATCTGAATCCATCAACCATTTGTTTGTGGATTTCTCTTTTGGGAAAAATGTATGGGATTTCTGCTGTTCGAAATTGGCAATTACAAAGGTTTGGGAATCAAATACTTTTGGTGAGTCTATGTTGAATTGGTTTCGGTCTTCAAAGGAGAATATGCATGTACCTATTCTTATATCTTGGGATATTTGGTATTTCCGCAACATGGTCACTTTTCAAGACAAAGAACCTGATGTTGGGGCTTGCGGTCATATTGTATTATACTTATTCCAATACTATCCTGCTAATACAAATTTGGTAGAGAAGAGAAGATGTGGTCAGTTTTCTTTCACTGTGAATCAGCCTACTATTTTCTTTGATGGGGCAGCGCAGTATGGAATTTGTGCAGCAGGGGGTGTCATTTATTTAAATGAGAGTCATTATTTCACTCTGCGTCTCAATTGTGGATCTGGCAGCAATATGAAAGCAGAGCTTCTCGCTCTGTGGTGTTCGCTGAAGTGTGCCAACAACTTTGGATTGGTAAATCTTTTGGTTTTTGGTGATTCACGTGTTACTATAAAGTGGGCAACAAAAGATTATGATCTGAATGTTATTGCTCTATCTCCCTGGTGTAGACGTGCTCGTGCAGAGATTGATTTGCAGGAACATATTTCCTTTTCACATATCTTCTGTGAACATAACAGTCAAGCTGATGAACTATCTAAACAAGCATTACTTGGTGCTGAAGGTATTTTGGTTTGGGAGGAATGGATGGACTCCATTTTGCTGGAGCGTGGAGAAGTTCTTTTTTACTAGAATGATAGAGAAAAGTATATATGTGGATCTGTAATTTTTTGATCTTTTGATGTAATTTTGTTTCGACAAACCTATGAGGGTGACAGTATATGGTCTTTGTGACATATGAACAGTTTGGATATTCCTTTTTTGAAAAAGGAGAAAATCTTTGTACTATTTGATTTCGAGGAATAGCAATAGTACGTTTTTTTTCGGTTGAAAAAAAAAAACAAATAATGTATTGAAAGCTTTTTGTTAGCAATTAATATTTTGCAGTTTTCTTAGCTCACTAAATTACCAATTCATTCTAAAGATGCATTTTTGGCTTTCGCAGAGGTAGTCTCATAATTTTGCTTTATTATTAGTTATATGGTGTTAATGATATCCAATAAATCTTTGAATTTGCAGGACATGTTGAGTTATCTATGTATTAATTAGCATAGGGTTATTGTTCGTGGTTTTTTCTGGGGCATCCCTTTGGCAAATGGTTGAAGGAGCTTGGAAACGTATGATCAAAACAAATTAACATGGATCATCCTCTAACGTGAAATGTAAGAAAAGGAAACTGGGTGGGCATATTAATATTCATTTTAGTTTTTGTTGTTTATTCTTTTATACTTGAGGATTGGGGTCTATGGGTGGGCATATTAATATTCATTTTAGTTTTTGTTGTTTATTCTTTTATACTTGAGGATTGGGGTCTATGTCTAAGGTCAGAACTAAATACACAGAATAAACAATAGCCAAAATAAACACTCATTAGAGATCATAGTATATGCAAATTCAACTAAAAGAATATGAAGCAAATAAAGTTTGACACATACAAGAAAATGTTTTTTAACTTAATGAATGAGTTTGAGCAAATAAGTTTTAAACAAATTGTCTAAATAAAGAAGTTTATAAAATTTTAGATTGGTGTTTTTTTTTTGTAAGTTGTAGAGGAAAATTTAATAAACAGAGCTGAAAAAGATGGTGAAAATTACATATGTATATGAAGAGTCAAGCGCCGATTTGGGAGGCCTCAGGTGATGAAGCCACCATCCCAGTCGCTCAAAGATACTGAAATGACTGTCATTATACAAAAATAAGACCTCCTGGGTGAGGCCAACCCAAAAAAAAGGCTGGGTCTTTTTCCAAAAAAATATGTCATAATGTCAGGGAGTTCTAGATAGCAGATTGTAAAAGATGTAGAAACAAAAAAGCTGAACATTACAAAAATAACTCGAAGCTGGAGCGGCCCATCTAGGGGTGTGCTTCTGCAAATGATGCTTCTAGTTCCTCCTCAAGGATGGGACAACCTGCATAGTAATCTTCAATTGTCCCCGGAGAGGGGAGAACAGGGGAAGAGGGTCCAGGTGTATCGTGACCATCTTGCACCGCATGGTTGGCCAGCATAGCAGGTGGCTAAGCCGCATCCTTTCTTATGAATATGGTTGTCATTGATGATACACCATTAATGACAAAGCTTAAAGTATGGACAAGAAGAACATGAGTGAGTATGGCACACCTAATGGGCCAAGAGTCAACCAAGAGTCAAATGACCCATGCTGTGGTCATTTGAAGATGATATGGATGACTTGGAGAACAAACAAGCAAGCTTGAAGACATGACAAAGATGACATGGAAAAGACAAACCAAAGTGGACAAGGGACATGATAAGGATGAAAACTCATGGTGTGCATCTAGAAGATCATGGCGTGCATTTGCTGGAAGTATTTATAGCCTTGGGCATGCATTTTATAATGCTTTTTGGCGAGCATTTTCATAAACCTTTGGAGGGCATTGTATGTGGAATGGCGTGCATATTTTGAAGGCCCTTGGCGGACATATGGAGAGGCCATGAGCGGGGATCCTTATGTACCATGGGCGTGCATCTTATGTAACCCTTGTGTGCATTTTATGTGACATGGGCGTGCATAATTAATAGCCATGGTGTGCATTTTTGTGAAGGTCAAGAAGCATGTGTGTGCTTGGTTTTGAAGGCAAGAAACTAGCCCATGTGGGCATTATGTGACATAGCAAGAAAACCACCACGAGATAGGTTAAAGTGGTGTTAAATCCACTTGGGATAATAACCAAATAATTATATTTGATGAGTGATATGTGGAAATAAAAATTAAAATATATAAAGATATATTTTGTGAATATTATTTAGAAAAATAAAAGACAATGTGACATGTCGGCCTCCAGAGTTTAAAGAAATATTATTTGATGGAATAAAAAAAATATATATAAATAAAAAGAAACATACATTTTGACAGGTCGGCTCAGAGAAAAAATCATGGAAAAATCAGTATATATAACCAGCAAACGACTTCATTTTGTGTGGAGAAATTTCGGATTGTTTGGGGAGCTATGATTTCGGGGAAAATGAAGATGAGGACAGTTTGTTGGTAAGGAGCAGGAGCAGTTACAGCTACAACAATGTAATTTCTGGTTTGTCTCTTACATCTATGCTAGATGAAGACATTGTGATGATGACTTGATGTTGGCAGCAAGCTAAAGGACAATATGATATCAATCCTTTTATCATTAACTTCTGGGTTGAACTACTGCTGATATGAACAGACAGTGTAAATACTTGAAGATATGTTTTGCATGTAAATAATACAAAGACTTGAAGCTGGACAGACTGCTGTTATTTATGTGATTAAGATATGCTCAGCTTGAAGATAAAGACATACTCAGGGTTGAAGGATGATGTGGACAGCAGCATGAAGACATTGTTTTCTGGGTTTCACTAAGACAGTGACAAAATATGCTGATGATGTGTTCAAGTTGACTTATGACTAGAATGATTAAGATGTGGAGATATGCTGAGATAGGGTTGGATATTTGTCTTAAATAAAGATATATTGCTATGGTGATTGTCATGTGGATAGTAAACAGAATGTTGTGTTCTTGGGAAAAATGAAGAGGGACTTACAGGCAATTTGATGTGGATGATAAAGACGTTGTGCATGACAAACTGATATTTATTTGAGTACCAAGACAGTTATGATATGTTGAGTAGAACACCGATGATGTGCATGGATAGAAAAGTAATTGATTGATTTGATGAAGACATGGTGGACAGAATGATGAATGAGATGATGTGGATAAAGACATGACTGTAATGAAATGTAATGTATGTACATATGATTTGCAAGCTGGGTCTTGTATCTACTTATTAGTAGGATCTAAGAAGAACTAGGCTGGGTCCTAGATAAAGAGTTGGTGCTCTTGTATTTCAGTTGGTGCTGAATTGCCTCACGGTTGTAGCCATTGAACCAAATACTAAATATTACAAAATCATATCTTGTCTCTTGTGCAATGTGTTGTTGATTATATGTCTTATTTTGATGAATGACTAATGATGTATATTATTGATGGATATGATAAAAGTAAATGTCTGAATGAAGGAATAAGGTTTGATTGAAGTTGAAAATTGGATTAGGAGTAGGCTCACTGATTCACCCCCCCCCCTCTCAGTGAGCAGTGTGTCTAACAATTGGTATCAGAGCAGGCCTTCAGCATAAGCCTAACAAGATCAAAGAAAATCAGTAGACACAATATGGAAGGATCAACAAAGCAAGAAGAAATGAAGGATTATTCGGAAGACGGAGTTCCATTACTCAATGAATCAAATTATGAGTCTTGGATCATCAGAATGAAGCATCATGCAATGTCAAAGGGCTATGACATCTGGAAATCAATTGAAGGGGGAGTAGTTAAGAAGCCACTTGAAAGCAATGAAAAGGGATTAAGCTTAATCTTGATGGCCTTGTCTCAATCAGAGAAGGAAAGACTAGATGTTGGAAAGTACACCTCAGCTAATGAACCCTGGAGCACACTTGAAAGAGAGCACAAAAGGAAGGTTCAAAACATTGACAAAGAAAATAAATTCAAGACATCTGAAGATGAAAATTAAGTAGAGAAGAAGGCTCAAGCATCAAGCACGAACTCTTCTATTTGCAATATTTCGGAAATCAATGATGTTGCTCTAGTGAAGGTTGAAGAAGATGAGTTGTTAAAACTCAAAGAGGCATTTGCAAAAACTCTATTGGATAAGGATTTCAAAACCAATATAAGGCTTAAGAAGAAGATTATGGGGGCATTTGAAAAATACCAAGAGGAGACAAAAGCTTTATTCATGAGCTTGAAGGTCAAGAATAATGATTTGCAAGGTGAGTTGGAAGATAAAGATCTTGAGGTCAAAAGGTTGAAGGATCAACTAGGAAATAAACAAGAAAAGACTGATGTGGATCTTAGAGAACTTGAAGAGACAAGATGGGTTAACCTTGATCTGAAAATTCAATTGGAGGAGGCTAAAAGAAGAGAAGAAGTATTGAGGAGTCACTTGGATGAAAAGGAGAAGAGAAATGAAGAGCTTGAGATGGAAGTTGTTGGTCTCAAGAAGAAAATTGAAAAATCAGACTATCATGAGAAGTTCAACAGCAACTCGATTATGTTGAATAAATTATTGGATTGCCAAAGGTCTCCCCATGACAAAACTGGCATTGGGTATAAAAGGTAGAATACAATCTAGAAGAAGACAAGTGGTCTCCAAAGAATCCAGAAGCTGGTCCATCAATGACCAAGGATGCATCTCATGACAACAAAGATGTTGATTGTTCAAGGACATATCAAGGAGCTAGGCCCAATCCTCAAAGCAAAGAGACAACTCCATGTTGGAATCAAAGTCCAAGGTATGAAAACAAGTTCAATGGTTATTGTTTTTCTTGCTCTAATTATGGTCATAAGGCTTTAGATTGTAGATCCTATGGAAGAAGAAGTGCTGGAAGCACGAATGGGAAAGTTAGGTGTTGGGACTGCAATCATATTGGACATGTGGCTACTAACTGTCACACAATGAGGTGCTACTCCTGTAGTGGCTTTGGTCACAAAGCCCAAGAATTCCCAAGTCAAAGGAGTCAACCTAGGAGGAGTTCTTCATACACATCAGCAAGAAGATCCAATGATTCATGGAAAGGAAAGAGTACAAAAAGAATTGAAGATATGAAGACAAGTTCACACAGCCAAGGACATTCTAAGATATGGGTGAAGAAAAACATTTTGATTGATCTAAATGAAGTAGATAATAAATGTACAAGTGGAGATGGCTGCCATATGGCAAGCCATACTTGAAGTCTTTCAAAAGAATTTGAGTATACCTCTAGTCCATGGAATTGGAGGATGAACTCAAGGAATGATAATGACCACTCCAAGCAAATCAGGTCCAAGGATCGTGGCATGATTATAATGGTAAGGATCTTGAACGGTTGAAGACTCCTTCATTTATTGATATATTGTGTACATATCAGGTCCTTAAATTTGATGGAGACAAGATATTTCCCAATGGAGAAACTATTCAAGCTGGATTTGTCCTGCCAAAAGAAATTATTGCAGTTGTACGGCCACATGCTTTCAAAGCAGCAGATTATATGATGAGTAAGAGCTCAGATGACATAGATCAGAAATCAATTGTCAAGGATAACATGGAAATGAAGACATACTACCAACATCTACAGTATGTGAATATGTGCAAACAAAACTCACTAGCAGTATTGTCATAATGAGTGGAATCTACAGGGAAGCCAAAATGACAAAATAATTTCAGTCTGAGTGCAAAGTAAAGGAACCTAAGAGCTGATGCAAATCTACATAACAGTTAGTAGTGGTGTCAAAGACTATTAATGTTAATTCATAATCAGGATGGTGAGCAGCAATGTAGTTTCAAGTGTCGCTCGAATGTGTAAGAAGTTATGGACCTAATGGCATGAGTATTCCTCTAGACATCAGATAATAGTGTATGGCAGCTAGGAAGAATAAAAGTATATCAATGACTCTTTCTAGATATGGTTATGATGAGCAAGAAATCTATTGAAGAAATTAAGATATGCATGTGTAAGGAGGAGAATTCATGGAGAAGAGCTTTGAGTTCAACCACCACATAAGTCTGAGATTTTCGGGTATATCCTCTGAACATGTGGACAGACAACTCTGGGATTTTCGATGAAGAAAACAACTGTAGTTGAGGACAAGTTTTCCATCACTGAGGTGGATATGGGAGATGACTGTTTGAAGATATGGGAGATGCTCGCATAGGTTATTATGAAAGTTAAGAAATGCATACAGCAAGATAGTCTTCATATTTAAAAATGTCTGTACTGATATGAATACAATGCCCGCCTATTGAAAAGACATAGTAACCAAGTTTGGACCACGACAGATCCAAATCAGTAATATAAAGAGACAACTACAACAAACAAGAAGTAAAAATTCATAGCAAGCAGTAACCATGACAGAGGAGAGATACTAAGATGATGAGCAGACCTTTGGAATGACAACATACCATATTCAATGTGAACAACAGATCTTTAATGACTGAAAGTGGGATGTTTTGACAGTGAAACTTACAGCATAGTGACAAGTTGTCATTGATGCAGGCTTACCTTTTATGAATTCACCAGGCTCCAAAGGGAGTGAAGAAAATACAAGCAGACTTAACACCCGCATTCAACAAAGCAATTGCCTGCATCATTGACATAAATGCACGTAAGAGGTTAATAAGAGTTTGAAGTATTTTTGAAATACTCTTGAAGACATAAGTATGGAAAGATTGATGACATGAATACATTGATGATAATGTAGCTGTGATGAATTTAGTATGACAGTTCCAAATATTGATGGATCAGGTTGACCATTACAGGAATGTACTTGATAGAACAATGATATTGAACTTGATGGTAATTTTGATATCTTAATAACATGATCCTGATATCAATGTTTAGCAGACTCTTGACTTTGACAGTGACAATTTATTTGACATATGAAAAGGTTGAAGATTTCCTAAGGCAGTCTACAGCAGTATATTGCAGTGACTTGAATTGAAACATGAAGCTTGACATTTTTTGACATGCTTTAGTAATGACTGTGACAGCAGCAACACTCTTGGAAGTGGACATACATTGGCAAAGTAACACTTGTTATTTGTATGAGGAAAATAATGTGAAGGAAACATTCAAATGAGGACACCGTTTTCAGCATTATAAAGTTGTCAATATGAGAAGAAAGTTAAGTCATGATGACAAAAAAAAAAATTTCATCTCCAACAGAATGACATTTGAAGCTCACTTAGTTAAAAATATATGAAATATATTGATAGGAGGAGCATTGAAGTTTGAAGTATGCTTGGTTGTGCAAGAAGTGCCAATTGATGAATGAATTTGCTGATAGGGGGAGTGTGTTCATGAAAAAAAAAACCTGAAAATGAGCACACTTACAAGCAAGTTAAAGATTCGAAGTTTTGATGATGGTGCATGAAGTTTGAAATATTGAGGTATTAAGAGCTATGATGATGCTTGAATGTACAATCAAAAGTACACACATTGGTGTGTGAACAGTGATGTTTACAATGGTAAAAATATATAACAATTGGTATGAAATTAATTTGAAGAATTTCAATTTGTTGATGTTCTAAGCTCACGTTGAAATCAGTTCTTGAAGTTCTGAAGTTTTCTAAAGTATGATTCAAGATCACAATCCCTTGATGATGAGTTGATTGTGATGTGAGGTTGGTAATATGTGGATCATGGTTACAATGGCATGTAAAGCAAGAAAATGAAGAAGACAATTATGGGTTTATAAGGCATAAAGTTTTTGCAAATACAGTGGCACAGGCTGCTTTGACAATAGCATATCAGTTAGGGGGAGCACTTATGTGAAACTTGAAGATAGAAAGTGATGAAGTTGACATGGAAGCATTCAAAAAATTTGGGCATTGTGAAGCCTTTAATGGCTCATTGACCCTTTTTCATTAATGTCAAAGGGGGAGAGAAAGATTCAGTTGCCATCAATGACAAAGGGGGAGATTGATGAATATGGTTGTCATTGATGACACACCATTAATGACAAAGCTTAAAGTATGGCCAAGAAGAGCATGAGTGAGTATGGCACACCTAATGGGCCAAGAGTCAACCAAGAGTCAAATGACCCATGCTGTGGTCATTTATTTGAAGATGATATGGATGACTTGGAGAACAAACAAGCAAGCTTGAAGATATGACAAAGATGACATGGCAAAGACAAACCAAAGTGGACAAGGGACATGAAAAGGATGAAAACTCATGGTGTGCATCTAGAAGATCATGGCGTGCATTTGCTGGAATTATTTATAGCCTTGGGCGTGCATTTTATAATGCTTTTTGGCGAGCATTTTCATAAACCTTTGGAGGGAATTGTATGTGGAATGGCGTGCATATTTTGAAGGCCCTTGGCGGGCATATGGAGAGGCCATGAGCGGGCATCCTTATGTACCATGGGCATGCATCTTATGTAACCCTTGTGTGCATTTTATGCGACATGGGCGTGCATAATTAATAGCCATGGCGTGCATTTTTGTGAAGGTCAAGAAGCATGTGTGTGCTTGGTTTTGAAGGCAAGAAACTGGCCCATGTGGGCATTATGTGACATAGCAAGAAAACCACCACGAGATAGGTTAAAGTGGTGTTAAATCCACTTGGGATAATAACCAAATAATTATATTTGATGAGTGATATGTGGAAATAAAAATAAAAATATATAAAGATATATTTTGTGAATATTATTTAGAAAAATAAAAGACAATGTGATATGTCGGCCTCCAGAGTTTAAAGAAATATTATTTGATGGAATAAAAATATATATATATAAAAACAAACATACATTTTGACAGGTCAGCTCAGAGAAAAAATCACGGAAAAATCAGTATATATAACCAGCAAACGACTTCATTTTGTGTGGAGAAATTTCGGATTGTTTGGGGAGCTCTGATTTCGGGGACAGTGAAGATGAGAACATTTTGGTGGTAAGGAGCAGAAGCAGTTACAGCTACAGCAACGTAATTTCTAGTTTGTCTCTTACATCTATGCTAGATGAAGACATTGTGATGATGACTTGATGCTGGCAGCAAGCTAAAGGACAGTATGATATTAATCCTTTTATCATTAACTTCTGGGTTGAACTAATGCTTATATGAACAGACAGTGTAAATACTTGAAGATATGTTTTGCATGTAAATATTACAAAGACTTGAAGTTGGACAGATTGCTGTTATTTACATGATTAAGATATGCTCAGCTTGAAGATAAATACAGACTCAGGGTTGAAGGATGATGTGGACAGTAGCATGAAGACATTGTTTTCCGGGTTTCACTAAGACAGTGACAAAATATGCTGATGATGTGTTCAAGTTGACTTATGAACAGAATGATGAAGATGTGGAGATATGCTGAGACAGGGTTTGATATTTGTATTAAATAAAGATATATTGCTATGGTGATTGTCATGTGGATAGTAAACAGAATGCTGTGTTCTTGGGGAAAATGAAGAGGGACTTATAGGCGGTTTGATGTGGATGATAAAGACACCGTGCATGACAAACTGATATTTATTTGAGTACCAAGACAGTTATGATATGCTGAGTAGAACACTGATGATGTGCATGGATAGAAAAGTAATTGATTTATTTGATGAAGACATGGTGGACAAAATGATGAATGAGATGATGTGGATAAAGACATGACTGTAATGAAATGTAATGTATGTACATATGATTTGCAAGCTGGGTCTTCTATCTACTTCTTAGTAGGATCTAAGAAGAACTAGGCTAGGTCCTAGATAAAGAGTTGGTGCTATTGTATTTCAGTTGGTGCTGAATTGCCTCACGGTTGTAGACGTTGAACCAAATACTAAAGATTACAAAATCATATCTTGTCTCTTGTGCAATGTGTTGTTGATTATGTGTCTTATTTTGATGAATGACTAATGATGTAGATTATTGATGGATATGATAAAATTAAATGTCTGAATGAAGGAATAAGGTTTGATTGAAGTTGAAAATTGGATTAGGAGTAGGCTCACTGATTCACCCCCCCCCCCTCTCAGTGAGCAGTGTGTCTAACACTTTCTCACCATAGCATTCGCGTTGGTTGAGCCATCGTTAGGAGCCGTAGGTTCGCTGGTCACTGGTTATTTTTTCCAGGGATCTTTTGCGGGTTTCAAACTCATTGCTGCGCCCAAGGGAGAAGATGTCCCAATTCATGTTAGCATCCATTGTGCTCAGGCGTTCAGACGCTTTTGTCAAACTGTTTTTTATGTTTCGAACAATTCTAGTGTTGGCTCTCCTGCTTGCCTCCATTTCCTCTACTAAAGTACTCATCATATTTTTAATCATCCAATAGTGGTTGATAGCTCCTCCATTGCTTCCCGAGGCCAGGAGAGTCGCGACCTTGTGAGCTTCCCAACTGTCAAGGAGATTGCGGGTCCGAGCAGAAATACTCTCTGCGTAACCATCCATTACCGTCCAATCCGTAGCATTCCTTGGACGCCTTCCCGAGCTAGAACCTTTTTTGTTGCTACCACGACGGGGGGTGCCTCTTGTTCTAGTCATGGTATCTGTATGCTAGAGAGCTTCCAGGAACAGGAGCGCAGGGAGAGCCACGAGGAATAACCAGGCAGAAAACACAGCAGCAGAACAATTAGGTATGTCGATGCTTGGATTTAAGGAGCCAAGCCAACACACTTCCCTCCCACAAGGTCAATAAATGAAATAGGCTGTCATCCTTGGAAAAGGTGGCGAAATTAATGAAGCAGGTTCCTTCCAACGCCTTCGTCCATCGTCACGACGTCGTTAGCATGCAGTTGAGTGAAGGCCGAGTCTTGGGGCTCGTCCTCTGATCTTAAATGCTCGCCGTCGTCGTGGGGAGTGTGATAGCAGGTGGAGTGTCTCCAGGTCGGGATGGTACTCTCTGTCATGTGGCGCGGGTTGGTGCTGGTGCCAAGTGGAGGCTGGCCCGTGTGAGCATGGCTAGCACCCAGATCTGAAGATTTTAGATTGGTGTTTTTCTAAAACCATACACACTAAATTATATTTTCTAAAATTGTGTTTTTTTCTAAATTCAAATTAATTCTTTCTAATTTTTTTTTTGTTCTAAACCCATATTAATTCTTTTATATAAAAATAAACTTCTAGATCTAGGTTAATTCTTTCTAAAATCCTATTTTTTTCTAAATTGAAATTAATTCTTTCTAAAATCGTGTTTTTTTCTTAACCCATATTAATTCTTTTATATAAAAATAAACTTCTAGATCCAGGTTAATTCTTTCTAAAATCGTGTTTTTTTCTAAACCTAGACGAATTCTTTTATATAAAAACAAACTTCTAATAGTTCTCGATTGGCGATTGTCAGTTAGAGCAAAGTTGTGAACTGACAATCGAGATAATAATCTCTAAAAGTTGCAAAGTTGTTAACTGACAATCGAGATAAGAATCTCTAATTTTTTTATCAGTAGAGTTTGATTTTGCTTAACTAAGTTGAATGTTTGTTGAATGTCCTAATAAGGATCTCTAAATGTTTCATAATCAAAATTTGACTTTGCTACATGGCTATTGAATGTCCTAAACTAGAAATAAAGATAAGGATCTCAGAAAGCTTTACCAACAGAGTTACTAGTTGAAATTTCTACTTAACATTAACATTAATGCCTATGCTTTTTGCAGACAAATTACGATGTGACAAAAAAATAAGTTTCTTCCTTCTTGGTGTATACAAGAGTTACATTGCCATGTCAAATGTTCAAAATAAAATGAATAGTCCACGTTGCTCGAATAGAACTTGAGAACTATGATGAAGAATCCTGACTTCAAGATACTATTATTTTCTTTCACATGGCATAATATTTCATGAAATCCTTAACAATGTAGAATTGAAATCCCTCACAGAGTGTAAATTATCATTTATTTCAAATAGAGTTATTGCAAGGAGAGTAGTGAAGTGGTTTAACATTTCTAAAAATAGTAATAAAAAAATTCTTGTCTACTTATTAAACAAGGGAAAGCTGCGTTGCAGCATATTCCTTACCATTTGAGAGAGGGCCTATAACTCATAAGCCTTCGAGAGACATCGAAGAGCTAACTCTTAGGCAAAATATTGAATGAGTGGGTTGCTTAAAATGATGTCATACTTGTACATGTGCTTCATAGAGGCCAGAGTATCTATTTGGATGTACAAAGTATTTATGAATGATTTGATAAGTAAATGTTTCAGGTCAAAGTTATTATTAATTATTAAAACATATATTTATAACAAAATTATTAGGTTTGGAACATTATTGATAAGAAGTAGAGGAATAACTGATAAGAAGCAGAGCACTATTCAAAAGGCCTCGAACCCCAACTTTCATCGACGAAACAACTGATGAGAAGTGGAGCACTATTGAAAAGGCCTCCCACGCTAGCTGTTATCGAAGAAAAATCTGATAAGAATATTCAGAAGACCTCCAACGAAGTGCTAAGACCAACTGCAATCAAAGCAACAATTGATAAGGCCTATGATGATGTTAGGAACCTATGTAAACCCTTCTCTTTACTATGTTAGTATATTGTTATTGGACACATATGCTTTGTAAGTCGTTCCGTAGTATTTGTTGATCCGTAGTTTATATTAGCCCATAGTATTGGACGCATATGCTTTGTAAGTCGTCCTGTAGTATTATATGTCCCATGGTTTTGACTCATGGTATTGGGCATAGACTTAGTATTTAAGTGTGTGTTGAGGTCATTGAAGGCACCGTGAAGTTAATTGTATTGAGCTTGCTCAAAGGAGGTTGCCCCCTCGAAGTGGCCCGTGATAAATATAAAAGTGATTCTGTTCTGTTATTTCTGATATCTTGTGTATTTTCATTAATTAATTATTGCAGGTTCATCACATCTGGTATCAGAGCACTTTCCTTGGCACAAGTGGGAATTTTTTTTTTTTTTTTTGGGCGGCGGCTTTCAGATCAATTTCTGAAACTTTATGCACAAAATCAGAAGAAACCGATTGCATATATGAATTCCTCTTTCAAAAATACGCAGTTTCAAAAAACAAATCATCTCATTTGGAGTTCTAAAAGTGGAGATATCGCGGATTTAAAATCAGCAATTTTTCAGAATTTCGGTGGCGGCCGCGGAAATTGTGGCGAGAAAATATTTTGACCGAGTGCCCAAATTTCTATTCGGCTTTCATGGGTAGAAGAAGAGTGGTTGTTCCAGTTCCGGAAACATGCTATAATAGCGATTCTGAGCAATATAGATCCAGTTTTTGAATATTGGGTGGAATTTCTGCCCAAATTTTTTCTGTTGCAGGTTCGGATTTGGGAATCATCCCTATCCGCTTAACTGTGGGAAGCACTTGGGCATAAGCCCTAAAACTCATTGTGAGGAGTACCACAGGAACCCCGAAGTAGCTGGCCCATTGAGAGGACCTGCCAGCGAAAAGGGCAATGACCCCTACCTGATTGACTAGTTCCCACCCGTGATGTAAACCAAGAGCTGTCGTTTGTGGCAAAGCGGTTATCAGTTTTAACTGAGTCGTGGAGTGAGGGGTACTGCCCCAATACGCAAGTCGTCAGACAACATTGGTGGCCGAGTGAAACCCCTGAACTGTTAGGAAGCCGCACATACTTATGGTCCATATCTACTTTCAGCTGAACTATTGTTGATCACTGCTGCGCCATTTCAGATCCATTTGCAAGCCGTTCCAGATTCAGCCGTTTTCAATCCATTTGGCATTGTTCCAGATCCCTTTCGAGCCATAGCCGCTCCAGTCTGGAAAAAAAAAAAAAAAAAAAACCTGGTTATGGTTGTCACCCGTGCAGGAGCCAACACCATGGAGGAAGCACTTGCAGCCATCCAAACCAAACTCCAAGGTCTGGATGAAAAATTTCTCAGCCTCCATCTTCAGCATTCAACCATGAACAATAACCGACAGCCAGAATCTTTTGCAGCCACCGGGTTCTCTTCTTCCAACAATTTTCGTGGGCCGAAGCTTGATTTTCCTCGCTTCAATGGTACTGATCCGACGAGATGGATATACCGAGCAGAACAATATTTCAGTCTGCACAATACTTTTGATGTCCAGAAAGTTCCACTTGCATCCTTTCATTTGGAACAGGAAGCCCTTCAATGGTACCGTTGGTACATCAAAGCTCATCCCAAGCCAAACTGGACAGATTTTTGCCAACTCATTTTGCCACGATTTGGCCCTAGTGCTTTTGATGATTTCACAGGAGCACTCACTAAACTTCACCAAATTGGCATAGTGAGAGAGTATCAGACAGAATTTGAGAAATTGGCCAATCACACAGAAGGATTGTCTGATGAATTCTACAGGAGTTGTTTTATAAGTGGTCTCAAGGATGAAATTCGCTCAGAGGTCAAACTGTTTTGTCCCAACACAATGATGGAAGTCCTAGGGTTGGCTAATCTGGCTGAGGACAAGATTGCAGCTCAACAACGCTCCAAACCCACCCTTGTTCCCTTCAGAAATATGGGTTCCCAACGACCTCGCATCACGCTTTCTCCTCAACCAACTCCTATCAAGCATTTGTCTGAAATAGAAATGCAGGCACGCCGAGAAAAAGAGCTTTGCTATAATTGTGATGAGAAATTCACTCGGGGACATAGATGTGTTCAACAAAAGCTCTATCTCTTGGATGTGGATTCTCTGCCTGCCTTAGAACTTGGTGAAGCAGCTACAGATACAGTGGATGATCAGATCGACATTCAACACCCGCCTGTTGACACCCCATTTCAGGACAACCCACCTGAGATCTCTCTCCATGCTGTAACCGGCGTCACCACCCCACAAACAATGCGGGTCAGGGGATACTTCAAGAAGCTCCCTCTTACCATATTCATTGATTCTGGTAGCACTCATAACTTCATTGACCCTCGGATTGCCAAACAGGCTGATTGTTTCGTCCATCCTTGCTCCAGCTTTGAAGTCATGGTTGCCAATGGGGCACCTTACCTTGCAAAGGGAAGTGTCACAATGTGCGTATCTCTATGGAAGATTATAACCTATGCTCTGACGTGTTTTCCTTGCCCTTAGGCGGATGTGATGTGGTTTTGGGCGTTCAATGGTTACGCACACTTGGCCCCATCTTATGGGATTTTGCTGAACTTTGGATGCAGTTTAAAGTCAATGGGGCACAACACAAATTTATGGGCTTACAACCAGGGTCTCTCTGCATCATCAGTTCACATCGCCTGGAAAAACTCCTTAAGAAGAATTCACATGGTGTCATCGCTCAGCTCAATTCCATTCAGATGCACCCATCAATAGTCTCCACTACTTCCTTGGATAGATATGCAGGTATCTTTGCTAAACCAATGCGCTTGCTACCTTCACGAGACCTTTCTGGTAAGAATTTAGCCACATCTACCTCTCAGCAGGAAACGATGGCTATTTTGCATGCAATACAGAAGTGGAAGCCATACCTATTAGGGAATTATTTCTGCATCAAGACTGATATCCCGAGTCTGGAAAATTTTCTGGAACAATGGGTCTCCTCCCCAACACACCTGAAATGGGTTATCCACCTCATGGGTTATCCCTATGTGATCACTTACAAGAAGGGTAAGGACAATATGGTGGAAGATGCTCCTTCTTGCACAATTGATGACCCAGTTTCTCTTACAACTCTTTCTCTGCTTGTTCCAAATTGGGTGCAATATGTTCAACAGGGCTCTCTCTTTTATGAACTCCATGCTTCTTCATCAACAGGGCACTCTGGGTTCTGCAACAGGTATGACCAAGAACAATGTAACTTCTTTTGGCAGGGACTAAAAAGGACAATTCAACAGATGGTGGCTGAGGATGATACTTTCCAAGTCAACAAGGGTGAAACGACACTCCTTTCGGGATTGCTCAAACCCTTGCCCATCCCTAAACAGCTTTGGCTAACTATTTCTATGGATTTCCTAGCAGCGCTCTGGTGGTACAATACCACATCTCACAGAACACCATATGAAGCGGTCTATGGACAAACACCGCCAGTTCTTCTTCCATACACCCTTAGCAGCTCCCCAGTTCAGACAATTGACTCGGTTCTTCGAAACCGCAATCAGATTCTTCTCATTCTGCAGGACAATCTTCACATGGCCAGAATTCGCTTGAATCAACAAGCCGATCAACACCATTCTGAGCGCATTTTCCACGCAGCTGACAGGGTTCTTCTTCATCTATAGCCTTCCAAGCAATCCTCCTTGACACTCCAAAGGTGTCAGTGGCCTGAAATGCAACCCGAGGATGCTACCGGGGAACCACTCCTTCAACTTCTGCAGCAATTTCTCCAACCAAAGCTTTGAGGACAAAGCTTTTTCTAAGGGAGAGGGGATGTTAGGAACCTATGTAAACCCTTCTCTTTACTATGTTAGTATATTGTTATTGGACGCATATGCTTTGTAAGTCATCCCGTAGTATTTGTTGATCCGTAGTTTCTATTAGTCCATAGTATTGGACGCATATGCTTTGTAAGTCGTCCCGTAGTATTATATGTCCCATGGTTTTGACTCATGGTATTGGGCATAGACTTAGTATATAAGTGTGTGTTGAGGTCATTGAAGGCACCATGAAGTTAATTGTATTGAGCTTGCTCAAAGGAGGTTGCCCCCTCGAAGTGGCCCGTGATCAATATAAAAGTGATTCTGTTATGTTATTTCTGATATCTTGTGTATTTGCATTAATTATTTATTGCAGGTTCATCACAGATGAACTGCTGAAAGGGTCTGCACATCCCTTGACTGTGCAATTATACACCTATACAGAGTCATAGACACATTCCGCACCTACACAAGGATCCATCAGGATGTTTAACAAGTTCTTCACAACGAATAAGGTGCTCTTCGAACTCACTTTTCAGTGTTTTGAACATAATTTAAATATAAGTTTGAAAGAATCGATATCTATAATACCCATCTTGAGAAAGAGGAAAAAAAAAAAATCCATAGCTGCAAAATTGAATTGCCTTTCCTAGATGAATAATATTTCTTTTAGATCAAAGGGTCTTGGCTGCATAATCTTAGTTTCATATCTCATATTCTTTAGATGCATAAATTAGATTAGTCCCATCTTCGAGCTATGTAAGACACCTTGACTGTTCTTTTCCTTCAAATTTTCATGTCTCTATGAAATGTTAGGTTCATTGCAGATTAACTTCTTTTTCAATTTGTTAATAGGGAAAATGCCCCATTTCTTGTTTCAGATCAAGGCTTTGGAGAGGAAACGTGTTACACACATGTAAGTTTGGAAATTCGTATCGTTCTCGCAAATCATCCAATGAAAATGAAGAAAACATACTTCATGTCAAAATCAAACCCGCAACCCAACAGTGTGGGATGTTCTTCACTCATTGAGGGTAAGTGACCAGCCATGAGATGAGAGCAAAGGCAAGTTAAATAGGATGATGAATCTAATTTGGCCATATTGTTTGTGCTTTTCTCTCTCATGAGTCGGTATAGAAAAACATAAGAAGACTCAGAGGCATGTTAGAGATATTTTGTGCTATGATCATTAACACCAGTACCGCCCCTACAACAATGTTTGAAGGCATGTTAGAGAGATTTTGTGCTACGATCATTCACACTAGTACCACCCCTGCAACAATGTTTGTTCACACCAGTACTGCCCCTACAACAGTGTTCATTCACACCAATACCGCCCCTGCAACAATGTTCATTCACACCAGTACCTCCCTTGCAACAATCAAATATACAAACTGTTTTTTTGCATTTTATCACTAAAATTTATGTGTTCCTCCAATACATATACTGAAGAGAAAATATATTGTTACACTAGAAGTTGAAACTGAGGATGGGGGAAATTCAGTATAAGGCTCTACGAGGATTTAATGTAAAGGGAAAAAACAATATGGTAATTCAAATTCAGCTCTTCCTAGTGCCAGAAATGCTTTAGTCACTCGTGAACACTACATAAATATTGTAAGAACATAAAAACATATTAACTCCTCGCTATGGAGAGAATGGGCTTAGTATGCATTAAAAAATGTGAGGAAATGATCACCATGAGCTACTTTTGGCTTGTCATTCTAATTACACATAGCATTCAAGAACATAAGCGAAAGGAGCAATGGCCAATGTAGCAACAACTTGTATATGTGACCAAGATGTAGGGATTCATTCCATTGATGAGAGCAGTTCTAGTGATGATATTCATGCCTACATATGACCCTAACTATAATTTGGGCAAGATGGGGCTTGGATTTCTCCATTCTTTTTTTTGGCCTATTGATCATGGGGTTTTTCCCATATATTCTATACATTCCGATAAATATCATGATCGATTGGAAAACCATTTATAATATTTCATGGAGGACACACCTACAAGTAAAAAATGAAGAAAGGGATTCATGAGACAGATCGTTACCCCATGTTCAGGTTGTATTAAACAAATATCTAAGTGAGCTCAAGTTCTACTTTTCTCAAATTTAATATACTTCAAATAATAACAATTGAGAACGGTGTGTTCGCTTAGATATATTTACTAGAAATTAAGAAATATAACAATAGGTATAAATTAACAACAAAAACATGTCTACAAAAACACATGTCTCTGACCAGCTGTCTTCAAACTTCGTGTGTCCGTGCATTAAAACATGTTCAGTGAAAAATACAGAATTAAATTAAAAGAAGATAAGTAATCTATTACCATTAGGGTAGTTGATGAAGAATGAATGATCTGAGATGCGACTTTTTACCCTTGAGGAAGTTTGTTCGACTTGCTTTGAATTTCAAGGGGTGTAAAAGGCCATTGTTATTGATATTGGTTGCCTTATAATCCGTGAAGCCATCCACCATGTCCTATGTTCCATATGTAGGGATATGATTATAGTTGGTGAACCTGTTAGGATATTTTAATACTCCATCCTTGTCCTACATAGCATTATTTATTTTTCCTAGTAGTTGATGATATCATTTACCACCTAGTGGTGTGCATATGTCATCCAAGATCCATCTACCACCTTCTGAGCCCTGCATGCATTATTTTAGGACCACTTAGGTGAGTTCCCTATTTTATAGGAACCTAATGAGTGTCCTAGCACAATCCACCTGAGTTAGCTGACTCTTGTGGGGGGTTAGAGCTTCGGATGCCACTGATTGTGGCCTCATGCTCCCATTTATGATTGACATGCATGACAAACTCACTATTCCGACCTCCTTAGTCAGTTAACTGATTGTGACTTCAGTTAGATGAGTTTAGGTTCAGTTTAGTTGAGTTTGAGTCTTTCAGTGCACTCCAGTGGTGACAATTCTTATGCTAGACCAACTGAGGTTTGAATTCTCCTGTGTTTTTTAATTCTCTCCATGTAACATCCCGAAAATTTACAATTTTTATTTATTTTTAAAGTAGCAATAATTACTGAATTTGCTAATGCGGAAAATAAAATAATAGTTAAATCTTTTAACTAAAATAATTAATGATAACGACACATCGTAACTCTTAAAACAAATTGCGATGATAGTTGTATTTGCTAATGCGGAATAAAACGGATACTAATCTTTTAACAAAAGACAATTTACGGTCCTAAAACAAAATACATCTTCATATCTGCTTGTGTTTAATTGTAAACTACATGCTGTAAATAGGTTTGCATTATGATTATTGTCTTGGTAAAGTACTGACAGTTTGCTTTTGAATGATGACGAAGGGGTCCTACGAGGTACCCTGAGGTTTACTTAGCTACGTTTAGCCAAAGCATTTGAACATGTTTCATTGTGTAGAAATGCAGGTAAGAATAATACGACAATTCAAGTGTTTAAGAGTAAATATGTTTTTCAATTCATCGTCAATGTATTGTGAAAAACTCTAAGTACCTCCTTGCATGAAAGTTATTGAAGGTATGGATCTTTGTCCTACTTCTCATTTACGTGCTAGTTTACAAGCTTATGAGTGCTATTAGAATCCTGTCGTCATTTCGTCATTATGCAAGGAATGGTAATAACATGCACACTCTCTATGTGAATAATTCGACTTATACGCTGTTTTACATTATGAAAACTTGATCCCAATATTATTTCAGTGCGTGGATTTTAACTCGCAACTATCAAAATAGCTATGGTAGCTCCTATAATTCTCCATTATAAATGCATATAGAACTATGCTAAAATAGCAATGTCTATTATAATATTAGCATCATATTATGATAATACTAATGTGAAATTGCTACACTAAGGGAATTAGACCTTTCTATTTTATTATTTAAAGATTGTATATGTTATAGGACCTTGTAAACTAGAGATAACAATATGAACCAATGTTACGATGTGTATAATATGGAATCCTTACTATACACTAAGTATTGAATAACTTTTATGAATGCGATCTATATGGATATGTAGTCATATAGTAAGCTATGCAACCATAATAACTTGGTATTTTACGATTAAAACCTTTGGATAGTATTATAAAAACAAGTATCGACTTTATACATGGAAATGCAAAGAATTAATATGTTGAAAACCCTAACTGGTACTGCGATGTGATAAGGGACAGAAATTGAATGTTTAGCGTGCTGGCTGGTTTTCGTATCAGGTCAAGCATTAAAGTCATCTGCCTACAACGTTGAGTGGATTTCCTAGTTGGTGCCATCGTGGCTGTAGTGCATGATGGTAGAAATCCCAAACGCTATCAAGGTGTCCAGATGTACACTAAAATGAACCTTGGTTGATAGAGCTGGATGTCATGATGGTTGTGAAAATTAATAAGATATTAATGTAGTTGATGCCCAAACTTCAACGCGTTGGGTTGGCATCATCTCCATCGTTGATCTCATATGCCTTGGGCTTTGGAATTGTAAAACCCTAGACTTGGTTGTGATTTGCACCGAAGTGGTTTTCTTGGCTCTCATTTCGCTTGAGTGGTGGTAAGGGTGAGAGGCCGACAGCGTGCTACAATGTAGGGTTTTAGTAGTTTGCTTCTCGGAGGACTCCTTTCCCGAGTTCGATCCTTGGGCTTGTTGGACAAAAAAAATTGTAGGTGTTTGTTTTCTTGAAGAGCCAAGCCCATAGTTAACCCTTTGTAATGTTTTTAGGAAGTTGTCTCAGGGTTTGTGATTAGTTCTTGAGAGTGGAGTTTGAACCAGAGATCGATTTAGAAGGAATGGTAGAAGATTCTCAGAGTCTAAAACGTCTATTCAATGTGTTTACTAGATGGCTTCTTCGTTATCTATTACCAGTGTCTTAAACTTGGAATGATGTTTGCACAGGTAATGTTTCAATGAAATGGTGATGGTGTTATCTATTGTTTGTTATATTAATAACTTTGCATTCCTTGTTTAACCTCATAACGATTTCTGTGGCAGGTCTTTCATTTCGTCAAAGGTTTACAGGGTTCAAGAAATTGTGGGAGAAAGACTGCTCGACCACCGGTAAGCCTCGGTGGTTCTTTACTTCGTAGGTTCTCTTGGCCCGGCGTGGTCGATGCTTGATGTTTGGCATAAAGTTGTAATGGTTCCTGGCAAGTTTTGGCCGGTGATTTGTTTTTGGAAACCAACAGACCTAGAGGATGAGATCCTTGGCTTTTCTTGTTACTTTGCTTTGTCACTGTAAAATTTGGTTGCAGCAAAATACTTTGTTTAAAATGTAAATACTAAAGGGATGAGCCCTCATCATTTTTAATGAATACAATGTTTAAGAGACTTCATAAGGTTTTTCTATGCGATGTATAAGTTTGGCTAAATCGATATAGTGTTTTGATGAGAGTTGTGAGCCATGGACTGATTCATTTCTATAGATAGGAGATTCTGTTGTTACGATACTTATAATTTTGTCTTTTGAATGGAGAAATGGAACTGCGTCTGGAGTAAACATAAATGGTTTCTAGGTTTATATAACTTGATAGTTTGTTTAGGAACTACTACGTTGATTTTGGCCGAGAGCCGTGGCTAGCTTGTTTTATAAGTGATACCCTGTGATCGTTTTGTTTAAATTTTGAAAAGGTGTTAAGACTCAGTTTTAGTATTGAATCTTTGTTAGTTAAGATAATATGGTTGATAAAGAAAATCATATGACTTTTTCTGCAACTCTGTCTTGTATAGATAGCTAATGTGTATGTAATAGTTTGAACGATAATAATATTTTGGTTTTGCAATTTAAATGTAATAAATTGATGTTTGCGTTTTTAAGTGTTGAGCTCTAAACTGACTGTAACAAAGTCTTAGGGTTTTTAATAAATAAACAAAATGTGAGTATTTGCAAACTTTGCAAAATGCGAGTAGTAGAACGATGAAAGTTTAAAGAAATAAAACCTAAAATAATTCTATTCTGCGAAAATGGAAATAGAACATATTGTTTTAAATAATGGAAACAGTGCTAAGTTTAAACCTTAAATTTTTTATGAAGAAATGAACTGAGATTATAGTTCTTTATAGTTTATGAATGAAATGAAAAATAACACGCATATGTATTTTGAAATACAGTAGATGATTCCAGAATATAAACCCTAGATTTCTATGCAGAAATGAGATACTTATTTCCTAACCCTAGATAAAGGAAATTATTTAGTTGCCTATAAGATGTATTACTAAGTTTAAATCATGAATATCGATGAAGGAAACGCAATGAACTTATGATACTTTTATTGAATTTGAATGAAATGATAGTATAATGCAGTGTATATGAGAATCTAGGAAGAAGTAAACAACCTAAGTATAAACCCTAGGCTTTTCATACAGAAAATTACTATTCATTTCTCACAGTATGGGAAAATAAAATTAGAATGCTTATACTAAGAAATATCATTTCGATCCTAAATCTAGACATAAACTCCATATCATAGAACATGTTTATAAGAAAATTTAGTGATAGTCTACAACATTAGTCTCTTAAATCATTGGCAATCAGCCTATCAAAATCATCTATCATAAAATTTCCTTCTCTATACTAGAGTACTATGCAAAAGACAGCATGGGGGAAAATATAGAGAATATATTTAATCAATCATCCCCCTTACATAATCAACATTATACAAAGTCATGCTTAGGTCAGAAAATAAAACATTTACTTCTGCATACTATTAACTGTAAATACTAAACTTACAAGTGCAAAAAAACATATAATTGAAAATGAACAGGACAGAATAGTAGAACCTGATGAATGTAGGGAAACAAACAACCCAAGGAGCCTGTTCCACCCAACCTATTCCTGAAGACAACCAATTTACTTGCCTTAGGACCCCCGAGCTTGTTCACTGAACCACTAGGAAGAAGAATCTGTAGAAGCTTTAGGTCATCAATTTGCAGCAGCAATTTGGATCATTCGGTCCTACAGACTTAGCAGTCAAAGAGACCTGCACCAGCACCTCTGGTTCCTTCTCAAAAATATTGTAGCAGCCTTACAATGCACTTCCACTTAGCCTCCCTATTCGAATATCTCAGTGATCACCTGATGCACTTGAGGAATTATTTATGCAGAAAATAATGTAGAGCTGCTCGGTCAATTCGAATTGCCTTATCTAGGCTGCCTAGGCCTTTTAGTGGTTAACCTGGTCATTAATGAGCCATCATATCTTTTCCACCCACCTGGGTGATAATGCCACAAATTTAGGGGTAGTTGTCCCATAACCAATAGCTAGTGGTGGAGTGCAAATGTTGACATCTGTCCCATGCCTTCTAACAGCTTCCATTCCTCCTAGTGGGTCAGTGAACACTCATTTAACAGTTCCCTTGGGTGTTTGTCTCCTGTTTTAATTTACTAAATAATAATAATCAGTCATTACAATCATCCTTGACCAAATTTGGTCATAATTACAAAACTTTGTAATTATAATTTAATATAATTTTTTTGCAATAAAATAAATAGTCTCAAAATTTTGGGTAGGTGACATACACCCCCCCTTAAGTCTCAACATCGTCCTCGATGTTGTTTATTCACTCTCTGAGTGTTCTTGAAACAGAGCTGGGTATGCTGCCCTCATACTACTCTCCAACTCCCAGGTAACCTCTTCTGGGCTAAGGTGCTTCCACTGCACCTTTACCTGCCCAATGGTGCGATTTTGGAGTAGAGTTTCTCTCCTTTCGAGGATACAGTCCGGTTCCACCTGAAAATCGCCGTCTTGTTGCACCTGTACATCATTCCAATTTATAACATGAGTAACATCATGTACATATTTCTTTAAAACTGAAATAAGAAAAAAATTATGTATTTTTAGATTTGGTGGCAAAGCTAGTTGATATGCCACGGGTCCAACCCTTGACAAAATTTTGAAAGGACCACAATACTTGGGTGCCAGCTTGGCACAACTTCCCAATTTTAATGAACTCTTCTTTGGTCTTACCTTAATGAAAACATGCTCACCAACTTGGAACTCTTTATGAGTCCTTTTAAGATCTGCTTGACTTTTTTGCCTATCCTGGGAAGCTTTAAGATTTCTTTGTACCTGTTGCACAGTTAGTTCTATTTCCTTCAACAATTTAGGTCCTAAAATAACTCTATTAACTGGATCATTCCAAGAAAAGTTACTGGTGTATTACATTTCCTACCATAAAGAATTTCAAAAGGGATAAGCCTGGCTGATGCATGATAATGGTTGTTATATGCAAATTCTGCTAAATGCAAATAGTCCTCCCACTTACCAGGCTGGTCCTTAACATACATCCTTAGCATGTCTTCCAATATCCGATTCAATCTTTCTGTCTGTCCATCCGTTTGTGGATGAAATGTTGTGTTGAAGTTTAAGGTTGTATTCAACCCTTTAAACAAAGATCTCAAGAAGTTTCTAGTAAACTTAGAATCACTGTCTGAAACTATCACTTTTGGTATTCCATGCAATCGAAAAATCTATTTCATGAAAATTTCTGCAATGTCTGGAGCCTTATGAGTAGTTTTTACTAGTATAAAATGTGCTGCCTTGCTGAGTTTATCCATTACCACCATGATGGAATCATTTTGTTTCTGATTATTGGGTAGTCCGGTAACAAAATCTATGCTTATGATCTCCCATTTCCAGTTAGGTATAGGTAATGGTTGTAACAGTCCAGCCGAATGCTGATGTTCAACTTTTAATTTTTGACAGTCAAAGCATTTAGCTATATATTCTGCTACTTCATCCTTCATCCTGGGCCAATAATACTCTTTTCGTAACATAGTGATGGTTTTCTGATAACCTGGATGGCTAGAATAATGACTTTTGTGCATCTCATCTAAAATCAGAATTTTTATCTTTGGTACATTGGGCACATATAATCTGTTTTTGTACAGCAATAAGCCATTTTCTTTTAAATTGAAATCTACCATAGAATTTTTAGAATTATTTTCTGCTGTCTTTTCATGTAAATTTATGTATTCTTCATCTGTTTTAATCCCTTCAAAAATCTGATTTTTCAAATCTGTTGTGTATGTACTAATGGCTGAAATAAAATTTAACTTTGCATTATGACTTAAAGCATTAGTAACCTTGTTCTCTTTACCCTTTATATGCTAAATTTCAAAATCATATTCACTTAAAAAGGTTAGCCATCTAGCTTGTCTAGCATTCAAGTTCGTTTGATCTAGTAAATACTTCAGCCCCATGTTATCTGTCATCAAAGTAAATTTTTTGCCAATAAGATAGTGACGCCACATTTTCAAGGCGTGTATTACTGCTAATAATTCTAGATCATATGTAGAGTAATTTTTCTAATGTATTTTCAGTTTTCTAGACTCATATGCAATAACATGTCCTTCTTGTGTTAGGACTCCACCGAGTCTGTCATTACATGCGTCGGTGCATACTATAAAATATTTATTAGGATCTGCAATTCTTAGAATAGGTGTTGTAGTTAGTAATTCCTTCAACTTCTTAAAACTGTCTCCACACTTTTGATCCCATACAAACTTCTTCCCCTTCTTATGTAAGGATGTTATGGGGTTTGCAATCTTTGAAAAACCTTCTATGAATTTTCTGTAATATATTGTAATCCCCATAAATGATCGAACGCCCGTCACATCTTTAGGAACCGACCATTCATTAATGGATTTTATCTTATTGGGATCAACCGAAATTCCTTCCTTAGAGATTATGTGACCTAAATATTGAATCTTATCCTTGTGAAAGTCACACTTACTAAACTTAACATATAACTGATGATCTCTCAGAACTTGTAAAATAATACACAGATGTTCGTCATGTTCTTCCTTACTTTTAGAATATACTAGAATATCATCTATGAACACAATGGTGAACTTATCCAAATATTTGTGCAGAATATTGTTCATTAAGCACATAAAAAATGCCAGGGCATTAGTAAACCCAAATGGCATGACTACGAACTCATAATGTCCATAGCGAGTTCTAAAGGCTGTTTTAAAAATATCCTCATCCTTCATACGAACTTGATGATATCATGACCTCAAATCAATCTTTGAAAATATCGTTGCTCCACATAGTTGATCAAATAGATAATCTACGCGGGGAAACATATATCAATTCTTGATTGTCATCTTATTCAGTTGGCGATAATCTATACAAAGTCTTAAAGTGCCATCCTTCTTCTTAACAAAAATAACAAGTGCTCCCTAAGAAGACACGCTGGGTCTTATATAGTTTTTATCAATCAGTTCCTTCAACTGTGATTTCAACTCATTTAATTCCATCATATTCATCCTATATGGAGCTTTGGAGTTCGATACCGCACTTGGTATCAGCTCAATGGTAAAATCTAGATCTCTCTTTGGGGGTAACCTCAGAATCTCTTCTGGAAAAACATCACAAAATTCTTTTAGGACAGGTACATCTTCTAGTTTCAGTTTGTCCTCTTTTGTAATTGACTCTTCATGTACTACATTCACTTCGAACATCTTACATCCTTTTCTAAATGCTCTTTTACTTGCATAGCTAAAATCTGTCTAAGTGATGTCTTCTAGGAATACCCTTTACTTCTACTGTTTCTCCTTCATCATTTAGACAAGTAACACTTTTCTCATAATAATTCAAAATAACATGATGGGATTCTAACCAGTCCATTCAATTAAGATGTCACAGGATCCTAAAGGCAAAACATTTAACTTGGTTCGTGTCTTTAACTGATTCATAGATAAAACACAACTTTCAACAAAATCAGACACTTTTCTTTTTGTTCCTGTTGCTAGTCTAACTAACTAGGATTTATTAAATTTTTATGTTTTCAAATTAAGAATTTCTACAATATCAAGAGATATATAACTCAGGCTAGCGCCTGGATCAATCAAAATAGAAACTGGATGGTTTTGTAGCATACCTTCAATCTCTACCATAGAGACTTGATGCTCCGCTTGCCTGTTGTCTAGAGCTGCATTAATTTTGGGCATATCTCTGCCAAGTCTCCCACAGTAGGTTCAGCTTGTATGCAGTGAATATTATTGGTTTTTCGCTTCCTTTTGGGGCATTCTGAAGCATAATGAGGACACTGACACTCAAAACATTTTATAGGTGTCCTATGGTCACTAGTTCTGGTAGCATTGGGTGTATTTCTAGGAGCTGTAAAATACTGTTGCTGATTATTTCTGGGATTGTTTCCTTGGAAATTCCGATTTGGAAAGTTTTTCTTTTGAAAACCAGAATTCCCATTGAACCTGAAATTCTTCTTTTTCAGCTCAAAGTCTCTGGGTTTATGATTTTTCCAGTTAGATATCCCTTCTCTTTTCCAGTTGGTATCATAGAAAAAAGTTGCTTTCCTCATGGCTTCTTCTAAGGTCTTTGGATTGTCATACTCTATTCTATCCTTGATGTTGAAAGGTAGACAACTGAGATATCTATGAATCTTTGGTTTTTCCTCCACAAGATATGGTACATACCTTAGCAAATTCAGAAATTTGCTGTTCAGCTCTTTCATGTTCATGGTTCCCAATTTTAAATCATAAAATTCCTTGGATTTTTCTTCATAATATTGTTCAAATAGGAATTTCTTTTTGAAGTACCGTTTAAAAGTGTTCCAATTCACATCTTTGTCCTTGATGCCCTTCACTCTTTTGATGTCCTGCCACCAAATTTCTGCTTTCCCTATCAGGTTGTATAAGGCCATCTTTGCTTTCAATGATTCTGAATAATCATAGATTTGAAAGTATTTCTTCATGCCGGACAACCATGCTTCAGCTGTCTCTCCTTTCTTAGTTTCACCATTGAAGATTGGGGGTTTGATTTTCTTGAATTCCCCAGAAATATGTTCATACTGTTTGTGGCTTTTTTTTCTTGGTTTGTAATCCCCTTCGTTGCTATCACTTGAATAATTACGTTTATTTTTACGTATCTCATTTGCAGCTCCTGATGATGTTGAACTGTTATCATCAGTTTTCACCTTCTTATCCTTGTTTCCATGAGGTAAGTCTTCAATCTTGGAGGTATTTTCAACCCTTCTATCCTGTTCATCAGTTGGACACTGATTGAACAGTACTTGGTTCAGTTCTTCTTGTGCCTTCAGAATTTTCTCATTATCTTGTTTAACAGATCTTATTTCTGCTTTCAACTCCTGAAAGGCACATAACAATTCTGATGAATTGTCATTTAATTCACCATGGACTTCTTCTTCATAATGCTGTCCAGTACTATGACTGTTTGGTTGAAATCTGTCCTCCATGTGTTCAGCTAATCCTTCCATACTTGTAACTTAGAAATAATTTTTCTATATACAAAATAATTTAATTAGTAAAGATTTTTGCTGTCATAAAATTTTCTGTTGCGTTTCCTTTGGACCTTTTCAGGCCGAGAGTTCGAACATGAGCTCTGATACCACATGTAACATTCCGAAAAATTTACAATTTTTTTTTTTAAAGTAGCAATAATTACTGAATTTGATACTGCGGAAAATAAAATAATATTTAAATCTTTTAACTAAAATAATTAATGATAACGACACATCGTAACTCTTAAAACAAATTACGATGATAGTTGTATTTGCTAATGTAGAATAAAATGGATAGTAATCTTTTAAGAAAAGATAATTTACGGTCATAACACAAAATACATCTTCAGATCTGCTTGTATTTAATTGTAAACTACACGCTGTAAATAGGTTTGTATTATGGTTATTTTCTTGGTAAAGTACTGATAGTTTGCTTTTGAATGATGACGAAGAGGTCCTACGAGGTACCCTGATGTTTACTTAGCTAAGTTTAGCTAAAGCATTTGAACATGTTTCATTGTGCAGAAATGCAGGTAAGAATAATACGACAATTCAAGTGTTTCAGAGTAAATATGTTTTTTGAATTCATCGTCAATGTATTGTGAAAAACTCTATGACTTCCTTGCATGAAAGTTATTGAAAGTATGGATATTTGTCCTACTTCTCGTTTACATGCTAGTTTAAAAGCTTATCAGTGCTATTAGAATTATGTCGTCATTATGCAAGGAATGGTAATAACATGCACACTCTCTATGTGAATAATTCGACTTATACGCTGTTTTACATTATGAAAACTTGATCCCAATATTATTTCAGTTCGTGGATTTTAACTCGCAACTATCAAAATAACTATGGTAGCTCCTATAATTCTCCATTATAAATGCATATAGAACTATGCTAAAATAGCAATGTCTATTATAATATTAGCATCATATTATGATAATACTAATGTGAAATTGCTACACTATGGGAATTAGACCTTTCTATTTTATTATTTAAAGATTGTATATGTTATAGGACCTTGTAAACTAGAGATAACAATATGAACCAATGTTACGATGTGTATAATATGGAATCCTAACTATACTCTAAGTATTGAATAACTTTTATGAATGCGATCTATATGGATATGTAGTCATATAGTAAGCTATGCAACCATAATAACTTGGTATTTTACGATTAAAACCTTTGGATAGTATTATAAAAACAAGTATCGACTTTATACATGGAAATGCAAAGAATTAATATGTTGAAAACCCTAACTGGTATTGCGATATGATAAGGCACAGGCATTGAATGTTTAGCGTGTTGGTAGGTTTTCGTATCAGGTCAAGCATTGAAGTCACTTGCCTACAACGTTGAGTGGATTTCCTAGTTGGTGCCATCGTGGCTGTAGTGCATGATGGTAGAAATCCCAAACGCTGTCAAGGTGTCGAGCTGTACACTAAAATGAACCTTGGTTGACAGAGCTGGATGTCGTGTTGGTTGTGAAAATTAATAAAATATTAATGTAGTTGATTCCCAAACTTCAATATGTTGGGTTGGCATCATATCCATCATTGATCTCAGATGCCTTGGGCTTTGGAATTGTAAAACCCTAGAATTGGTTGTGATTTGCACTGAAGTGGTTTTCTTGGCTCTCATTTCACTTGGGTGGTGGTAGGGTGAGAGGCCGACAGCCTGCTACAATGTAGGGTTTTAGTAGTTTGCTTCTTGGAGGACTCCTTCCCCGAGTTTGATCATTGGACTTGTTGGACAAAAAAAATTGCAGGTGTTTTTTTTCTTGAAGAGCCGAGCCCACAGTTAACCCTTTGTAATGTTTTTAGGAAGTTGTCTCAGGGTTTGTGATTAGTTCTTGAGAGTGGAGTTTGAACCAGAGATCGATTTAGAAGGAATGGTAGAAGATTCTGAGTCTAAATTGTCTCTTCAATGTGTTTACTAGATGGCTTCTTCGTTATTTATTACCAGCGTCTTAAACTTGGAATGATGTTTGCACAAGTAATGTTTCAATGAAATGTTGATGGTGTTATATATTGTTTTTAATATTAATAACTCTGCATTCCTTTTTTAACCTCAGAACGGTTTCTATGGCAGGTCTTTCATTTCGTCGAAGGTTTATAGGGTTTGAGAACTTGTGGGAGAAAGACTGCTTGACCACCGGTAAGCGTCGGTGGTTCTTTACTTCGTAGGTTCTCCTGGCCCGGTGTGGTCGATGCTTGATGTTTGGCATAAAGTTGTAATGGTTCCTGGCAAGTTTTGGCCGATGATTTGTTTTTGGAAACCAACCGTCCCAGAGGATGAGATCCTCGGATTTTCTTGTTACTTTGCTTCGTCACTGTAAAATTTGGTTGCAACAAAATACTTTGTTTAAAATGTAAATACTAAAGGGTTGAACCCTTGTCATTTTTAATGAATACAGTGTTTAAGAGACTTCCTAAGGTTTCTCTATGTGATGTATAAGTTTGGCTAAATCGATATAGTGTTTTTATGAGAGTTGTGAGCCATGGACTGATTCGTTTCTGTAGATAGGAGATTTTGTTGTTACGATACTTATACTTTTGTCTTTTGAATGGAGAAATGGAACTGCATCTGGAGTAAACATAAATGGTTTCTAGGTTTATATGACTTGATAGTTTGTTTAGGAACTACTACATTGATTTTGGCCGAGAGCCATGGCTAGCTTGTTTTATAAGTGATACCCTGTGATCATTTTGTTTAAAGTTTGAAAAGGTGTTAAGACTCAGTTTTAGTATTGAATCTTTGTTAGTTAAGATAATATGGTTGATAAAGAAAATCATATGACTCTGTTTGCAACTCTATCTTGTATAGATAGCTGATGTGTATGTAATAGTTTGAACAATAATAATATTTTGGTTTTGCAATTTAAATGTAATAAATTGATGTTTGCGTTTTTAAGTTTTGAGCTCTAAATTGACTGTAACAAAGTCTTAGGGTTTTTAATAAATAAACAAAATGCGAGTAGTAGAACGATGAAAGTTTAAGTAAATAAAACCTAAAACAATTCTTTTCTGCAAAAATGGAAATAGAACAGATTGTTTTAAATAATGGAAACAGTGCTAAGTTTAAACCTTAAATTTTTGATGAAGAAATGAACTGAGATTATAGTTCTTTATAGTTTATGAATGAAATGAAAAATAACATGCATATGTATTTTCAAATACACTAGATGATTCCAGAATATAAACCCTAGATTTCTATGCAGAAATGAGATACTTATTTCCTAACCCTAGATAAAGGAAATGATTTAATTGCCTATAAGATGAATTACTAAGTTTAAATCATGAATATCGATGAAGGAAACGCAATGAACTTATGATACTTTTATTGACTTTGAATGAAATGATAGTATAATGCAGTGCATATGAGAATCTAGGAAGAAGTAAATAACCTAAGTATAAACCCTAGGCTTTTCATACAGAAAATTACTATTCATTTCTGACAGTATGGGAAAATAAAATTAGAATGCTTATACTAAGAAATATTATTGCGATCCTAAATCTAGACATAAACTCCATATCATAGAACATGTTGATAAGAAAATTTAGTGATAGTCTACAGCATTAGTCTCTTCAATAATTGGCAATTAGCCTATCAAAATCATCTATCATAAAATTTCCTTCTCTATACTAGAGTACTATGTAGAAGATAGGATGGGGAAAAATATAGAGAAGATATTTAATCAATCATCCCCCTTACATAATCAACATTATACAAAGTCATGCTTAGGTCAGAAAATAAAACATTTACTTCTGCATACTATTAACTGTAAATACTAAACTTACAAGTGCAGAAAAACATATAACTGAAAATGAACAGGACAGAATAGTAGAACCTGATGAGTGTAGGGAAACAAAAAACCCAAGGAGCCTGTTCCACCCAACCTATTCCTAAAGACAACCAATTTACTTGCCTTAGGACCCCCGAGCTTGTTTACTGAACCACTAGGAAGAAGAATCTGTAGAAGCTTTAGGTCATCAACTTGCAGCAGCAATTTGGATCATTCAATCCTAAAGACTTGTTGTGGCCACAACAGATCCCATGCTTAGCCAAAGCACGGGAACCCCATTTTGAATAAACAGAAAGGTATTTTGGTGAGTGTACTCTGTAAATATGAGAATTTGGGTTTTCGCTTGTTTAGATCTCTCACCCATACTTTTGTCCTTCATGTTTCCCTTTTTCTAGATGATGTCTAACTATTTGGTTTGTTGAAATCCTCAAATTTTGAGTATTTTGTCTTTGCTTCAATCAACTCAAAACCCGACAGTTAGGAGACCCGAAACCCGCAACCCGACAATTTCAGGTTGCAGGGTGTTTGTTTTGCAGTTTTGGAATTTGGCCAATCCGAAACCCGAAATCCGCAACTCGACGGTTGTGGGTTGCGGGTTCGTCTTGTAATAATCTTGGGAAACTATCACCCCGAAACCCTAAACCTGAAAACCCGCAATTGCGGCTTTCAGATTTTGGGCTCTGTCTTTTTATTTATTTTGTTGCGCTTCCCAAAACCCGCAACCTGCAACTGTCGGGTTGCGGCTTTCAGGAAGTTGTTTTCGGTTTACGAGTGTGTTGTTCGGGTACACAGGGTACTACCAAAGGACCGAACACCAAGAGCAACCACTTCACACAAACAGATCACAGATCAACACACCGATGTTTTGACGTGGTTTAAACCCTCTTAAGGGAAACACTCCACGGCCCCGGCCAAATAGCTTCTACGGGACAATTTATTATGCAAAGAAAGAAAGTTACAAATGAGCTTCTCATAATCGATCAACTAAACAATGACCCTCCATGCTCTTTAAATAGAGATCATGGACCAATCGAGTGTTAAGCCACGGATCAAGGTTAGTTTTGATCTAAGAGAAGTTGAGCCGTCGGATCACTCTATGTCGGAAACATATCGTGACCGTCGGATTAAGTATTTACAAATGCATACTAATGCATACTAAAGAAACACACTATCCCTAACGGATATATTACACAAGTTGATCTTAACTAACTCCTAAGTGTCTAAATATCCTAACATCCCCCCTTAAGAACAACTTGGGATAGGATTGAAGGATTTACAAAAGTGACACTATTAGGAGAAGGAAGGAGGCATTAGAGCCTATCCCCCCTTAATGACAAGTTCCTGAACTCCTAACATAGATCGAAGTTTAGAAAACTTCGCTTCTGTAAGAGACTTGGTGAAGATGTCTGCAACTTGATCATCTGTAGGGCAAAAGAGCACTTCAAGAACACGATCATGAACAAGATTTCTGATGAAGTGCATGTGTAGCTCAATGTGATTGCTGCGTTGATGTAGAACTGGATCTTTGGCAAACTTGATGGCACTTTGATTGTCGCACCAAAGTGGAGTAGGCTGCTGCTGCTTGAATCCAAACTCTGAAAGGATCTGTCGAAGCCATAAAGCTTCCTGACTGGCATTAACTGCTGCTCGATATTCTGCCTCTGCTGAAGAAAGAGCAAGAGCTTGTTGTTTCTTACAAGCCCAAGTAATAGGTCCAGAGCCCAGACTGAAAACATAACCTGCAGTAGACTTTCGATCATCAGGATCGCCGGCCCAATCTGAATCAGTGAAACCAACCAACAAAGGTTTCCCCCCTGTACTGTAATGAATCCCAAACTGAACTGTACCTCGAATATATCGAAGTATTCTTTTAGCTGCTTTCCAGTGACTTTCATGAGGTGTCTGCATATAACGGGCAACTCGACCAACGGCAAAGGAAAGGTCAGGACGGGAATGAGTCAAGTATAAAAGACAACCAACAAGCTGACGATACAAGGTGGCATCTACTTCAGGTGAAGTACAAGTGGCAGAAAGTTTGACTCCAGACTGGAAGAGAGAAGGGGCTGGTGTACAATCTTCCATGTGAAAGCGACGAAGAAGGTCACAAGCATACTTAGACTGAGAAAGAAAGATTCCTTCTTTGGTTTGCAGAACTTGGAGACCAAGAAAATAATGCAAATGTCCTAAGTCTGACATTTCAAAGGTTTGTTTAAGACTGGATTTCACATGGGTTATAAGCTTAGGGTCACTACCAGTAAGAATAAGGTCATCAACATATAGAACAAGTATGATGAGATGGTTTCCTACTTTCTTGGTATAGACATTGGGGTCAGAATGGCATCTAGAAAAACCAGTGTCAAGGAGAAAGTTATCCATTTTGGCATACCAAGCTCTAGGAGCTTGCTTAAGGCCATATAAGGATTTCTTAAGGCGGCAGACAAGGCTAGAGTTATTCTGAACATAGCCAGGAGGTTGTTCCATGTAAATTTCCTCCTGTAAATCACCATGTAAGAAGGCAGACTTGACATCCATTTGATGGAATTCCCAGTTGTGTAAGGCTGCAAGGGAAAGAACAAGGCGGATGGAGTTCATTTTGGCGACGGGAGCAAAGGTTTCATTGTAGTCAATCCCTTCAACTTGGGAAAAACCTTTGGCAACTAACCTTGCCTTAAGTCTTTCAACACTTCCATCTGATGCATACTTAGTTCTGTAGACCCATTTACATCTGACAAGTTTTCTTCCTTTTGGAAGAGGTACAAGATTCCAAGTATCGTTCGCCATTAAGGAACGATATTCTTCATCCATGGCTGCATCCCAATCTGGATTCCCTGAAGCTTCTGCAAAAGTTTCTGGATCATGATTCTCGGAAACTTGAGCCAAAAGAGAAGAGGCTCACTGAAACTGAGAACGTGTTCGACGTTGATCTCTAGGATCACCGGCAAGATCACCAGCTGCTTCACATGTTGAACGGACCCATCGAGGAAGCACTTGTGCTGGTGCAACTGGAGGAACATGAGCAGGTGGAGGTGGATTTTCATCCTCACTGTCATCATCATCAACTGGAGTTGGAAACCTGTCAAGGAAGTTGGAAGAAGAAGAAGAAGGCACAAACGCCGAATCAGGCTCGCAGGCCAAAGATGGCACACTCACCGAGTTAGGCTCGCAGGCCAAGATATTTTCATCAAATTTAACATCTCTTCTAATGATTATAGCATGAGAAGGTGGTTGAAGAAGTCTATAACCTTTTACATCTTCAGAATATCCAACAAATATGCACTTTTCACTTTTAGGCTGCAATGCTTTCCGTTTTTCATCCGGAATGTGAGCCCATGCTTCACTACCAAACACACGAAAGTGACTTACATCAGGTTTAATTTTACTCCATGCTTCTTCCGGTGTTATACCTTGTAATGCTTTTGTGGGGGTGCGATTAACTATGTAATTTGCACAATTAATGGCTTCAGCCCAAAATTGAAGACTTAGTCCCTTAGATTGGATCATACAATTAGCCATTTCTTTTAAAGTGCGGTTCTTCCGCTCAGCTACACCATTTTGTTGTGGTGTATATGGAACAGTGTGCTGTTGTTGGATGCCTTGTTCAGTGCAGAAAGTAGTGAACTGTTTGTTAACATATTCTCCTCCATTGTCAGATCTTAACTTAATAATTTGATGACCAGATTGTTTTTCAACAAGGGCCTTGTAGGCCAAGAACATGTTAAATACTTCGCTCTTAAGTTTTAGGAAATAAACCCAAGTGCGTCTGGTGTAATCATCAATGAAAGTTAAGAAATACTTGAAACCAGAAAAGGAAGCAGATGGAAGAGGGCCACACAAGTCACTATGCACAAGCTCCAAGGGAACCGAGGCGTGCCAAGAGGCACGTTTGTCAAAACTGTCCCGATGATGTTTTCCGAGTACACAACCGGAGCAAACACCATCTCTGCAAGATACCATCGGAAGACCTGTCACCATATTTTCTTTACATAGTTGTTGCAATGAGCGATAATTTAAGTGACCAAATCGCTCATGCCAAAGTTTGCTCAAGTTATCACTATGAGCAACAAAAACTGAAGGGAAAGGTGATGACCCAAAGTTGTTAAACTTGTACAACCTGGTAATATCATCAACAATTCCGGTAGCTAGAACCTGTTGAGGATCTTTAAAATCTTTGATTACAACTTGGTGAGGTGTAAAGGTCACAGTTTACCTTCACCAGAATGAGTGATCTGATAGACTGATAACAAATTGCAGGAAATTCTTGGAACACATAGTACATCACTAAAATGACCATTATCTACTGGAACTGTTCCAGCTCCTACAACACTTAGAGATCTATCATCACCAACAAATATCTGTTTGGTGTTACATTCATGCATAGTAGAAAAGATGGCTTGATCCTTAGCCATATGATAAGATGCTCCAGAATCAATGAGCCATTCATTTGAAGTAGAAGAAGAAGATGCATTATAAGAATAACCAGAAGCACAAAGTGCATGTCCATGAGAGGTAGATTCTGATGGTGAATCTAGGCTGATGTGGTGCTTCTTCATTGCTGCTTCCAAGGCTGCCATCTTCTTGAAACACTTTGATTCATCATGATTATCTTTCCCGCAATAGTTGCAATGACGCTCAGTCTTCTTGCCTTTTGGTTTGGATCCTTTGTCATTTTTTAAAGAAGGAGTTGACTGAGAGGGTTTTGGACCCTTGTTTGACTTATTATTGCGAAGATTTTGTTTCTTGGGAGGCTTGGACTTTTCTTTCTGTTGGGACAATAAGGCTTTCCCAGATGTATCTGCATTGTTGATTATTCCAAGATGAATGAGTTTATCTTGTTCCCTAATCAAGGAATCACAAAAGGATTCAAGACTAGGCTCTTGATAGCTAGCTGCATTCAATGACGCTTTCATGGAGTAAAATGTAGATACAAAAACAGAATATGCAGGTCCAAGTTTGGAAAGAATATGATAAATGCATTGTTTGTCTTCCCTCTCAATCTTACATTCTGCACATAAGAGCTTGAGAGTTTTGTACTTAGATAAATAATCTTGAATGCATGAAAAGTCACTTGGATTTAGAGAAATCAACTCATTTTCGAGTTGGTGACCTCGAATTTCATTGTGTTTACCAAACACAGTTTCCAACTTGTCCCAAGCAGCATTAGGTTCATCAATTCCAGATATGTGGAATCGCAAATCAGTAGAGATTGACATCCCAATCAATCCACGAGCTTCATCACATCTATTTGCCCATTTTATTTTCTTATCATCATCAGTGGGTTCTTTTTCTTTCCCTGTTGTAATTCTGAAAAGTCTCCTACTTCGTAGAACATCCTCCATACGAGATTTCCATGAGAAATAGTTGGAACTGTTAAGTAGAATATCACAAGGGGCTGCCATATTTGTAAATTAATGGCTGTAAAAGAAGAAACCAATAGTCTGGATGTGAAGAGCTCGAAAAAATAGGCGGTTTCAAAAAAAACAGCACTGAAAACGGACTCTGTATGATGAAGTTATGCTTGAACAAAAAAACTGTTGAAGATGTCCCCAATAGTGACGTGGCAGCTAGAGAATGTCCAGCAAAAAAAAAAAAGAACCCCCCTCTTCCCAAGATGAACCTTTTGACAATCACTTTACAAAAAAAAGTTGCTTTTAAGTGAATCACTTTTGTAAAATAAGTGATTTCACTTTTACAATGATATTACTTTTAAATAGTGCAACAATAAATAAAAAGCTTAAGTGACTCACTTGTATTTTATTTTTTATTATTTAAGTGAGATGCACTTTTACAATAAAGTAACTTGAAAATAAAAATTGCATGCACTTTTCTTTTTAAAAGTAACTTCCTAAGACTTGAACTCAAGACCTATTAAGGAATAAAGCAACTTTGGACCAAGTGAGCTAGTTTAAAAGGTATGTAAAATATGGAAATGAGGAAGGGGGCCTTTTTTTTTTTTTTTTAACTCTTCTTGCTCGGTTTGCGTGCTTGCCCTTTTTTCCTGCAAAACAAACCACAAAACGAAACAAAAAAACTTTTCCACACTTGTGGATTTAGATCTTGTTAGCTTGCCCGGAAAGTCTACGTTTTCTCTCTGTTTCTGATTTGTCGAGATCACGCAAAGTGCACGGCAAAGAGCATACGCAGCCGAAAAAACCCTTTCCCTTTCTGTTTCTGATTTGCCGAGATCGCTCAAGGTGCACGGCAAAGAGCATACGCAGACGGGAAAGCAACAATCCGAACCCAAAAAAAAATCTAATAGTAAAAAAAAATGAAATATGAGATTTTTTTCTTATTAAAGAACGAAATAAAAAAATGCGTCACTGTAACATTATACCTTCAGATCTGATGAAATACGCGTTTTTGGAGCAACCGAGAACCGTTTTCGATCAAACGAAAACTATTTTTCAATGGAAACGACGCTCCGGACGCAATGGAACACCTCCCACAGCCCAGAAATGCACAGAAATATCAAAACTAGAAACCCTTTCGAGTTTCGGCAACATCAGTTCAAGATCTAGATCATAACCGGAAGCGGCACTTCATAAAAGCTCTGATACCATGTTCGGGTACACAGGGTACTACCAAAGGACCGAACACCAAGAGCAACCACTTCACACAAACAGATCACAGATCAACACACCGATGTTTTGACGTGGTTTAAACCCTCTTGAGGGAAACACTCCACGGCCCCGGCCAAATAGCTTCTACGGGACAATTTATTATGCAAAGAAAGAAAGTTACAAATGAGCTTCTCATAATCGATCAACTAAACAATGACCCTCCATGCTCTTTAAATAGAGATCATGGACCAATCGAGTGTTAAGCCACGGATCAAGGTTAGTTTTGATCTAAGAGAAGTTGAGCCGTCGGATCACTCTATGTCGGAAACATATTGTGACCGTCGGATTAAGTATTTACAAATGCATACTAATGCATACTAAAGAAACACACTATCCCTAACGGATATATTACACAAGTTGATCTTAACTAACTCCTAAGTGTCTAAATATCCTAACATGTGTCATTTCCGAAACCCGCAACCCGTAAGTGTCGGGTTGCGGATTTCGAGAACATGTTTCTCATTTTTCGATTGTGATTATTCCCGAATCCCGAAACCCGCAATTGCAGCTTTGGGATTTCGGGAATTCTTTTCCGCCTTTGCCATTTGCACGACCTCGCAACCTGCAACCTGCAACCTGCAATTGTCGGGTTGCGGCTTTCGGGATCCCTTAGTAAATTTTGTGAATAAAACTTTCACGCGATCCCGCATCCCGCTCTCATTCATCTCGGTCGTCCATTTGTTTTGATCCTACGGTCATCTTTTAATCTGGTAAATATAATAAGTAGGGATTTTTTGTTTTATTTTGTCATTTTTCTGCTCGAAAATTATCCCGTCGCACCAAGTATTTTACTGCCGAATCCTTACCAGAGGACGTTCTAACTGATTTTCAATTATTTCTGGCTGGATTGTTACCCTGGCTGCACTTGGTGTTTGATAAGTTTTTATTTGTTTGGGACACCTTTTTGTTATTTGTTTCTACTCCTTAAGGTTTTATGCCATTATGCCTATTTCGGTTTGAAAGATTCTTCTAGTTATTCTGTTAAATCCGGTCACCCGAATCCGGTTTGCCACGCATACTAGAGTTGCTTGTCTATGTACTCAAGATCCTGTTGCAGTCATTTCACGGTCAGTTTTCAAGCCAAAATCTTCATTTTGGTCACGAATGTGAAACCATGATTGCTGATGTGAAAATAATTGTAATAATGAGCTTTTCAAAGCAGTTTAGGTTATGCGATCTTCGGTTGGTTGTGTACTTTCACACAGGTTTAGATCCAACTGATGCATGTCTTCGCTCGTTTCATTACAGTTTGAATAATTGCAATGGATTGGTCGTATAATTTGAATCATTACCATTTGTACTGCTTAATTACTGTCATCTTATCGGTTGGCCTTAAATTGGAAACAAACATGAAACCTTTAGATCGTCCTTTGCGTTCTTTAAGGGGAAACATTATGTGTGATAATCTTGTAAGCCTCCTTCTGAACGTATCTGATAAAAGCAATATGCAGACAGGTAATGAATCTCCAAATGATCGTTTTAAAGATGAAGAACTCTATCCCTTACTATATCAAGAACCTATGTCACCACTTTTTGATGCAGGTGTTCCTAATTTAAGTAGCAATAGCGGTGAAGAAGATTCCGAGGCTTTGTCTATCTGCATGCAATTCCCTAATAAGAAAGAGAAGAAAGTTCCCGAGGAATTGGCTGACCGTGACGACGATGTTATTAGAGATTTTATAATAAACCAAGAACCTGATGTCTCACTGAATTCTTCTGAAATAGATCCTTAATGGATTTTTCTATTTTTGACAATATAGTCTCTGATCCAGAAGTTCCCACAACAGATTCTCTACAAGCCAAATCGTCTGTTGCTGATAATGAGCAATTCGGGGTTGATTTCTTGTTGTGCTGTGAGCATCTTTTTGATTAAAGAATTCATCTTTAATAAACTATTTTGAAAGGTGGTAGAAATCATGTAGACTGAGGAATGGTAAGATTTCTTGGATCGATAGTTTTGATCCGATTTTGTAATCCCTATTTTTGGGGAATCTTTATTTTTCTATTCTGCTCTAATTTCCTATTTAAGAAGGAGGACCTCTCATAGTTAGGGGTTGGTAATTTTGGTTTTGTAAGTCAGCAGAAGACTGGACTGGAGATACTCTGTTAAGCAGAGCTTTTTGTAATTTCTGTACAAGACCTCTTCATACAATAAAGTTATCTTTTAATCTATCTTCTATTATTCCTCGAATTTCTTTGAGAATTTCTGATTTATGCTTAAAATTGTCATCTGTTATGTATCTGATCTTTTGCTAGACATTTGTTAATGTATGAATCTGTTGTATTGATTTTCTATATGACTGGTTTATGTCTCAAAGTACTTCATTGAGTTTTTTCAATACAGGTACTTTCATGTTCTATTTCTGCAAATGATTCGGTGCATATAAGTTTATATAATCATTGTTAATTTTTAAATTAGCAAAGTGATTACAGACTGGATCTTCAATGAGCCTGAATACTTGAAAGATTGTCATTTAATTTTCATTAGCTGATAATAATTTAAGTTAACAAGTGATACAACTAAAGACATTTCTGTTTAAGCTGTTCAATTACTTGTTTAATCATATCTCAAGACCAATCTGCACATAAACAAGCTTTCATTTTAGAATAGGACTAACTTAGATTAGTTTTCCTTTTCTAAAATAGGTTAGGTTAGATTAGCATCACCATATCCACATTTTGGTTTTCCTTGACTGGAAAATTGATCTTATAGGTCAACTCAGCTACTCTTAGAGTGCTAGCGGAGGCCTAATATCCGTGGAGGATCACCATACCAAACAGGTTGTGCATAGAATTTCCCTTGCGCAGGGTCTTTCGAAGCCTTTCAACTTGGGTTTTCTTCCTCTGTTGAGTGTCTTGGAACATTCCAGCACCTTTTGCATCTAACCTGCACAACCGAGGCACCAACAAATGGCGCTAGAAGGAGGGACAATAGTATAACATGCCTAAACAAGCCACTAAGAAACCTCCTCTAGCAAGTGCTTCAATAGTTCAAACTCGAAGCCAATCAAGGGCTTCAACATCTGAACAACCAACAGAGTCACAACCAACGGTTGTCCTTGCTACACCTACTCAACAAATTGTTTCACTTGTTGTATCTGCAACACAACAGGAAAACACAAGGAATATCTTTATTGTATCACCTACCAGAGGAACCCTCTCACTAGAGCAGATATTGAAAACATCAGCCGATAGGGACACTAGGGCAGAACAAAGACATGTTGATCAACGAGGACGCGGTTTTGCAGCGATCAATTTAGAAAATTTTCTGCAGACCAATAATCAAGAACCTCAGCAATACATAGTTCCACAGATCAGTGATCCAATCATCCAACAGACAACTGATCAAAATATCGAGCATCAACAAACAGTTAATCCACAACCTAAAAATCAAGAACTGGTTGGTCAATCAGGTTCCCCTAAATACAACCTTAGTCAACTTTTTTAAGAAACACAAGATCAACCAAAATTTGGAATTGGTGGACCACCACCATCTCCTCCTTCATCATCATCCTCTTCCTCAGACAGTGAACATTCTTCAATCTCTTCATCAAAAGAAGAAGAAGAAGAACCACCAATGGTTGTAGAAGGCCAAAATAGACCATGGCTTGACCAAGATGTAGTATGGGTACTTGGAGACCAACATAGATTACCCAAGAACCCTGAGAAGTGGTTACCCAAGTTTAACCCAGATGACAAATCACCCATGCTAGATCATGTTAAAACCTTCATGCAGGCTATTAGGCTTAGAAGTGTCATTAACGAGGATGTGGTCTACAGAATATTTCCTTATACTTTTGAAGGAAAGGCAGTTGCATGGTATTTTGCCTTGCCACCAAGGTCTATTGTTTCTTGGGATGAGTTTGAGAAATTATTCATGCAAAAGTTTGGAGATGACAAAACACCACAGGATCTTGTTTTGGAATTATCCTCCATGAAAATCAAAGGGAAAGAAAGGGTTAAAGATTTTAACCAAAGGTTCTCATACTTAAAGAATAGTATTCCTATCAACCTTCTTCCTGCTGAAGAATTGTTGATAGCCTACTATGAAAAAGGCCTACCTGCTTCGATTTCAATGTGGGTGAAACGAGCACAAAAGGGAACTTTGCTGGAAGTGTTTGTTGAGGCAATACAAGTTGAGAAGGACATTTTTTGTCTCAAGGACAGTCCGGAAATCTCAGAATAACAACCTTCAACTTCCAGGAAAAGGAATGATAGTGTTCCTAAACCCCCTGAACAAAACAAAGATCCATTTGACATAACTGACATGAAAAAGCTCATCCAGAAAATGTCAAACGAGATGGTGGATTTGAAAAGAACTAACAATGAAAATCAAAACCAGAATAGAGGTTTTATGAGGCCACCTTTTAGGAGACCTTATCAACCTCCACCGAATCCACCACCTCCTAATCCAACAGAAGGCCTCACGAATGAAGATTTTTTTTCTATTTTTAGAGGCTTAGTAGTAGAATCTCAAAACAACCCTGAAGTTCCCAATGATCACATTGCTCCAGACCCACAATCACCTAAGGAAGAAGAAGATGAGCATGAGGATCCACAAATCAACACTGTAAGTTACTTTTCAGAGCTTCCTATGTGTGAAGAAGAAGAAGAACCTGAGACTGTGTTTAATGTCCAACATCCTTATAACACAAGGTCTAAACCTCAACCTCCTCAGGAACCTTCATCCTCCACACCAGTTCCTAATAAAGGCAAGACTGTCCCTCATAAGGATACAGTCATCCCTGAGATGGAGTACAATTTAGTTGAAGATCTTAAAAGAGTGAAGGCAAACATCTCTTTTTTTGAATTATTGAAAATCCCCTCGATGAGGGATACTCTCCCCAAAAGCATGGTGGTCAAACAACCGAGAGAATTGCAGAATAATAACCTTGAATCTTTCACTAAACCAGATGATCAAAAGTCTGGTAGCAGAAGGTCACCTCCTTTTCTGCTTACCTTTGAGATCTTCAACTGAAACGTACATAACTGCATGATAGACTCTGGTGCCTCCTCAAATGTGATGCCTCTTTCTGTCTGCAGAAAGTTGAATGCCACATGGGAACCTTTCCCTACTCAGATAGTACAACTTGATAGATCAAAAGTTAGAGTAGTAGGAAGGCTCAGAAATGTCTTAATTACATTATCAGCTGATCCTCGAATCCATCAAACAATTATATAGTCATTTCTGATATCCCAGAATCATATGGTATGTGGCGTAGTAGAGACTGGTCAGAAAAGATAAAAGATTATTTTGCTACTGATTGGTCCCATTTGTGGTTACACTACAATGGTCAGCCAAACAAGATCAAGATAAGTAGGGAGCCTTTCATGAAATAGACGGTCACATAATTGAATGACTCAAGTGAGCCTGTGGGTTATTTCAACATGCACATCGAACACTTTACCTTTGATACCTTTTTCGGGAATTTATCAGCTGATGTTTCACCACAGGAGAATGCATAGAATGAATCTCAGGTAACTCATCTCACTTCTGTGCCATTCTCAGGAGACATTGTACATAATGTTTTCAATGTAAACACAAATTTTAGATTAGATCCCATTGCTTGGACATTGTTTTTTGATGGCTCCAAATCTAAGTATGGAGCTAGTGGAGGAGGTGTTCTTATAGATCCAAAAGGGACAAAAACTATGATTGCATGCAGATTAGAGTTTGATTGTACTAACAATGTGGCTGAGCATGAGGCCCTGATACAGGGACTGAAAAAGGATATTGACTTGAAAGTACAGGTCATCCATTTCTTTGGAGATTCAGAAATTATTGTGAAACAGGTGAGGAATAAGATACACTGCTTGTCCCCCTGCCTGTTGAATTATCAGAAATTGGTAAGAGATCTTACTAGCTCCTTTATTGCATTCAATATTAATTTAGTCCCTAGGTCTCAGAACTTCGATGCTGACTTGTTGACAAATACAACTTCCAGATTGATTCCACCCGAGGGCCTATCTCCTCAAACATTCTCAATAGAACTGATGTATAGGCCTTCCATACTATATAATGTGACAAACTGGAAGGTATTCGATGATGATCAGAAGATACTTGATTTTCTGACAAACTAGGACACATTCTAGGATATGGCTATAGACGAGGATGAACATGAAAAGTCTCTCTCTGATTCCTCGAATGTCATCCCAAAGTCTGTGATCAATTTGGAGAGGTTATGTGATTTGCAAGACAAGTTCAAACACAAAACCAATTGTAAAACACAGAGCTCTTCACTTAATTACGAGCAAGTCAATTTAGGGATCAAGCAAGAACCCCATTTTATCAATTTAGGAATTGATTGCACCCCAGAAGAAAGGCGAGCTATCATTAAACTATGTAAAGAATATAAAGATGTATTCTCCTGGACCTATGATGAATTGAAAACATTTGACACTAGCGTCATCTACCATAATATACCTATGAAGCTGGAAGTTAAACCATATCAACATAAATTGTGAAAAATGCATCCCAGTTTAGAACCTTCTGTGAAAAAAGAACTGGAAAAGCTACTCATAGCCCGAATTATTTTTTTGGTGAGGCATACATAGTGGATAACCAATTTGGTGCCTGTACGCAAGAAAAGTGGTGAAATCCGATTGTGTGTTGATTTTAGGAATTTGAACCGGGCCTCAGAAAAAGATAACTACCCTGTTCCACCCATGGAATAGATTCTCCAAAAGGTAGTAGGGTCAGAAATGTTTTCTCTCCTAGATGGCTTTTCAGGGTACAACCAGGTTATGGTTTCCCTAGATGACCAATTAAAGATAGATTTCAGAACCCCTTGGGGCACCTTCACCTATAGGCGAATGCCTTTCGGTTTAATTAATGCAGGAGCCACTTTTCAGAGAGCTATGGATATAGCTTTCCGAGGTTTAATGCATAATTCTATCGTGGTTTATTTAGATGATATTACCATATTTTCAAAAAAATGACATGAACACATATTTTCTCTTAAGTAGGTTTTCGAACGTTGCAGGAAATTTGGCATTTCCTTGAACCCCAAGAAATCCATTTTTGAAGTCACAGAAGGGAAGCTGTTGGGCTTCATCATTTCAAAAGAAGGTGTGATCATCGACCTTGAATGCATAGACGCTATTTCAAAAATCGGCTTACCGAGTTCGCGTAAAGCAATGCAGTCCTTCTTGGGTAAGATCAACTTTGTATGCAGGTTTGTACCTAATTTTGCTTAGATAGTTAAACCTTTACATCATTTAGTTAAGAAAGATCTACAATTTACATGGTCACAAGAACAAAAGGATGCATTTGTGGAAATTCGTAAGGCTATTGCTGAAGCTCCTGCTCTCATGTTCCCGTATTTTGATAAAGATTTTATTCTCTACACTTTCGCCATTGATTTCTCCTATGCAGCTGTTTTGACACAGAAACAGGACAGCGATACAGAGATCCCAATCTCTTTCATGAGTTCAACCTTCAAGGGTGCAGAGCTCAATTATTCATGAATTGACAAACAAGCCTACGTGGTTTATAAGTCTGTCAAACATTACAGGCCTTATTTGTTAAAATATTGAACAAAGGTCATTGTCCCGTATTCTGCTATTAGAAATGTGCTGATCCAGAAGGAGATGGGCGAGAAAAGGGCACACTGGATGACTGCTCTGCAAGAGTATGAATTGGAAATAAGGCCAACCAAAATTTTCAAAGGACAAGGCCTTTGCCTTCTCGCTGCTCAATCTAACGATCCCCTGCAGCAGCAAATTGAATGGGATCAGGAAGAAGATGTTCCTATAGGTTCTGTCAACGCTATTGATACCCCGACATCAGGATGGTATGATAATATCAAAATTTTCCTGAATAATGGATTTTCCCCTGAAACCTTGGACTTTAAGAAACGAAGAGCCTTGATATTAAAGGCTGCTCCTTATCAGTTTATTAATGAAGTTCTGTTTAGGAAAAATTATGATGGGGTTTTTCTTAGGTGTTTAGAAAAACATGAAATTGATGACATCTTATTCCAATTTCATGCAGGACCAACTGGAGGTCATTTTTCAGGCGAGACAACAGCTCATAAGATTCTCAGAGCTGGGTATTACTGGCCTACGTTGTTTAAAGATGCTTATGCCTATGTAAGGAGGTGTGAACCATGCCATAAATGCATAGGGAAGTTCAAGAAACCTACTTTTCCTTTGCAACCAGTCACTGTTTAGTTTCCATTTCAGTAATGGGGGTTGGTTTTTGTTGGGCCCATAAATCCTACCTCATCCCTCCAACACAAATACATTCTCATAGAAACTGACTACTTCACCAGATGGGTGGAGGCAGTCCCACTTAAGCAATGTAATGCCATCCAAGTCATTTCTTTCTTAGACAGTCAGATACTCTCACGATTTGGTACTCTAGAATTCCTAGTTTTTGATAATGCATCCTATTTTTCTTCGATTGACATAACTGAATATGCTTTTGAAAAGGGGATGAAACTCAAATTTTATGCCAATTACTACCCACAAGGTAATGGGTTGGCTGAGTCTTCGAACAAAAATTTGATCAACATTCTGAAGAAGACTGTGGCCTCTCACCATAGAGATTGGCATACACAGCTCAATAATGCTCTTTGGGCAGATCAGATTACTCCAAAGGAAACAATTGGAAATTCTCCTTACTGTCTAGTGTATGGCAAAGAGGCCATTCTTCCTACTAATCTTACCATCCCTTCACTACAGTTAGCCCAGTCTGTCCAAGAAGATGATTCTTCTCCCCTCCAGCAGAGAATTGACACTCTACTTAAACTGGAGGAAGAGAGAGAGGTGGCTAGAAACAAGTTATATCATCATCAGCAGATGGTTTGATGAAAAATCTTCATCTGACAGAGAATTTTTTGTTGGAGACTTGGTTTTAAGATGGGACAAACAACACAAAGATAAGAGCCAGTATACCAAGTTTCAACGCCTCTGGCTGGGACCTTTCATTGTTACAGAAAAGATGGGTCATGGTACTGTTCGATTACAGACACTGGAAGGAGTTGTGGACACTTATCCAGTGAATGTTTCACTCCTCAAAAAGTATTTTGTTTGATCAGGATGATGTACTTGTACATAGGTTTGTTCTCCTATTTCTTTTCTTGATTGGATTGTCTGCTTTGTTTTCATTTGTTTGCTTTAAACTCCACACATTTGGTGTTTCTCATTGATCAGTTTCTCTCTTAGTGATGATTTCAGCTTGGGTTTTATAACTATCTGCCAGCCATAATTTTGTCCTGTATCGGAGGTTTTTCAACAAAGAGCATACAGCTAATGATTGCAGGACCCTGAATTGATATCTCTCCACAATGGTCATTATTTTACACATGTATTATTTGTTTAATCGGGGTCTGGAAAATATCATAGTCTCCATTGTCTCATGTTTCATGGTTCAAGCTGCATATCATAATAACTTGCCTAGCTTGTTCTGCTCTGGATCCTTTTACAATCACCTTGGTAATAAATCTCTTAATAAATGTAAATTACAAGGTGGGAGGTCTTGCTATCAAGCCAGCCCATTAGGTTCATAGGTGCTAAGCAGAATGACATCTTCACATCAAGCCACCACACTTGGAAGATGACTTTCAGTTTTACTGGGAGTTGGAAGATCCTATCACAGGCCGGTCCATTCATGATCAGCAAATCATTGGTGAGTAACACTACCAATATATGGTCACCAAGCCATGGCAGTGCCGTGTAATTTTCAACCTAATAAAATTTGGTTTGCTCCTTTTTAAAGATGCTCGTGCATATAGGGACAGGGGGGTCTTATTCCAAGCCATCCCTACCATGATCATGGGTTTAATTTGGACTGAAGCTATCACAATATGGTCACCAAGCCATGGTAGTTGCTTTCAGTATTGCAACTGGAAGACAAGGAGTCTCTTTATCGAGCTGGCTTGATCAGTTTTTGAATTATGCTTGTGAATGTCACTGCTTATACCTGATCACCAAGTCAGGGCAGTGGTGCTATATACACAGGCTCTAATCCTAAAAAAAAAAAAAGAATCTCATGAATTGTTGCATGTGAATAAAATCTCAATAAATCAAGGTGATGTGTAATTAGGATATCTAGGAGCATTTTCAAGTATGTGCCTAGGTTCAACACAAGCTGCTTCTCCATGATTACATAAAGGTGAAGGGTCTCAGTTGTTTCTTCAACCCCCTTATTAGATTTGCGTTATTCTCAACATGATCACACATGGGGATTTATTAATTTCATGTTCCATGCTCGTTAACTGTCTCTCTTGTGATCAATTTTTGGAAAAATTCAGGTTGAAAAAAGTGATGTGGCTAACATGTTTCATTTAGCTGAATTTCATTGTAGAGATAATTGGTTCTTCCCAGCCAGTCACCATTTGTTGTGGCCACAACAGATCCCATGCTTAGCCAAAGCACAGGAACCCCATTTTGAATAAACACAAAGGTATTTTAGTGAGTGTACTTTGTAAATATGAGAATTTGGGTTTTCGCTTGTTTAGATCTCACCCATACTTTTGTCCTGCGTGTTTCCCTTTTTCTGGATGATCTCTAACTGTTTGGTTTGTTGAAATCCTCAAATTTTGAGTATTTTTTCTCTTCTTCAATCAACCCGAAACCCGATAGTTAGGAGACCCGAAACCCGCAACCCGACAATTTCGGGTTCCGGGGTGTTTGTTTTGCAGTTTTGGAATTTGGCCAATCTGAAACCTAAAATCCGCAACCTGATGGTTGCGGGTTCATCTTGTAATAATCTTGGGAAACTATCATCTCGAAACCGAAAACCCACAATTGCAGCTTTCGGCTTTCGGGCTCTGTCTTTTTATTTATTTTGTTGCGCTGCCTGAAACCCGCAACCCGCAACTGTCGGATTGCGGCTTTAAGGAAGTTGTTTTCAGTTTACGAGTGTGTCATTTTCGAAACCTGCAGCCCGCAAGTGTCGGGTTGCGGATTTCGAGAACACGTTTCTCATTTTTCGATTGTGATTATTCCTGAAACCCGCAATTGTGGCTTTCGGCTTTCGGGAATTCTTTTTCGCCTTTGCCATTTGCGCGACCCCGCAACCCACAACCTGCAATTGTCGGGTTGCGGCTTTCGGGATCCCTTAATAAATTTTGTGAATAAAACTTTCGTGCAACCCCGCATCCCGCTCCGGTTCATCTCGGCCGTCCATTTGTTTTGATCCTATGATCATCTTTTAATCTGGTAAATATAATAAGTAGGGATTTTTCATTTTATTTTGTCATTTTTTTGCTCGAAAATTATCCTGTCGCACCGAGGATTTTATAGTTGAATTCTTACCAAAGGATGTTCTAACTGATTTTCAGTTATTTATGGCTGGATTGTTACCCTGGCTAGACTTGGTGTTTGATAAGTTCCGATTTGTTTGGGACAAATTTTCATTATTTGTTTCTACTCCTTAAGGTTGTACGCCATTATGCCTGTTTCGGTCTGAATGATTCGTCCAGTTATTCCGTTAAATCCGGTCGCCTGAATCCGGTTTGCCACGCATACTAGAGTTGTTGGTCTGTGTACTCAAGATCCTGTTTCAGTCATTTCGCAGTCAATTTTCAAGCCATAATCTTCATTTTGGTCACGAATGTGAAACCATGATTGCTGATGTGAAAATACTTGTAATAATGAGATTTTCAAAGCAGTTTAGGTCGTGCGATCTTCGGTTGGTTGTGTACTTTCACACAGGTTTAGATCCAATTGATGCATGTCTTCACTCGTTTCATTACAATTTGGATAATTGCAATGGATTGGTCGTATAATTTGAATCATTACCATTTGTCCTGCTTAATTACTGTCATCTTATTGGTTGGCCTTAAATTGGCAACAAACATGAAACCTTTAGCTCGTCCTTTGCATTCTTTAAGGGGAAAAATTCTGTGTGATAATCTTGTAAGCCTCCTTCTGAACGTATCTGATAAAAGCAATATGCAGATAGGTAATGAATCTCCCAATGCCCGTTTTAAAGAGGAAGAAATCTATCCCTTACTATATCAAGAACCTATGTCACCACCTTTTGATGCAGGTGTTCCTGATTTAAGTAGCGATAGCGGTGAAGAAGATTCTGAGGCTCTGTCTATCTGCATGCAATTCCTTGATAAGAAAGAGAAGAAAGTTCCCGAAGAACTGGTTGACCGTGACGACGATGTTATACGAGATTTTATAATCAACCAAGAACCTGATGTCCTGCCGACTTCTTCTGAAATAGATCCTATAATGGATTTTTCTGTTTTTTACAATATAGTCTCTGATCCAGAAGTCCCCATGACAGATTCTCTACAAGCCAAATCGTCTGTTGCTAATAATGAACAATTCGGGGTTGATTTCTTGTTGTGCTGTGAGCATCTTTTTGATTAATGAATGCATATTTAATAAACTATTTTGAAAGGTGGTAGAAATGATGTAGACCGAGGAATGGCAAGATTTCTTGGATCTATAGTTTTGATCCGATTTTGTAATCCCTATTTTTGGGGAATCTTTATTTTTCTATTCTGCTGTAATTTCCTATTTAAGAAGGAGGACCTCTCGTAGTTAGGGGTTGGTAATTTTGGAGTTGTAAGTCAGCAAAAGACTGGACTGGAGATACTTTGTTAAGTAGAGCTTTTTGTAATTTCTTTACAAGACCTCTTCATACAGTAAAGTTATCTTTTAATCTATCTTCTTTTATTCCTCGAATTTCTTTGATAATTTCTGATTTATGCTTAAAATTGTCATCTGTTATGTATCTGATATTTTGCTAGACATTTGTTAATGTATGAATCTGTTGTATTGATTTTTCTATATGACTAGTTTATGTTTCAAAGTACTTCATTGAGTTTTTTCAATACAGGTACTTTCATGTTTGATTTCTGCAAATGATTCGGTGCATATACATTTATATAATCATTGTTAATTTTTAAATTAGCAGAGTGATACAGACTGGATCTTCAATGAGCCTGAATGCTTGAAAGATTGTCATTTAATTTTTATTAGGTGATAATAATTTAAGTTAACAAGTAATACAACTAAAGACATTTCTGTTTAAGCTGTTCAATTACTTGTTTAATCATATCTCACGACCAATCTGCACATAAACAAGCTTTCATTTTAGAATAGGACTAACTTAGATTAGTTTTCCTTTTGTAAAATAGGTTAGGTTAGATTAGCATCACCATATCCACATTTTGGTTTTCCTTGACTGGAAAACTGATCTTATAGGTCAACTCAGCTACTCTTAGAGTGCCAGCGGAGGCCTAATATCCGTGGAGGATCACCATACCAAACAGGTTGGGGATAGAATTGCCCTTGTGCAGGGTCTTTCGAAGCCTTTCAACTTGGGTTTTCTTCCTCTGTTGAGTGTCTTGGAACATTCCAGCACCTTTTGCATCTAACCTGCACAACCGAGGCGCCAACAAATGGCGCTAGAAGGAGGGACAATAGTATAACATGCCTAAACAAGCCACTAAGAAACCTCCTCCAGCAAGTGCTTCAATGGTTCAAACTCGAAGCCAATCAAGGGCTTGAACATCTGAACAACCAACAGAGTCACAACTAACGATTGTCCCTGCTACACCTTCTCAACAAATTGTTGCACCCGTTGTATCTGTAGTACAACAGGAAAACAAAGGGAATATCTTTATTGTATCACCTACCAGAGGAACCCTCTCACTAGAGCATATAATGAAAACATCAGCCGATAGGGTCACTAGGGCAGAACAAAGACGTGCTAATCAACGAGGACGCAGTTTTGCAGTGATCAATTTAGAAAATTTTCTGCAGGCCAATAATCAAGAACCTCAGCAAGACACAGTTTCACAGATCAGTGATCCAATCATCCAACAGACAACTGATCAAAATATCGAGCATCAACAAATAGTTAATCCACAACCTGAAAATCAAGAACTGGTTGGTCAATCAGGTTCCCCTGAATACAACCTTAGACAACTTTTTCAGGAAACACAAGATCAGCCAAAATTTGGAACTGGTGGACCACCACCATCTCCTCCTTCATCCTCATCCTCTTCCTCAGATAGTGAACATTCTTCAAGCTCTTCGTCAGAAGAAGAAGAAGAAGAACCACCGATGGATGTAGAAGGCCAAAACAGACCATGGCTCGACCAAGATGCAGTATGGGTACTTGGAGACCAACATAGATTACCCAAGAACCCTGAGAAGTGGTTACCCAAGTTTAACCCAGATGACAAATCACCCGTGCTAGATCATGTTAAAACCTTCATGTAGGCTATTAGGCTTAGAAGTGTCATTCACGAGGATGTGGTATGCAGACTCTTTCCTTATACGTTTGAAGGAAAGGCAGCTGCATGGTATTTTTCCTTGCCACTAAGGTCTATTGTTTCTTGGGATGAGTTTGAGAAATTATTCATCCAGTTTGGAGATGACAAAACACCACAAGATCTTGGAGACAAATAAACAGTAAAAGCACATCTAAACACTAACTGAGCTAAGCTAATAGTTAAGGGAGAAATCTCTAAATATCATTAACACAAAGACATTTATGGAAAGAGATTATATTGCTATAAATAAATGGGAAGTACATAGAAGAGTGATGATTACAACCAAGCCTCAACACTGCAATCTTCCTCCAACAAGCCAAACCAAGCCAAGTCTCCAAAGATGAAATAAGTCTCTCAAGGATGAGTGAGAGTTACTTAAGATAATTTCACCAGCATGAGAGTACTATAGACTTTCCTCCCTTTGGAATGGAGAGGAGCTTCATATTTATAGGACTAAGTGGATAGAGTAGGTTGAAGATTATGGGGAGAAGATTAATGGATCATCCCTTGAGGTTAGGGAACCGAAGGTTAGCTCACTTAGAAGTTAGGGATGACCCTCCACCTCATCATGCTCTAAGAAGTCGCTTGAAGGTCTCATATATCCATTTAAACCAACCTCGACGCTTGTTACATGAGGACAATTTGCGCCCGGAAGGGGCAAGCACAGGTTGAATGAAGGAAACCTGAGCCGCCAACACAGGATGCCATATGACACTTTGCGTCGAGCCTGGTCAAGCGCTTCTTGCGGAAAGACAAGTTGTGCTGACCTAACTAGGAAATGTGGATAAAGGATCAACAACTTGCTCTAGATGGATTTTGGTCAGGGAAACTTCAGGGATCAAGGCATTGAGTTGACATAGGACTCATGATGACAAGATTTAGGTGTAACAGAATGCCCCCCAAAGCAAGAAGTTGATAAACTAAAACAGGTGATATGCTTTGAAATATAGATGGCAAGGACTTGTTGGTTGGAAGGTGCTGCTACAATATAATTGACTCTGAGATACTAGTCTCGCATGACTCACAACATGGCTACCGACCAATACATTGCAGATCCATGGTAGTAAAGACCGACTGAACACAATCATGGCTATTAGACACAATTGTAGATCCATGATGAGATAATAACATAGCCACAACCAATACAAAATGGATCTGTGTAATATAACTCAAACAATCTCCATCGCAACTTGGGTGAAATATGAGAATAACCTAGGGTCTTCAAGCCGAACCCGCAATGATATGAATCTATCCATGTGATTACAATGTCTTGGAGTCGAACATGGTAGAAACCACTTGATTACCAGTCATTGATGTATACCGTTAACAAGCGCGAGGGAAATCAACATTGATGTCAATGATCCCCAAGGTATTACAATACATACCATCGAGCGTGAATTAATGAGTTGAGGTCGAACACATAACGAGATCTTTCAATCAAGAGCCAATGATGTAGACTCATGTCGAAAGTGAGGTAACCTGCCATTGAGGCATGCAAGCCCAAGGTACTTGAATGGTTTCTAGATTCAGTCCTCAGATGATGTGTTTAAGTCGACAAGGATGAATCCGTCTAAGGAGGGCTATGATGAATCCCCCATCATTGACACGAAACGGGACCACATATGTTTGGAGTGAATTAGACGGTAGAGTGGTGTGCAAGACTGACTCAGGGTAGATCGACATGATGGAAGGTACACTGAATACAGATAATGAATAATGAATGTCTCTTGAATATGGGCATGGCATGACTTGGTAGTATCGACATGATGAGAATGATACCAACCGCCAATGCAACTGAATGATGGAAGAATCCTTTGGATGACCCAAAGGAGTGACAGGACTCTTGGAATCAGCATGACCCGAAGACAAACGAATTACCCAAGTACTGAATGCAAATGCAAACAAGTGCCATGTTCAAGAGTGACTAAGTACTACCATAATAACAATTAACACAATCTCATCCCTATTCCCCATCATGATTGATCAGTACTTCTTTTGTTTTTTAACGAGCTTGAGGAGGGTAACAGATGATCGGTATAGCTCATCCCATGGATGAGTCCAATCCCAAACGTTTTACGAACCTAGGATAGGAGGGGTTCATCCCATAACGATCCCTTCGATGTTAAATTTTAAAGAGTCCATAGAAGGTAAACTCGACATCATTTCATGTTTAGAGAGTCTGAAAAGAACTAAAGAAGACTCAAAAGTTCATTTTTCGTAAAGTTAGTCTCTTCGCTTGAAAAAAGGGTAAAACAACGCGAGAGAGAACTCTTCCAGCCATGATCGGCTGGAGTGCTCCTTTTTCGTAAATAGTGCCTCCTGGTCCGAAAAAGGGGTAAACTATTACCAGAAAGAGGATCGTTCAAATACTTTTACAAGCGTGAACATATTAAATTCGCTTGGCGATATTTTCGTATTTTGAGAGCCTAAAAAGAGCTTAAAGAAAGACTCTGAGGGGTTCCTTTTTCGTGGAACTTTAACGAGCCCAAAAAAGAGATAAATTATTACTTGGTAACTTATTCTCATCATTTTATGAGCACGAGAAGGAACAAAGAGTTAGATCGGTGTCGTCATTAATTGGTTTTAACGAGCGGGATAACGACACAAAAAACGCTCGAATAGTTGTTCATACCCGACAACGAGTGTGAAAAGGCTACAAACACGAGAAATAATTTATGGCATCTTATTGTATTTGCAAATATTCGAAAACTAGGTCAATATAGTCGATTAGGTATTTAGATGTGAAAAACACTTCCAACTATAGGAAAAATAGCCCAATAAACAATAAATTAAAAAGGGAATATTCCGTTTTCAATATAAATAGGGAAAAATAGTGAAAAATAATTACTATTGGTTTTTACCAAGTAGGAGAGTGAAAGTGATAGTTGGAGAGAGATTTTCAACCATTGATTGCAGGAGCCGTGATCAATTGTTTCCCGTGCCGTCAGTGTCAGGTAAACCTAAACTCCGCCCTCTTTCTTTTTCAGCAGTTTACATTTTTCATTTCCTTCCATTTTTTTGAGTTTTGAGTTTGTTGATGGAGGGATATTGCACCCACGGACCGACGCAGTTTCCCTTTTCGGGAACTGCACCGAGGGCGCGTCGGCGCAAATCCCGAAAAGATGTCCTGCGCCGGTGGTGCCCTATCCAAAAGGACGGGCTGCGTCGGTGCAAGTACACATAGAAAGCTCAGAATTCAACCAAATATAAGCTCTCTTGATGGTTTGGAAAGGTCCTAATGATGCTTTTATGGACTTTTGGACAGGGTTCAAGTGAACACAATGGTCGAATGGCAGGAACGAGAGCATGAGCTCAAAGATTCCCAAGCGACAAATGATCCTCAATGCATGGTTGCGTTGAGGAATTGTGGATTGCTGAAGTACTTTCACGTTCTGGACATGAGAGCCGAAGTGCAGTTATTGGAGCACTTGATCCAATGTTGGGATCTGGTGCAACAACATTTTAGATAGGTGTTCACACCTTGACCATAGATATCGAGGATATCTATTTCTTGACGGGGTTGTCTTTGTCACCTACCAAAATTCTGAAAATATTATTATATTGGAAAAATACTTTATGTTAAATTTTAATTACAAAGTTTTGTAATAATGACCAAGTTTGGTCAAGGATGAATGTAATTACTGATTATTATTATTTAATAAATTAAAGTAGGAGACAAACACCCAAGGGAACTGTTAAATGAGTGTTCACTGACCCAGTAGGAGGAATGGAAGCTGTTAGAAGGCATGGGACAGATGGCAGCAATTGCACTTCACCACTAGCTGTTGGTTATGGGACAACTACCCTTAAAAATGTGGCATTATCCCCCAGGTGGTGGGAGTGAGTAGGAAGCTCATTAAATAACTAGTTAACCACTAAAAGGCCTATGCAACCTACATAAGGAAAATTCGAATTGAGCAGGAAGCTCTTACAATATTTTCTGCAGAAATATTCCTCAAGTGCATCAGGTGATCACTGAGAGATTCGAATAGGGAGGCTATGTGAAAGTGCAACTGTAAGTCTGCAAATTATTCTGAGAAGGAGAACTAGAGGTGTTGGTGCAGGTCCCTTTGACTGCTAAGTATTTAAGACTGGATAACTATTGCTATTGCAAGTTGAGGTCCTAAGCTTCTAAGTTTCTTCCTCCTGGTGGTTCAGTGAACAGGCTCGAGGGTCCTAAGGCAAGTAACTTGGCTGTCTTCAGGAATTGGTTGGGTGGAACAGGTTCCTTGGGCTGTTTGTTTCCCTACAGTCAACCAGGTTTTACTATTTCTACTTTTGTTTACAGTTTAATGTTTCTATTTAGTAGAATTATTAAACTCTGTCATGTGAAAGAAGTTAATTTATTTGCTGATCTATGTTTGATTCTGAATGATAAAGCTTTGTGAAATATTTGATTAAATAATCATCTCTATATTTTTCCCATGCTATTCTCTGCATAGTACTCTAGTATAGAGAAGCAAATTAATGATAGATGAGAGATAGGCATATTGCCATTGATTGAATAAGTGATTTCAGTAGTGTTCTGGTTAAAATTATGTCCTATGTTTAAACACAGTAAAACATTACAGTATAGCAACAATTGCAGTTTAGAATTATTTATTAATACATGAAAGAAAAACATAGTCTATTTTCTGTATAATCATATATATTTCTCTCAACTCTAATCATTACAGATAGAAATCAAATGCATCAATATTACACATTTCATGTTTTTCAAGCAAATGTAAGTTAGGAAATAATAGTAGTTGCAAGAATTAGTTTCTGCACAAGGTTTAGATGATTTCATTTCAATTACATTCTTTTCAGATAGAAATACCATGTATCTTTATCTGTAAAAATCTATTCTCTGCATAGAGTTATTATATATAAACTTATTATTTTCATCATCTATTCATTTCAGTGTTTTAAACACAAAACTATTCTTGACAGCATAAAAACCCTATTACATCAAACCCTAGTTTTTATTTTCAGATTTCGTATTTTCTTCACAAGTCTTTCAGGACAAACTTTAGACATTTCTTTTCCAAACCCTAAATAACATTTCGAAATTTCTTCTAGGCAGTATTCACTATATAGCAGAAAGTACGATTCTATACAAACGTTATCAATAGCTCAAACCCTAGTAAGAATACAACTCAACATTGAAACATTCACATTGTCGAAATCTTTTATACACAGGCTAAGTTTTAGGTACGAAAGCTTATTGCAAGCCAGTTAGCAAGTCAAAAGCTACAGGTAGGATTCTTTCTGAAATTAAAATAGACACTGTGGCCTAACCATTCCAAAATTTAAAAATAAATAGTTTTCCAAACAGTCATTTGTTAATATCTATTTTAAACAAGACTGTATCATTACAATACAAGAGAACCAATAGCACAGAAGCAAGTGAAACACGACTCCGTTAAGGAATGCCCAACAGCATAGAAGAGCACGACAAAGATTTATTGTTTCCATTTAAGATTTCCAAAATATAACTTTTCATTGCAAAAGAACAAGCCATAGTTTACAAATGCAAGAGAACCCTCGGTTCTCGGTTTCCATTTATCATTACATAACATAAAATTTCATTTCGAACCTGTCAAGGTTTCACAATACACGGGACTTGCCCCTTATCAACCAGAAACTTAAAATAGAGTCGTGAAGCAACAAACTACACAGGGTTTCTACCCTTAAAAACATCTAGCAGAACAAATGAAAGTTTGGAGTCTCTATCGACCACATAGCCAGGTATTAAATAGCCAAGAGGCAACTTAAAGGACTGAGAGGTTACCCTCTGTACAGTCTGAATCAAGACAAGACAAACTTAAAACTTCTTTTTCTTTAGCCATCATTGATACCGGTCGAAGGCTTCCAACTCTCGGCACACAAAAAAACACATCAAAGGCACCTACGAGGCTTTGCAAGAACCACCAGAGCTTACCAGGAAGCAGTATTAGCTTTCCCTTCCCAAAACCATTGCATAGAAAACTTCCAATGAAGAGGGTACCTGCAAAGTTACACATCGAAGTGGTTAAAACAAGAAGATACAAGAAAACAAACAAGCAACACAGTATTATTCATTTTTGAAAACATTACCTTCTAATCAAAGCTTGGATCAAAGGCACACCACACCATTAAAATAATGATGAAGCCTGGTAGCAACAACAATAACCACAATCGCAAAAACCCTGAAGATGATTTCAGAAGGGAAATCCAAACCCCATTTACAAAACCACTCTTAACAGATGACAAAATAACCACACTTCGTATGACTGTATCATGGCTCTATGGCACGAAGCCAAAGCCTGCAACTATTAAAAACTACCTCTCATAGGTCACAGGGTCGAAACCCTTGAAGGGAACTTATCCAACCCTACATTTTGGCAATCTGTCGTCCAAACTCCAACGTAACAATGAAAGACCAAGAAACTTGCTACCACTACATACAATAAGGTTAGGGTTCCACAATCAATGGTCAAGATTTGGTAAGATCAACAGGCAAGCAAGAGCCAACGAAGCTACTTTGAAAACCGGGAAAACTTGTAATGATATCCCATTAATTACAAACAACTACGAAGTTACCAACCCTGCATGCCAAGGAACATTACCGTGTACAACGTGGAGGAGAGACGATATAGCAACCATGCCAGCTAGATCTCCTAGTTACATTAACAATCAAAGTTCACGTGGAGGGATTACGTGGTATGACAGCCACATTTTCCACTAAGGAAGTTCGGGCAGAACATTTAATACATGATCGTAACCCTGTCAACCTGCAGTTGGAAATTTAATGCACATCAACTCATCACTTCAATATCGAGACTATTGCGAATACAATAACATATGGTAATAATACTTAGGACAAGAGTTAGGTTCATGAATGGAAATCATACTAATCTCTATAGTTATTTGATATGCATAGAACCTTTGTGTGATAGGTTTATGTATTGCATTTCATGATAGTCCTTATACTTGTTTGTTGTGTATCGTATTAATTGTAATCATATCATTGCATAATGAAAACCATATCATAGGTAATATGTAGAGCAAAATTTATATAGTCCCAAGTTTAAACTTAGGCATTGTAATATTTACATGTCCATGCAATATACATAGCAACTATAAGATATATCTAGTTCACTTCTATAGTTCCGTGTAAGCATAAGAATGAAGTGTTATAATGCTAGTTCATAGCATATATACACCATAATTACGATAAATTTGCTATGATGGCCATGTAGGGCAAGACTATGGTATCATTCTAAGTATAGTTTAAGTGTTGATGAGATACACTCTTCAACCAAGTTCTTAGTATAAGCACTAGTCAATATGATTTATATATATTAACTGTGTATTGAAATGATAAATACATGACATAGAGTAGTCTAAGACCTGTAGACGCTATCATTAAGAATATTAACATCCACTTAAATCTGAAAACAACAAATACAATTATATCTTATTATTCGAGATATATGACGTGTCATCGTCATTAATTATCTTAGTTAATAATTCGAATTAATTTATATGTTCCACATTAAATGACCTTGATAATTATTGCTATTATAATTTTTTTTTATCTTGGTATTTTCGGGATGTTACAGTCTCGACGGGGGAATCTCGTATCATTATCAGGATCACGAGGAGGTGATCGTACTGTGGAGGATTTGATAGACCAATGGTGCACTGATGGCACCCAGATGGTAGGTGGGAATATTCCCATCAAAGAGGTTAGAGATCGACCTCTTCGCACAGTTATGTTTACCATTTTGAGGGTGGACGGCAGTAGGTCTGCTCATCTGGTGAGCAAGTTCCAGATGATGTATGCTGAGGAGTGTATAGATCCAATGCTCTTCAACTAGTGTGAGGGACTCCTCGCAAGTCTACGAGAACAAATCACCAAGTGTCAGTGTGGGGTGTTAAAACAGTTTGGTTATGGCTCGGTTGTAGTTTAGTTCTTCCTAGAGCGGGTGCCGCATCTGCGCCCGTAGGTTGATATAGAGGATCTGGATCCGAGAGATCCTCACATGATCCATTGGACAAAAGTGTTGGCCCGCCATGGCTGCAGTAGTCCCATTATTAGATTTGGTGCATCCTTCTTTAGGTGGTTGAGGGGGCAACTCCTCATGGTCTAGGATTATCCATACGATGGGACCAACTTTAGGGGAGATCTAGACCTAGTGCTTCCTAAGGGGACGTAGTCGGGTGACATTGGTAAGAATGACAACTCTACTGTGTTTTTTCATTTTATATTTTTTAGATGTTTTTGGAGTAGTACTGATAGTTGACATATGTTTGATGCAGATGTGGGTCTGTCACAACCAGTTGGCGTTTCTCCGATTGCGCAGAGAGGAGAAGTGCCGGTGCTGGGTGTCACAGCGCATGATGCTATTGAGAAGCTGGATGAGAGGAGAACCTCCAGCACTTGACTCTATACATTCCAGAGCCTAGGTTTTATGATTTGCCTCGCCGGTACTAGCGTCAGATTGTTGGTGTTTCCGAGCACTTTGGTTCGCTGCTTAGGAAAGTAGCGAGAGCGATCATTTGTTATCATGAGGATCACGGGGACTAGGCCCGCACGTATATGTATATGTACTGATAGCTACAGGCTTCAAATTTTGTATCGTGGGGATATTTACTGAAAGCTTATATGTCTTAGATTTTTGTATCAGTACTACATTTTGATATGATATACAAAAACTCTATTGGCAGATTTATACACTCTATTCTTATGGATGGTTATGGGATCTTGCTTATGTGTCTGTTTATGCATTATTTACATGTCGTGCCACTTTTATGTTTATGAATATTTCCTGTATGCGCAATATACCATTCCAATATGAAATTGGCCATGGTATCAACAACTATGTTCATGTCTCTTGAAATGTGCAGGTACTGAACATATTCGAAGGACCTCTCCAAGAGACGTACTCGTCGAAAAAGACAGAGTAATGTGGGATCGCGAATGGCGTAGACACGGTTAAGGTGGGAAACCAGTAATTGTGAGTTGAGGTGGATGAAAATGTTTTCTAATCGAGGGAAAGAGCAACGGTTAAGACTCCAATCACCGCATGATACTCTGCGGCGTTATTGGTTGCGTATCATAGACAACTCCCTCTTGAACTGATGAGATCACCGGTAGGGGAATAAAGCACCTAGGGTGCCGAAGCGAGGCTGCGGGTACACCGAATGGAACTGTCAACGAATCCAAAATAGGTTTCCATTTGCACATGCAGGTAGAACATGGTATAAGCATAAACCAAGATCCTAACACACTAAAGCAAAATGTCACACCACAAAAAACACACACCATGTATAGTATATACAAGATACTAATGTGTGAAAGACTTAGGCGTAGTACGTCTTTAGGTAGATCCCATTTTGAGGCTCCCCTAGAGATATTCCATCATAATCCTCAAGCTCGTAAGCTCCCTTTTCTAAGACACGTTTTACAACACATGGCTCGTGCCACATGGACTCAAACTTGCCTGCCCCTAGCTTATCATTTTTTTGGTCATACGTGAGGACCAAATCCCCCTCGTTAAAGACACTAGGTTTGAATGACTTATCATAATGGGATTTAATGCATTTCTTATGCGTTTCATTAGCAAGAGCAGCATCGCAGTGGGTTTCGTCGAGTTTTTCCAAGTGAAGGAAACGTTCTTCCTAGACAATAGTGTTCGGGAGAAGTTCGATTGCAAGTTTCAGTGATGGAATCTCGCACTCTATCGGTAGAATTGCCTCCAATCCATAAACTAGTTGGAAAGGTGTGAACCCGGTGGCAGTATTTACGGAGGTCCTGTATGCCCATAGGGAAGAAAAGAGCATATTGGGCCAGTTTGATTTGTGTGTACCCACCATGCGTTGAATCATGGTTTTCAAGACCTTATTGATGGGCTCTACTTGTCCATTGGACTGTGGGTAATATGGGGTTGAGTTCTTATGGAGAAAACCTAGTCTGGTGCCCAATTCATCTACCATCTAGTTTTGAAAATGAGATCCTGTATCGGTAACGATGGCTTGCGGGACTCCAAATCGTGCAATGACATGGTTAAACATGAAGAGTGCAACAATTTTTCTGTCCTCATTGTATGTAGGCATCGATTCGGCCCATTTAGTAAAATAGTCAACATCTACAATGACGTAACCATGCCCCCTGATTGAGGTAGGCTTACAATGTGTGAAATACATGCCCCGCTTAGCAAAGGGGTCAACGACAATAATTGGATGTAAAGGGGCTAGATGTGAGCGCTTTTTGAATTGGAAAAGATGGCATGGGGGACACTTCTTAATGGCCTCAATACAATCTTTGAAGATTGAAGGCCAATAGTATCCAACACGCAGGATTTTCTGGTTTGTATCCATCCCAGAAATAGGACTTCCACAAGCTCCAGAGTGACAGTCATTCAGTACGTGTTCAGCCTCCTCGTGTGTTAAACAACATCGAAGGATAGAGTCAATGAACGACGATATAGGGTATCACTGATGATCAAGTAGTACTTGGCATGGTGGCATATATGCCGATGGTCATCACGGGATAGTTGAGGGCTGAACCGTTGGGTTTGAAGATATAATGTGATATCTCCATAACATGGGTTAGACATGTTGATGAGAAACAATGACTCGTCTGGAAGGGAGTCAATGGGCTCAGTTCTTGAATCAACACAGGGAAGATCACAAATGACCTCCAAAAAAACTAAATATTTCTTTGACTTGGCCTTCTCGAAGTGGAGATCGAATTCCTGAAGTATCATGATCCAGCATGAATACTTTCCCCTGAGCACCTGATGTGTAAGAATGTGGTACATGGGGTTCAAATCGACAATAATGGTAGTGGTGTGGAGTAGGATATAGTGACAGAACGTTTGGAAAACAATGACTCGCGCGAGAGCGAGTTTCTCGACATGTGAATAACAAGTTTCAGAGTCAATAAGACCCTTACTGAGATAGTAGATCACATGTTCCTAGGCATTATCATCTTCCTGGACCAAGACCATGGCGATCGTGGTAGCGGAAGCGACAAGATAAAGGATATAATCCTTATAGTAATTGGGAACTTGGAGCATAGGGGCATGAGTAATGGCATACTTCAAATTATCGAAGGATTGTTGGGATTGGTCATCCTAGATGAAAGGGACGTCCTTCTTCAACAATTGCATATAGCCTTGTGTATTTTGGGAGAAATTACATACAGAACGCCGTAGATAGGTTTCCTTCCCTTGAAAACTCTATAGTTCTGTTATATCAGGAGGGCGTGTAAGAGTGACAATGATTTCGAACTTCAAGGGATCGATGCGGATCCCATCCTTTGAGACGATGAAACCTAGGAGGCATCCGATTCTATGCAGAAAATGCACTTGTGAGGATTCAAGTGGATTTTATACTGCCTGCATCTGAGGAATACAACCGTTAGATGGTTGATGTGGAACTCGCGATGCTGTGAATAAGCAGTGAGATCATCGAGATAGGGCTCCAAAAAGTCCTTCACATCATGAAAAATATATGACATGTCCCGCTGGAATGTAGCAACAACATTTTTTAGGCCAAAAGGGAGTTTACGATAAGCAAACGTACCCCAGGGGTAGATGAAAGCAGTCTTGTGTTGGTTGGTCGGGTGGATCTCAATTTGACTATACTCGGAAAAGCCATCCATAAACGAGAAGATGACGCTCCCGACGCAATTGTTGATGATCTGATCGATGGAAGGGGTTAGGTTAGTTTTCCTTAGTACAAGAATTGTTCAGGTCCCTATAATCAACACATACCCTAATATTGCCCTGCTTTTTGGCCACATGGACGACATTGGAGACCCATTCTGTTAAAGGAACATGATAGATAAAGCCGACCTTCAAGAGCTTTTCAATCTAAACTTTAAATGCCGCAGTTTTTTGGGGATTCATTGGTCGTAACTTTTGGCGAACAGGTTTAGCGTCGGGATAGGTTTGGATCTCATGCACAACAATGGCAGGATCGATCCTAGGCATTTCCTCATAGGTCCATGCGAAGAAATCGTGAAATTGTTTGAATAAGGCCGTGAAAGTGGTTAGCTCGTCAGGAGAGTAGTTTTGGCCAATGCGGATATGTTCCACAACGCCGGGTGTAACCGAGATGTCAATCGGGATGGTGGGCGTGATGTTTTCCATGTTTCCTTCTGTAACTATATCACAAGTGAGGATCGATGACTGTGGGAAAGGATATACATCTGGTAAAAAAATGGTTGTGATAACGTTCTCCATAGAATCTAATGAGGGTAGGAAAGACGATCGATGGTGAAGGTCTTCCCACAGAGGTTCATCTGTGTTCATAATCTCCATAATGGACTCATCATAATGGAAAGTTCGGAGCAGAGAATCTGGTGAGGATGACGTCCGATGTAGAGAACAAGATGTAGAGGACATAGCCAAGTGGTCCTCAGGAGATGACTGGATAGCCTCATAAGTAGCTTCAGCTAGTGAGAGAGGCATAGTATCTCCAATCAAGTGCATGGTGGACTCGTCGATTACAAGCCATTGATCTGTAGAGTTGGAAGATGATGGAATCATGGAGGAGATCATGTTCACCATGGAAACATGGTTAGGGGGATCCAGGGTTGGAAAGACGCCCATAAGAGATGAATATTTTATGAGGCCGACCCCCACGCTCTCATATAGCTGCGAAGATTGTCCTAACATAGGGACATTGTCTCCTGGATGAGTAGCGGTGTCGGTTGTAAAGAAGTCCAATTGGTTGATGGTGACAACTTGACCTTGATGGGGGAATTACAAAATGTGGAAGATGGATGACGTGACCGCAGTCATGGTGTAAAACCAGTTATGACCAAGCAAGCGATTATAATCCAAAGGGGCAATGACCACTTCCACTTTAATGGTCACAGTCTTGCCCCCCAACTCTACTGCTAAGGCGTGTAAGAGCCTGTGAGGTTGGAACCCACAACCGTCAAATGCTTTCAGGGTAGTAGGGGAACAGTTTAAATTAGGAGAGCCAATGGATTGCCAACAGGATACTGACATGACCGAGGTGGAAGCACCTTCGTCTAACACAGTATGATGGATTATCTTTCCAGCAACCTTTATGGAAATTTGGAAATCCAACTGGTGGGAAAGCCTCGGTTTAAAATACTCAAGATTAAACATGATCGTATTTGAGGAATCTAGGTCTACCGTGCCGATGGCAGCGAGAAGAGTCTTATGTTGATTGGGAGAGTTCTGTAAGACTTATAGCATCAACATGGCACAAGGGTCTTGTGCCAAGTCCTCTACAATGGTATAGTTCTGAGCTGCCTGAGCATTAGGATTGAAAACCGCTTTTCTAATCTTGCTCTTAGGTGGATGCAACACTGAATCTAATGAAGGTTTATCAATGGTGAGAGAACCTTGCGGCACAGAAATATCTGAGCTAGAGGCAAAAGCTTTCTTAGTATTACTTCCAGTGGGTTCCTTAGGAGAGACTGATTCATATGATCATGATCATGTATTCAAGTTAACTGTTTCACTATGCATCATGAGAACATGCGTGGTGGAGGATTTTTCTCCTTGAGATGGAGAGGGTTGGGTGATCATTTGTTGGTTTTGGGTGGGGAAGGGATCATTGAGAACTGCAGGTGTGGAGTTTCCCTTAAGAAAATTCTGCACTTCATCTTTGTGTGGGCACTCTTTGGAGAAATGGTCACCACCACACAGTAAACAAGGATACTTGACCTTCCATTTTTGTTTCATATCTTCGGGAGGGTTCTTATGTTCCTGCTGATTGGAAGAATTCTTGGGTTTACCTTTTGTTTTCTTCTTGTCACCGGATTTATGAGGCGAAGCTGACTGAACAGAATTCACCTCTTCGGTGGGAGGAGGAGTGGGTGACTTGGTGGTGCTACTTCCAGCCTATGGAGAGGGTGGGGAAGAACCATGGTGGTTCGACGATCCACCGGTTTGAGTAGAAGGCTGGGAGTGGATAGAACCAACAATGCCGTCGGCATGAGGTCCCTGAGGTGGTTTTGCAGGGTCGAAGGTAGGACGGGGAGTGTCAAGAACAATATCATACAAAGTGCCATATTTGGCATAGACAAGGTCTAAGTAATGGGTACGAGCGATAGCCTGTTCTTCGGTGACGACCCCACCCATAGCTACATCTCTAGCTATGGTGGGTAAAAGAGACTTCGTAAACCAGTCAGCTAATAATTGATCTAGAATGGGAGCCTTAATGAGACGTCGTCTCCTCCGCCACTCATGGATATGATCAGATATATGAGTTGCAGTGGTCTGGCGAAAAGAAGTCAGTAAGTCCGTACCAGTTTCATAGCGGATGGGTAACTGGAAATGAGTCAGGAATGACATAGATAAAGAACGAAAATCAGGATACGAGCGTGGTGGTAGTTCAATATACCACTTGGAAGCTGTACTGGTGAGGGCCCTTTGAAATAACCTCAGACGAATCGAAGCATCCATCAAGGAATTGGATGAGCACCATAAATGGTATGTCATCACATGGTTCTCCGGGTCTTCACCGGGCTTTCCATCAAACTTTGGAATATCAAAAGGTAAATTAATCAGAATGTGTGGCTAATTATAACCGTGTAGGATGGGATCATTGGTCAAATGAGACAAGTCCGATAGGTCTAAAGTAGCAAGAAATGGCAGCTGTTGATTTGGCTGCAGATACTGGTAGTATTGATATGGCATTTGTGGAATAGTAGGACCTTGAATCGACTGATTGTAAGGTTTTCCCATAAGGAATTGGCCATAAGGGGGTGTGCCGCCTGGGTTGGGTGGTGGACCCGATGGTGGTCCGCCGCCATAATAAGGTGGTCCACCACCAGAATAAGGTGGGCCCCCGCCGAAAGGGGGGAGTCCACCGCCTCCACCGGAATAAGGTGGTCGTCCGCCTCCACCACCGGAATAGGGTGGACCTTTGCCTCCACCACCAGAATAGGGTGTCCCTCCGCCTCCACCACCGAAATGGGGTTGGCCTCCACCTCCTCTGCCGGAGTAGGGTGGGCCACCATCGCCAGAATGGGGTGGGCCTCCACCATAAGGTGGAGGTCCACTATTGGCTTAGATACTGATCTAGAGGTTTCCAATGTAGACCTAGGTTCTTCGCGGTTTTAATGAACCAAAAAAACCCCTTCTCATCGGCCCTTTTAGCAATAGCCTGGGAACAGGCTGAGGTCTCACCCGAGGTGTAGCTATGGGTGTACTGCGGAATCAAGTTTCCACAGTGATGTGATGAGCTGACCGGACAGATCTACTACGCAGCGCATTGTAGGGCTCGCGCTGCGAGCTGAAGACTGCGCGATGATAGACTTTGTCTCGGTCCTCGCATCTACAAGTTAAGATACTTGCGCAATCGGTGCATCCAAGGACTGCGTGGTTCGAATAGATTGCAAATAAAAGGACAGTGCAACTGACTTATATGCTTCCTCCACAGACTTAACCACTTATGGAGATTTCACTTAACACTTATTCATTCATCTATTTCCTTAGTTTAGTTAGCTTTAGACTGATGCAATAGACGAGATAAACAATACTGCACACTTCCAGTGTTGCGCATCAAAATAGTTATACAACCTGAATTCTACATGCACATGTGATTATTTAACGAACTGATACTCTTGCAGAATTAGAATACTACGCATTCATCATTCATCCATTCATACAATACTTAACATATTATTCCCATCTTTCTCCTATGGTGAATACATATACAAGCATTAACATAACAGCTAATAACTGAGAATTCAAGCATTCATTTGTGAACAAACAGACAAGTGCAAACATAAACAACCACACTACACAGGGTTTAATGTGGTTCACCCCCCGGATGGAGGCTACGTCCACAAGAACTGTTGTTGTATTAGTCTTTTGGGAAGGGTACAACAGTTCTTTGTCTATGCACTCAGCTGCAGACTCTCTTCTCTTTCAATATGCCTCTGCGCACATAGCTTGCAGAGCCTTTACAAAATGTCTCTTAACAGAGATCTATTCAATCAACAATGAGAACAACACAAAATGAAGAGTAACCCTTTCCCATACAAAATATGCCTTATTTATAGATCATGCCTGTAGGTCATGTCTTTACAATTCGAAGGCAAAAACCCTTAGGTTTTACAAAATTGTCACAGTTTTCCCTTAACCAGACTTGCTGGCTTCTAGTAGCGAATATTCCGTCGTGGCCATCTCCCACGCATGCTTCACGTTTCTATCGACCTTCCTGTTGCGTGCATGCCAACAGGTCGCTTTCACCGAGCCATTCTTCCTCTAATGGTCTTGTGCGGCTGGCATATGTAGTGGTTCTTTCACATGTGTGACCAGTCGCTTTCCTTCCGCATTGCTCCTACCTGCCGCTTGGTACTCTTGGTTCATCTTTACCAAAAATAGACCACCGATGGTCTAACTGGAATATGTGTTGTTTTCAGTCCAACACTCTTCTTGTTGATGTATATGTAACTTCGGAATGTATTTCACCTATGTATTTCATCTATGTATTTCATCTATGTATATTGTACTCCTATAGAGATGTTATTATTCCTCTATACGGAAGTGTCGTCATTTGTATTGACAAGTGTCGCAAGTGTCGTAACTTGCTGATGGGTTATTAGATCACCATGTGTGGGGTCAACCCTGATTAAGTTAACCATTGGCTATTAGGCTAAGCTAAACAAGTCAACCCCACTGGTTTATTAGGTAGGACATGACAAGTATAAATAGAGATCGGGAGATCTCTATTTGATCATTCACTTACTCACTCTTCTATCACTCGGAAAGTGGCACACATGTGAGGAGGAGGATCAGCTGCTAGGAGAAGACTATCTCTTATACTTTGGTTGTATCATTGCTATTTCTATCTCTGAGGAAGTTGCGGGGTTTTTCACCTTCTTGGTTTTCCCCGGTGAAACTCTGTGTCTCTTGTGTGCTTACATTATTGTGTCCATGATTGTTATGTTGTAGATATGCTGTACATGTTATTCTCTCAGTTAAGATCTTAGATTAGATTGAAAATTCTGAAAAACTAACATGGTATCAGAGCCATCCTGAAAGAAGGCATGGTATGGCATGCATGACACTTGTTGCACTTGCGAAGCTAGGGCTTGATATAGCAAAAACCGGTCATCATAGAACTTTCGCTATAAATCCATTTTTGCAAGGTTTCAGGATCTTAAACTCTTATAGGTTGAATATAAGATCCCATGTACCTTGTGTCCGAAGCACAACTTCTAATTCGTTGTACTTTGTGTTTTATGATCTGTATAATCTAGGGTTTCTGCCTCTTCCAGATCTCAGTCATAAACAGGTGACCTAGGAAAAAGGTCATAACTTGGGCTAGGAAGCTCCAAATGAAATTTCATAAAAAATAACAGGTATGGAACAGACTGTACTTTTACAGGTCGAAGGTTCAGAGGTCGAAAGTGAACCAGGGACACGTGGCACGCCGTACAAGTTTTCTCTCCTGTTTTATCCCATAAACAGGTCACATTGCGACACTTGGAATAACTCTCTCTCAGAGAATCCAATTGAGGTCAGACCTATGGGGTTGGAAATATGATAGGTCGGGCTACCATGGGTAGAATTTTCAAAACCTGTGGATTCATAATTTTGGAGTTACACCAGAAACAATCAAGTGCATATTTCTGTCAAAACAGAATTGGATTTTGAGCACCTTCATTCATGGCTCCGGGAATTAGGGTTTCGGAGAAAGTTGGTATTTTTGTAATTGGAGACCACGGATGAATGCTACTCATCAAAATCGAAATTTAGAGACCAAGATCAAATTTTTTGGTTGGGTAGAAGGTCGGGCTTGATCAACCCTAGTTCGGGACTTTGATCGAAAAACTGAAAAATTAGGGCTTCTACTAAAATGGGAATTTTTGAAATCTGTGACAATAGCTGGAAGATCCTTGTAAAAATCGAAGTTTAGAGCTTTGGATAAAACTATTTGGTTGGGTGAAGCTCTTGGAAACTCAAACCCTAATTCAGGGTCCTCCCTAGTGAATTCGAAAATCGAAAAGGCAATTTTGAGGGGTGAAAATTTGCAGTTTTCAAATTCAGAGTATACCAGCTTGACTAGCTCAGAAAGGCGCATATTTCTATCCTTTCAGAAGTTTGAATTTTTAGGGTTTCTCTAACAAACCCTAATCTAGCTCCAGATCCAGTTTTAGCAAATCAAAGTGGATTGGGTTAATCCTAGGAGAGAATGGATTGGTCACCTGCATAAGTGAAGAAGTTCCTGTTTCAGAGGGAGATGAGGCTAAGGACTTACATAAGAAGATTACAAGCAATCTCTACAGGTATGACTTATAGGTATGTTTCAAGATCTATTAATAATTAAGCTTATGGTATGTTTGTCTTCATTAAGGTTAGTACAATCTTTATTAACTTTAGACTTGTTGTATCACCTTAATAAAAATATGAATGCATGATAGAAGACATTCATTGATTAGGGTTTTGACACTTATGATTGTACTAATGCATTGTGGTGTTGTATGAGGTTGATGTTGTCCGCTAACATGAAAGGTACATCAAGAAAGACAAATCATGTTCTAGTTCAAGAACATATGACCATGGTGACATGAAGACAAAGATTCATCCATTGTCAAGGATCACATAGAAGATCTACTTACGAGGTATGTATAACTTGGTTCTATAATGATTAACCTATGAGATATGCAGGTTACTAGCACAAGTCATTTAAGAGAACAAGAAGACATCATGTGGGTATGCTAGACATAAACAACTAACATATTAATCCATGTATGTTTTTCCTATATCAAGTTAGAATCCTACCTAGTGTTAGGATCTTATACTGTTGTATTGTTGATAATGATTATTCATGAAGTTAGAAATGTAAGTAATCAAAGGTTTATGCATATTATGTCTCTTACCTTGATTGATGATATGACTAACTAGAAAATTCCTTTGGTAAAATATGAATATGCATGAATAAGAGAAGTCTTCCCTAAAACATTGAATGCTAATGCTTATTATCTATGTTTGAAATGATCATGACTATACATGTTTAAGATTATTGTGTTTTGATAGTATTGAGATTATACTAATGAATGTATGATTATGTATAAGATCTCAATGGTAACACAATGATGATACTAGTAAGCATGCATAGTGATCGAGGATGGATATAAGTTCAAGGACATGTAATCCAGGAAGCAAAGATCAAGAGGGAGCACACTCCAGTAGTTTCTGCAAGGATGAAGACATTAAGAGGGAGTCCACCACTTCTCACAATCCACATCAGAATGGAGTTGTAGAAAGGAAGCAAAGACTGAGAGGGATTCAACCCAACAAACAAACAAAGATAAGTATTTGAATTATCATTTCTTTCATATTTGATTGTTTAAATAATACTATTCAATGATGTATATACCGATGTTCCTAGAATTAGGCTGTGTATTTTGGCATATTAGAATAATTGCATTAATGAACAACATACTACTAATATGCATGTAATGGGTAAGTGGCATATGGCACTGTACAACATTCCATTGCTACTTATCTAGAATGAAACCTCTTTGCTGACATGTTGAGAGTAGTGCAAAACTCTTAACAATGTTCTGGTAGAGATTGGAAGGCATCCAGAAAGTTACAGTATATGGATGAATGTTGTATTGAAGCATTGGCTAAAATAATTGCATGACTGTATGACATATTTCTTTATGTGTAAGAATTTGTTCTGAAAACTATGAGAAGTTTCTAATCATGCAATTTAACTTGTTTTGTAGGAAAGATCGTATACGAGCACCTACAAAAGAAGGACTACAACATTTGTTTCAACAACAAAGTTATCTATTGAAGATATTGAATATATTGAAGTTCCCAGGATTCGGGAAGAATGCCATGATCGAGGAGTACCAGTCGATCATGAAGAATGATGTTTGGGATGCAGTCCCAAGACCTGAAGGGAAATCTGTTGTGACTTCCAAATGGATCTATAAGATCAAGCATGCTGCAGATGGTAGCATGGAGAAATACAAAGCGAGGTTTGTAGCTCGTGGCTTCTCCCAGAAAGAGGGATCGAGTATGAAGAGACTTCTACACCTATAGCCAGGCACACTTCCATCAGATCAGTACTTGCTCTGGCTGCAGTGATGAAATGGAAGATACACCAGATGGATGTCAAGACAACTTTCTTGAATAGTGTAGTCGAAGAGGAAGTGTATGTGGAGCATCCACTTGGGTTTGAGACACATGACCGAGAGTCACATGTGTGCAAACTGAAGAAAGCCCTGTATGGTTTGAAACAAGCATCCAGGACCTGGTATGGAAGGATAGATGGCTTTCTATCGAGTTTGGGCTTTACCAAGAGTAAAGCGGATTCCAACCTTTACTACAAGGTTGAGGAAGGCAATCCAGTGATACTACTTTTGTATGTGGATGACTTGTTTGTTACAGGTGAGGATAGATTGATTGCCGAAACGCAGCGGAAGCTTGCTGCCGAGTTCGAGATGAAGAACTTGGAGATGATGCACTACTTTCTAGGCATGGAGGTGTGACAGAGTGCAGATGGAATCTTCCTTGGAAAAGGGAAGTATGCAGTAGAGATCTTGAAGAGGTTCAGGATGATGGACTGCAAGGACATGGCCACATCTATGGCATCGAACCTGAAGCTTCTGTGCGATGCTTCATCTGAGCAGGTTGATGTCACTATGTATCGTCAAATGATTGGGTCCTTGATGTACCTGACGAACACGATACCAGATATTTGCTTTGCGGTGAACACATTGAGCCAGTTCCTGACGGATCCCAGAGGTGTTCACCTGATTGATGTAAAACATATTCTAAGGTACCTGAAGGGTACAATTGACTATGGGCTCAAGTATGATGCGAATCAAAAGTTTAACCTCCAGGGTTATGTTGATTCGGACTGGGCAGGCAGTGCTGCAGATAGGAAGAGCACATATGGGTGTTGCTTCAGTATGGGATCAGGTGTGATCTCTTGGTTTAGCAGGAAGCAATCCCGCGTAGCACTGAGTACAGCCGAGGCAGAGTATGTTGCAGCATGTTTGGCTAATTGTGAGGCAGTATGGCTTTGGAAGCTACTGTCTGAGTTATTTGATCTCCCACTGGAGGCTACTAGTATCTTTTGTGACAACCAGAGTTGTGAGAAGCTGTATGAGAACTCGGTGTTCCACGATAGGTCGAAGCACATTGAGATCAAATATCACTATATTAGGGATATGGTGTAGAGAGGATCAGTGAAGCTCCTGTATGTTGCGACGGATGAGCAGATATCAGATGTGTTGATGAAACCACTAGCCAGAGTGAAGTTTGAGTACTTCAGAGAGAGGCTTGGTGTTCTTCAGATTGACGAAACTTTGAGGAAGAAGTGATGGACACATTTGTGGGATCCATTCCAAGCATGGTGAGAGGAGGATACTTCTCATGGCTGTGGATGTAAGCGCTGGATGATGAGCATCAGGACGATGCTCTAGTTACTGCTCTGTATATGCATCATGTTGGATGCTTGGTATGATCAGTTGGATCATGTATATGTATATGCATCATGTTCGATGCTTGATATATTTGTATATGCATCATGTTGGATGCTTGTTATGATCAGTTGGATCATGTATATGTATATGCATCATGTTGGATGCTTGGACCATGTATCTGTATATGTATCAGGTGGATACCTTATATGATCAGGTAGATCATGTATGTTGATATATATATCAGATGGATACATTGTATGATCAAGTGGATCATTTATCTGTGAATGTATCAGGTGGATACAATGTATGATCAGGTGGATCATGTATGATGATATGTATCAGGTAGATACTTGGTATGCATCAGGTAGATGCATTGTATGATTAGGATGATCATGGGTGATGAGCTTCAGGATGTTTCTCCAGATGACATGCACCAGGATGATGCAGTGATGATGATCAGGATGACCATGTGTACATCAGGATGATGTATTGTAAGTATCAGGTTGATACTCTGTGGCCATGGAACAGGTTGTGCAGATAAGCATATAATCCAGCCCTGGGAGGTTTGCAGATAGTCTTTCAAGGTTTTTCCTATGGCATGTAATGTGGCCCTGGGATATATGGAAAATGTTCTTTTGAGGTTTTGCTTTGGGAGGACATATAATCTGGTCCTAGGAGATTTGCAGATAGTCTTTCGAGGTCTTGCCTATGGCATGTAATTTGGTCCTGAGATATCTGGCAGATGCTCTTTCAAGGTTTTTTCCTATGGCATATAATCCATCCCTAAGAGATCCGATAGGTTGAGCTGTGTGCTCGTAATCAGTCCTGGGATGCTCTTTCGAGGTTTTTCCATGACCACATGTAATATGCCCTAGAGATCCGGACAGAATGAAAAAGGCCTCAAATGCTCTTTAGAGTTCTTGTTATTCAGGACACTCTTTAAAGGTTTTGTGGTAGGGGTCAAACGTAATAAGTACTGGAGATATGGACAGGATGAAAAAGGCCTCAGATGCTCTTTAGAGATCTTGCTTATCAAGACACTCTTTTAAGGTTTTGTGACAGTCACATATAATACAGCCATGGGAGATCCGACAGGTAGAGTCGTGTGCTCATAACAGCCTAGATGCTCTTGCAAGGTTTTGTGATGCATGTAATAAGTCCTGAGAATTCCACAATATGGCCAGTGATGATGAAGACCTGCAGGTGGTGGGCCTACATCCATTATGAAAAAGGACTGCCTCTGTAGAACTTCCTATGACGAGTAGATTCAGAGATTGATTGAGATAGTAGCAACGATGATGATGATGATGATTCAAGGACGATGATTCGATGATGATGATCCAGAGAAGAAGACTTGTGCTAGTGGATCTGTGTCGAGAAATACCTTCCTAGTTAAGAGGGAGTGTTGATGTATATGTAACTTCGGAATGTGTTTCACCTATGTATTTCATCTATGTATATTGTACTCCTATAGAGATGTTATTATTCCTCTATACAGAAGTGTCGTCATTTGTATTGACAAGTGTCGTAACTTGCCGATGGGTTATTAGACCACCATGTGTGGGGTCGGCCCTGATTAAGTTAACCATGGGTTATTAGGCTAAGCTAGACAAGTCGGCCGCACTGGTTTATTAGGCAGGATAGGACAAGTATAAATAGAGATAGAGAGATCTCTATTTGATCATTCACTTACTCACTCTTCTATCACTCGGAAAGTGGTGCACATGTGAGGAGGAGGATCGGCTGCTAGGAGAAGACTATCTCTTGTACTTTGGTTGTATCATTGCTCTTTCTCTCTCTGAGGAAGTTGCGGGGTTTTTCACCTTCTTGGTTTTCCCCGGTGAAACTCCGTGTCTCTTGTGTGTTTGAATTATTGTGTCCATGATTGTTATGCTATAGATATGCTGTAGATATGCTGTACATGTTATTCTCTCAGTTAAGATCTTAGATCAGATTAAAAATTCTGAAAAACTAACACTACTTTACTGGATCCCTGTAGGCTAGACACATCGCAGTGTTGTTTCCTTGCAGCATTGAACTTCGCAGCTCTTCCGACATTGCGCTACGCACAACTTCACAGCATCCCAAAACTTGTTCCTCCAAAAGCCTTCAGCTGAACTGCACTCAGCTCCGCAGTTCCAAAATATGACTTACACAAAAATGACCCACTTGGGCTAGGCACAACAGGTCCCTAACACTTACATGTGGCTCATACCCGAGCCACCTTCAGCTTCCACATCTCCTAGCTACTTCTCCGACTGCAGAGCAAGATTCGCAACGAACTCATTGTATGTGACAATCAGCTTGTCGACTGCTTCCTTCGTGTCTTGCTCAAATTGTTTCACTGTTTCCAACATCTCAAGTGTTATTTCATCACCTACTTGTCCTTCCACTTGTTCTTGTCCGTCGTGCAACTCCTTCAACTTCTCCTCGATCTCCTGTGAGATCGTGTGGGCAGCCTCCAACAAGGGTTGCGATTTATTTCCCATTTCTGTCTCTTTTTCTCTTAAGGAATGAACTTCCTTTTTCAGCGCGGTGACTTCTTGGTATCTGTGGAGTCTTTCTCTTGGTAGTAGGGATTTAACTTCTGCATCTGATCCAAGTGGATATCGGTGGCGGCCCACCTCTTCCAACTGGCTCAAAACAGTCTTCTGGCAATTTTGGTAAATTACTATTTTTAGCAGTTTTTCGGGTCTTGAACTTCCGGAGCCATTTTGAGGCCCTAAAGGACATTTTTTGGCGATTTGGGGGACCAAATGGTTGCCAACGACGTACATTTGGGCCCATTTGAAAGTTGTAAATCTCAAATAGACCTTTCCAACGGCCTACTGAGCGCCCCAAATGGAGATCGTATGCAAAAGTTATGACCCCAGGAAGTTGACTGTTCAACTAACCACCTTGGGGCCGCAAACTTTATGACGGTTCATCTTCTAGGGTTAGGTTTTTGGATGTTTGGGATTCTTTCCCTCATGCTTATGATAAATAGGCCCTTTCGGCCTCTCTTTGTATTCATCTTGGCACGAATGAGCATAGCAGTCACATCTCTTCTCAGAGATAGCTACCACCATTCTAGCTATTGTATTTTACAGTCTGTTCTATTTCCGCTATTTAATAGAATATGTGTTTACTGTATCACTGTGTTATTTGCAATATCTCTCTGTATATGATTCTGTATATGCTATCTTTTGTTTCGTTCCCACATAAATCTGGATCAACATCCAACTGTTCTAATGCTGATTGCTTGTCTTTCACAACGTTCTTTACTTCGAGCAACCCTGGATCCTCTTCAAGGGCAGTGAATGCCTTTGACGCCTCATCTAACATACTTTGGCACTTATCCACCTCGGTGGCTATACTCTCTGCTGCGACCTTCACTTCTTTCGCTCTTACCTGCTTCTGATCTGGTGGAGTCTGCGGATGAATCTGTGCCTCCAAGGCAGCAACCTTAGCTTCATGGATGATCTCCATATCTCTCATCTCCTCCTTAAGATCGTTAACCAGTTCGCCGATCTTCACGACGGTATCCGCTAGGTCCATCTATACTTCAAATTCTGATATATCATGTGCGACCGCAGTGATCGTGGACTCTAGTATTTTTCGACGATCATGCTCAGCCTGTAGTTCCATAGCTCTCCGCGAGCTAGATTCCTCCAGCTGCTTATTAGCTTCCTGCAGCTCAGCCTGTCCTTTCAGCGCATCGGTAGTTCTCTCATGCATTTCTTTAACAATTTGTAGATGCAAATAGTGTAGACCAAGCAGTGGTATCTTCACAATATCGAGCTCCACACGCTCTACATCCTTCATGTCCAACACTAGTTGTTCTGGCAGTGGCAACGTTATTGTTAAGGGATCTAGATGGATAATAAGGGACTTCGCAGGCATGGTCATGGTTAGCTGCAGTGTCTTCTGCTGTGAAGTTCCTGCTGACTTTCCTTTAGACTCCGAGTCCCGTGGCAAGGGTAATCTTTTGTGTACTTCTTCAATTTTGTCTATAATCCCCTGCAGCATGGTCAGATTCTTCTACAGACTTTCCTGAATCGCTTTGTCCTTTTTCTCCTTCTCAGTCATCAGATCTCCCATTTGCTTTGTGACCCTTTCCGTGATCATTTCATAATCATCATCATGGATTACTGTGTCTGATACATCTTTAACGGTTCTTTGCTTCTTCCACGCCCCATTTTTCGGTGTTAATCTCTCAACTTCCTTCCTTTTTGCTGTTTCTTTTTCTTCAACAATGGGACATGGAATGGGGTTGTCCTTGCCGGAGCCGCTTTGGACATCTACAATTTCAACTCGAAACTCGGCAGCCCATTCCTTCATGATATTATCAATATCTTCTTCATACATGTGGTACCTTCCTAGGTACCATTCAATGTTCTTCTTCTGTGCTTTGGCTGAAATGTGAATGCAACGCATGTCAGCATAAAAATCAATAGTGTGAATATACCTACTCGTTACCTGCTTTTTTATCTATGGTGTGAGCATGATTGCTGCGTGTAGCTGGTCATTATAGGCGTAGAAGACCTCAACTATCACGTGCTGTCTTTGTGAGTTCAAATTTTCCCAAAGATTTGAGTAACGGGCCCCTCTGCAGTCACTATTGTCGATGATTATGCCAACGTAATCCTTCGGCTCCTCCATCCTACGAAGGCGATCAACACTATTAACCATGTAAAATGGAAGTTTCCGCCATTGAGTTGTGTGTCATTTAGTTCCTCTAGGAACTCATTCAATAGGTATTGACACCAGTTGATCTGTTCGCCCTCTGCGACTGCGGCACCAAGTAGTACTGCGCCCACGGGTACCTCCAAAGGCCAGCATTTTCTTAGAATCTTGTCAGCTAATAGTTGCATGACAAACCTCGTTGCTTTATCCTCTATGTCGTCCGTCTGAAAGCCTCTTTTTCCTTTGACGTCAGTTTGCGTTTTCTTCATCTTCGCGGCTACTTCTTTATCTTTGCTTTTCCCCTGGAAAAACTATTTCGGATCTTTACCCCTTTTGCTCAACCTAGTGATGCGGTGGATAATGTCAATAGTCAGGTCAACATTGTGGTCAAGCCACAAATATCCCTGGTGAATGCGCTCCATCAACATTCTTACCATCACATTCAACTCTGGCGATCTATCAAAATGCGGGAGTCTGAGTAGATTGAGCAGTCCCGACTTGACTACTCCGGATAACCAGCTTTCTGCGACCAAGGTGAGGTCACCCTTCACATCTTTCTTCCAGTACATGTACTAGTCAGGCTGGAACTGTGGGAACCTAGGTTCATTGGGTTCCCTCTGCATCTGAAGTAGATCATAATATTCCCACTTACACTCTGGAACCTTACCCAACAAATTTTTGTCCACCTCGACATGCTTTGATATCGGAGACAACGGGATGTCATATTTGGCATTCTTCATTAGCTTGTAGATCGGTGCGTCCAGTGCACGCGGTGTGATATAGTCCGGGGTCATTGTCAATGGTATCTCCTTATCAGCTATCGGTGACTTCAGTACTGTCAAACTCATCTTTGGTTGCTTCGTTCTTGGCCCCATAGGGTCTTTGCCTTTGTCTTGCATTGCTGGACCGTGTCTTGGTGATCTTCTGGAAGCTTGACCTGGTTCTAGGACGACCTTCTTGGTTGGGGTTCTCATTAACCCTTCAATCCCTCCGTATTGGAATACCTTCACAGTCTCCTGGACTATGAACTCTTCTTCAATACAAGACCTATTAGAAATTCACTGGACAAATTTCAACAGGCTTTCGGATAGCTTGTTGAAAATAACTCACAAAGTAGTGCTTGCAGGAAAATTCTAAGTGTTCGGTAACACCCGCAAGTCTAAATGTAGCATTATTTATAGGCGCAGCTGACCCCCTCCGCGCCCCTCAACGGCTAGATAAGCATTAAATGTGGTATCCGTTGGCCAAATACGGTGGATTCTTCGGTCCTTTCCTTCATAAACTCGTTCAGAACGACTATCTGTGTGTTAAATTCCCAAGCGATCGCTGGAAAAGTACTGTATAATGGTTATATTTTCGACCGACATTATAACGACTATTTTTCTGGAGTGTTGAGTTGAACTGCGCGACAGGTTATCATTACTCCTGCGCAATAACTTTGCGGTGCCTGACTTCTTGCCTCTAAACTTAGCATCTTTCCTTGTTCAACTTGATCTTCGCAATTGCCTTTTGGACTTCGCAACTACATGGTTCCTCTTGTCTTTTTTTTTTTTGGCGCAGCGACACATCTTAACAGTGTTGTGCGGTATATACATGTTCCTCATCATACAATGCGTACACTCTTTCCCATTTCCAGTGCCCACTTTCAACTGTACTTGGCACTTAGAAATTTCCTTCCTTCTTATCATCAAGGGTTCTGTGAAGTAGGACTATCTCTATAGGGTTTTAGTCTGCTTCCGTTGACTAGGCTGGGAAATTTATCTCCTGCTAATGTGGCTAACTGAGTTGCACCACCATTAGTAACATGTACAATAGTATATGGACCAAGCCAATGCATTTTAAACTTTCCAGGAAACTTCATAAACTTGCTATCATACAGGAGGACTAGATCACCTACCTGGAAAGACTTGTTCTTGATGTGGCAATCATGCCATGATTTTTCTCTTTCTTTCTGCACTTGTTGGTGAAATCCTGCGATAAAACGATCCTCCTCTAGACTGACCAAATGTAGAAGCCATTCTTCTAGAATGTCGTGATCTTCCATGCCTGTGAATGAGGCTATTCTTAAGCTGGGAACAATGTACTCCACATGCATAATTGCTTCATGTCCATAGGCTAGCCTAAAAGGTGTATGGCTTGTCAACTTCTTGCATGTGGTCCTATATGCCCATAACACAGTGGGAATGCGCAGGTCCCAATCGTCCCTATTTACATTGCATACCTTAGTTAGTGCATTCTCCAGTACTTTATTGAACGCTTCAACAGTTCCAATTCTTGCAGATGATAAGGTGTGCTGCACTAATTATGAATGCGGAACTCTTCTATTAATGCCTCAATTGTTTTGTTCAGAAAGTGAGTGCCCTGATCACTCATCAAAATATTCGGGCATCCAAACCTTGTAAGGATGTCTTAAAAAATGAACTGCGTGGCAGTACTTGCACTACAGTCCTTCACTGGCTTCACTTCTGCCCATCTAGTAAGGTGATCAGTTACAGTAATATTGTACCTCGCACCAGTTCTTTTTTTGGGTGGGTTTATAGGTCCCCCGAAATCAATTGCCCATTTTTCGAATGCCTGTAATGTCAACTGTGGATTTAATGGCATCTCGTCTCTTCGCGATGGCTTCCCTATCCTCTGACAGACATCGCAGCTCTGGAAGTGCTCCTTTGCGTCCTTGTGAATAGTAGACCACCATAGTCTTGCACGCAATATATTCTGCGCAGTGGCTCTTCCTGCGTAGTGATCTCCCGCTGCTCCTAAATATGCATCCGCTAATATGAAGGGATTCTCGTTTTCTAGAACACAACTGCGCAACACTTCATCTGATCCCAATTTGTATAACTGACCTGTGATAACGGTGAAGTCTGCTGCCCACACTACCAGTTGTTTCTTCTGCTGCATATTAAACTCCATGGGTGCTAACCCAGTAGTCAATAAATCTATGATGTCTTTATAATATTCATTAGCTATTTGGTTAGCAAACAACTATGCATTAGGTAGATTGTCTTCAAGATTCATAGGCTCTTCTCTTGATTCGATCCTTGACAGATGATCAGGTCCCAAGTTCAATATGCCAAGTTTAACTATTATCTCAAAGTCATACTCTTGAAAGAGTAATAACCATCTGCAAATTCGCTCCCCTAACACTGGCTTGCTGACCAAGTATTTCAAAGCAGAATGGTCAGTGAACATAGAGAAGTGTGCACCAAGTAAATAGTGCCTAAACTTCTGCAGTGTGTAGACCATAGCTAGGCCTTCTCTCTTGGTGGTGGTATAATTCTTCTCTGCGGACAAGAGCTTCCTGCTCGAAAATGCAATGGGATGGTTGATACCTCCCTATCCTGGTTGTGCTAAGACAACTCCCAATGCTATACATGATGCATCAACATGGACATGAAACGACTTCTCCCAGTCTGGAAAAACTAGGATTGGCGTAGTTACCATTTTCTCTTTCAATGTATCAAAACCTTGTTCGCACTCTGCGTTCCAAATGAACGGTGCATCTTTCTTCAGTAGCTTCTCCATTGCCGCGGTTATCTATGCATAACCCTTTATAAATTTCCTGTAGTAACTGGTATGCCCTAATGTAGTGCGCAACTACTTGACGGAATTCGGTGTCGACAGATTTACAATGGCTGCGATCTTCGTAGGATCAACCATCAAGCCCTGCTTGCACACAATGTGTCCCAATAAAATTCCATAAGGTACACAAAAATACACTTCTTCAGGTTTAATGATATTTGATGCTGTCTGCACTTTTCTAGCATCAATTGAAGGTTTGCGCAATGGTTCTTCAACAACTCGAATACTGTCCAATAATTTAAATAAGCTTCTAAAAACTTATGCATGAAATCCTTGAATGCTGCGACCATGACTTTGGAAAAGATGGCGGGCGCGTTCTTCAGACCAAACGGCATCACTGTGTACTGGAACGACCCCCATTTCGTAGCAAAGGTGGTCTTGTGTTTATCTGCGGGATCAATTCTTATCTGATGATATACCGAAAAAGCATCAGTAAAGGAATAGGCCTCATTTCCTTCAACATTATCTAGTACCTCATCAGTGAAAGGAAAAGGAAATGGGTCATGCATTGAAGCATTCATTTAATTTTATGAGGTCCACATATATCTTGATATCGCCTTTTGTCTTCTTATCTTGGACAACCATAGGGATTATCCACTCAGATTCTTCGACTGGCTCGATGATCCCTACGTCAAGCATTTTATCTAGTTCTTCCCTGACTCGTTCTTTGTATCGTGGGTTCAGTCTGTAGGGCCTCTGCTTAACCAGCTTTGCACCTGGATTAAGAGGTATTTTCATAACTCCTAAGTCTCCCAAAATAACTTTCATTTCTGTGAAATTTGTTGGGAATAACTCCTGGGATTCATGTAATATATCGGTGATATCTGCAATAGTCTTATCATCCCAGTAGTCTCCAATAGATGCGAACTTTGGCTCTTCGCTGGTGCCAATGTTCACTTTCTTTGTTTTCACGGGTCTACTCATGTCTGGAAATTCCAGGGGAGGTCCTTCTATGTCGCGCGCTCCTTCTGACTCAGGTATATTTGTGTTGCATGAGTCCTCCTCATTATTTCCTTCTCTTTCTTCAGCCTCTTCAACTATGTTATAACATTCCATGGCATGTTCTACCTATTCCTTCCATTCTGCCTGTAGGCTTGCAAGTACACTGTCAGCTCCAAAGAATTCTTCTAATGTCATGTTCTTATGTGGACATTCTGGTATGAATATTCTTTCCTTAATAATCTGCAGTGCATCATTTATGGTAGGAATCTCATCTTCAAAACTGAAACTCCTCTGGAAGTTCGCTATTAGAGTAGGCCAATTCGTAGTTTCCCTATGCAACTCCATGTATAAGTACCATTTCTTTGGAATTTCTTCCTCCAGCGTGTGCACAAATAGATGCACCCATTTTGTCTTTGGTCTCTCCTCCCATGCTTGTGAACAGACCTCAATATGCTGTCTTGGATCTGTCTATCCATTATATTTTTCAAAGGTCATTGTAACCTTGTCAGCAAACCTGATCTGCATCTTGATTTTGCAATAATCCCATGTGGTCAATGTCTACTTGTGCGCAGCCCACCATCTGGCAGGTGTCTCGCACGGTGCCATGTCTAGTGCTGGTAAGCGATGCTCATCTGCAATCGATGCAGTATATTCTTTGATAAAGGAATAAACATTAGATAAACCATCATAGGTAGGGATTGGGCTTACCTCCTTTCCAATCCAGCGCAGTGATTTCGTAACCTACGCGCATCTCCTTGCTGATACTTTGTGCATACGACTTTGCCAATTTTCCAATCCTGCGTCAGCGTCTAGGATGCAAGAGCTGTCGCATCTCCAGTTGAGTGTTCCATCCGTAGTGGGATTAATATAATCTTCTTGGTTTGCAGTCATCTGGTAAAGACGGTCAAGATCCTACGCTCTAGATTCCTCCTGAATCGGCTCGATGTATCTGTCTCCATCTGAAAGGTCCAATGGTGCGATGACCCTGAGATGCTTTCCTTCGAAGATCATCTTCTTTGTCTTCAAGTTTATGATAGTGAATTTATCCATAGCCCAGAGTATCCCCAACAACGCAGGATAAGGTTGACTATCATCCAAAATTTCTATAACCTCGAAATCTGCGTGACTTTGCACTCCATCAATGTCAACAATGACATTTGCTAACCTTCCAAAGGGTATGACTTTATCCTGATTGGCCATTCTCAACTAGATAGGTGACCATAATAGCTTTGGTCTCCCCATCTTTTTCCATGTCTATTTAGTTAAGATGTTTACTTCTGATCCCAGATCAAGAATGATCTCATCCATTTCATAATCTTCTATCTATGCACTAAGTCTCATTTCTCGTCCTTGTCTTTTGTGTTTCTTGATCGGCTGAACTGTGTTATCGGTAGTTTCTGTCTTGCTTTGCGGATCATACAGATTTAATAGTTTTTTTTAATTTTGCGATAGCGTCTGGACTCTTTAATAGTTTCATGCAGCTCCTGAGGAACTGCGCAACAGAGGTTCCTGTCTCTACTGCGGCACTCATTTTATCATAAGAAGCCAGTATATCTTCTACGTGCGGTATTTCACGTGCAATGGAATTCTTGGCGATGTGGGTATTGGCTCTTTGAAGAGATCCCGTGCATCTTCAAATATTTCTTTGTTTTTCTTCAAGTCGAAAGTAGGTGCTTTCCTGACAGTTTTTCTTATCCATATGGTTTCAAGAGGATTCAACTTATTGTTAAAATATCCTGAAGTCGAAGCTTCTGCTCCTCTATCTTTCCCTATCGTAGTGCCACTTCGCATCACTACGTTGATACTTGGATCCGCAGGTCTCTACTCTGCTGCGATCAACGGAATATTTGGGTTTGGCGCCTCTAGCTGTTTCTGTTTCTGCATTTCTACCTCTAATACTGGGTAGTCTTCAATAACATGATCAAATGATTTACAATAACTACACATAGTGCATGGGTTGGTACAATCTCTAGATACATGTCCCACTTGGCCACAGTTATAACAGATTACTTGACCTTGGTCTCGTTCTTGCGCTGGGTCGTTATTCCTTCCTCTCCCGCGATATCCTCCGTGGCCTCTGTATGCTCCCTGATCATGCTGGACATTATCTTGTTTCTGCGGAGTCTCTTATTGGACTATGTAGATTCCTCCATACATATGCTGAATATCTTTCTTTCTTTCTAACATGAGCTCATATGCGCGGAAATTGGACTCATCATACCCAGCTGACTTACAGAAATTACAATATAGGTTTTTAGGTGTTCTTACGTATTTCTGTATCATGTGGCAGTCTTCTGGCCGGTGTCCTCTGGTTCTGCAAATTTCACACCATGGCCTTGGGTTCGGATTCAATGGGTTTGGTCCACCCAAGTTAAGGAAATATTGGAATAAAGGACAATGATCCTTAATGTGTCCTTCTCCCTTACAGCCTATACACCAGACTTCTTGTCTCTTGTGTTTTCCCTTCTTGTTATCCTGCAATTGTAGTGTCAGGGTAGCCAACTGGTTCTAAATCAGAGACATCCCAGTGCTACTTTCTCCAATGGGTGAAGCTTCTAACTTCATCGCTATCTCTAAGGCCTCTGCCTATGAATCCACCTTCTGCTGCATCAACGACTGTATGATATGGGGCAGCAACACAACTATAAACCATTCCTTGTGCTGTTGCGGTGCTATAACGAAGCTTACTTGGTCCAACAGTGTCTTAAATTTCTGGTCAAACTCCCAAATTGTCTCGTTAGGTTTCTGTTTGATCTCTTTCAACTCTGTTATACACTGTGATTCTGACTTTGGCTTCTTAAATTCTGCTAAGAGCGCAACCTTGATTTCTATCAGTGTTCTATTATGTCCCTACGAATACTTCATGAACCAATGCAAGGCTCTGTCTCTAAAAGTGGTGACGAACTGTGCTTGCTTCACAGCGTCATCCTATACTTGCTTTACACTCCATATGGATTCACATAGAAACCAATGCTTATCGGGGTCTTCTAGACCCGTTCCTTTGAATATCGGTAGTTTGATATCATCGTCCATCCTCCTTCTAGGTGGCACGATTCTCTGAGTTGTGCTAGGGATAATACTCTGAGGAATGATTTGGGGTTGAACGTTCTGAAGTGGGACAGCCTGAGACGGGGTAGGCTGAGCCAGAATAGGCTGGGCACCCGCTCCTGCAGTGTTACCAATACTGATGTTATGTGGTGCGGGTTGCGCGGTGCTCGCAACCGACGGGTTTTGAACTGACGGATTCTAAGACAAGGGAGGCGCGATATGTGTAATCGGCGGGTTTTGTGGTGTAATAGGATGATACGTGGATGACAGAGGTGTAGTTTGATTATCAAGCTCACATGGTATCTGGGTATCTACGCGGAGTCCATGTGGTCCAGGATTTGTCTCAGCGACGAACTTGTATCTCTTTCCACTTCTCAGGTTATGGGTTTCTTCGTAAGACCCACTATATGTACTATCTACCATGATATATTTAAACAAAAATTCACTGCATTCTAAAAACACCTTTCTCAGCCAAAAGCATTTTAATGTATAAACTGAGTTTTTTCAAGTACTCACCTCTGAATCCCTTGAAAAACTCTCTTTTGGTTGTGTTGTAGGACTTTAGCATGTCCACAACGAACTATGTCACGAAGCTCTGTAGTGTGATGTCAACCCAGAATTCAACTATTCTCGTGAATGGGTTGTCTAGTGCTTTGAGACTTTCAATAAGCTCTGGATTTCACTCAGTTAGTACGTCTCACGGTGTACAGTTTCTTTTCTCTACGAGCCTTGACAATCACTCGTGTAGCTCGTTTCCAAAATACGCGCAGAAAACTTCGTGAACGTCTTTCCACGGGTATTTTTTCAACCACTGGATGTCAGAGAGATGCGGGTGTCTATTCTCCTTTTTTGCGAAGTCTCTCTATGTGTTGTCACACCAAGCCCATATTTATTTCTTGTCTGGATACCAAAATTCGACACCCAGCTCAACTTATTCTACTTTGCACATCATGGCTTCAACTCATCACAGATTCTTAGCCCGGAAATGGAACCATTTGTTGGCTTAGATACTGATCTAGAGGTTTCTAATGTAGACCCAGGTTCTTCGTAGTTTTAATGAACCAACAAAACCCCTTCTCACCGGCCCTTTTTGCAACAGCCTCCGAATAGGCTGAGGTCTCACTCGAGGTGTAGCTATGGGGGTACTGCGGAATCAGGTTTCCACAGTGATGTGATGACCTGACCGGATAGATCTACTATGTAGCGCGTTGCGGGGCTCACCCTGCGAGATGAAGACTGCACGATGATAGACTGTGTCGCGGTCCTTGCATCTACAAGTTAAGATACTTGCGCAACCGACGCATCCAAGGACTTCGCGTTTCGAACATATTGCAAATAAAAGGACAGCGCAACTAACTTATACACTTCTTCCGCGGACTTAACCACTTATGGAGACTTCACTTACCACTTATTCATTCATCTATTGCCTTAGGTTAGTTAGCTTTAGACTGATGCAACATACGAGATAAACAATACTACGCACTTCCGGTGCTGCGCATCAAAATAGTTATACAACCTGAATTCTACATGCACATGTGATTATTCAACGAACTGATACTCTTGCAGACTTAGAATACTATGCATTCATCCATTCATGCAATACTTAACATATTATTCCCATCTTTCTCCTATGGCGAATACATATAAAAACATTAACATAACAGCTGATAACTGAGAATTCGAGCATTCATTTGTAAACAAATAGACAAGTGCAAACATAAACAACCACACTACACAGGGTTTAACGTGGTTCACCCCCTGGATGGAGGCTACGTCCACAAGAATTGTTGTTGTATTAGTCTTTTGGGAAGGGTACAACAATTCTTTGTTTGCGCACTCAGCTGCAGACTCTCTTCTCTCTTAATGGGCCTCTGCGCACACAGCTTGCAGAGCCTTTACAAAATGTCTCTTAACAGATATCTATTCAATCAAAAATGAGAAAAACACAAAATGAAGAGTAACCCTTTCCCATACAAAATATGCCTTATTTATAGATCATGCCTATAGGTCATGTCTTTACAATTCGAAGGAAAAAACCCTTAGGTTTTACAAAACTGTCACGGGTTTCCCTTAACCGGACTTGTTGGCTTTTGGTAGCGAATATTCCGTCATGGCCGTCTCCCACGCATGCTTCACGTCGCTATCGGCCTTCCTGTTGCGCGCATGCCAACAGGTTGCTTCCACCGAGCCGTTCTTCCTATAACGGTCTTGTGCAACTTGCATATGTAGTGGTTCTTTCACATGTGCGACCAGTTGCTTTCCTTCCGCATTGCTCCTACCCGCCGCTTGGTACTCCTTGAGCATCTTTACCAAAAATAGACCACAGATGGTCTAATCGAAATACGTGCCATTTTCTGTCCAACACTCTGCTTTTTCGGATCCCTGTAGACTGGACACATCGTAGTGTTGTTTCCTCATAGCACTAAACTTCGCAACTCTTCCGACGCTGCGCTGTGCGCAACTTTGCAGCATCCCAAAACCTGTTCCTCCAAAAGCCTTCAGTTGAACTACGCTCAGCTCCGCAGTTCCAAAATATGACTTACACAAAAATGCCCCACTTGGGCCATGCCCAACATCCACCCCCTCCGGAAAGAGGTGGGGGTGGTGGGACTTGAGGAAAATTTGGTGGGGTTCCAATTGACATAACATGGTGATTTCCCCATGGAGCGTTTGAATTTTCGGGATAAGATATCTAGGGAATTATGTTCCCGGGATGGTATTGCCCCGACGCGAGGTTGAAATTGCTTGGATACATATGACTCCATAGTGATTGAGTTAGGTTGGATGGTCCCCCACCATGAGGTAATCCCATGGTAGGTACCGCGACTGGTAAGGAGTTGCCAACGGAATGACTAGTTGGAATTCCTCCACTCATATTATGGTTAGCGAACAAGGGTTTCCCCCCAGTGACAATATTTTGACCACTTGTCGATGGTTGAATTGCAATAGGTTGGTGGTTAATTACTAGTGGAGGAACATTACTTATAATGAAATTAAGAGGTAAAGAGTATCCTCCCATCGAGTTTTGGGGTGGGGGAGGAGGGGGTGGTGTTCTAGTAGTTGTACGAGGGGTGTTGGACAATTCTCCTTCAATTTTTTGAGTTGTCTGGGGTATGGAACCAATCTCCTGATTTAGAGGTGTACTTGCAGGACATGAGGGTTGACTAGGTTCATAATTCATCACGTTATGTTTAGGTTCTTTTGGTGAAGTGAAAGATAGAGAACGAATTGGGGTATGTTGAAATATGGGAACTTCCGATGTTTCTCTTATCTGTGAGAGACTCTGGCGCCGAAGTGAATCGCCACATTGGCGTAATTAAGCAATCTGGTCATGGATTGGAGCCAAGAGCTCGTTACTGGGAATACAGTAAGGGGGGGATATTTTGCCCCTGCACATAAAGCAAGGTGGGCCCATTTTTTTCCCTAGAGTAGTGTCCCAAAAGGCTGCACATGGACCAAAAGCTTAGGATACAAGGTCATCCTGGGGTTGATTGTACCATTCTACAGCACCAGGTTCTCCTTCCATTGAATGGTGGAAAGACAGGTCTTGTGAAGTAGATGGTTCCATGGTAAGAGACCTTGGAGGATCACTGATTAGTGGACTCAAAGGAAGTGAAAAATTCACTCCCGACTCCATGGTGGAGTTTTCTTCTCCAGGTGACATGACAACAACTAGTGGATCCATGTTTTCCCTCAAAATCACCTCCTGATTAAGGGGATATTCAGGTGGCAAGTTTAAAAGTCTACGAGACCTTCTCAAGGTTTTTTTAGCGAGAATGACTGAAGCAAAAATTCTCCTAAGTGTTTTCTATACAAAAAGAAAAGCAATCCAAAATCTACACAAACTAAGGCCACAAGCAAACTTATGTGACAGGTGTGGATTCAAAAGTCTGGAACCTCACAGGATTGTCAAGGATTCGCAACTCGTGATATGCCCCAGGGTCCAATAGTTATACTCGATGCAATTTTTCAGAGCACTAACCAAGGAGGATTAGGAATTTACCCCTGACCGTATAACTCGACTACCTAGAAGCACGTGCATAGTATCTCCTCAAGTGTTTTTCTCGGTGTATTGCTCTTCCAAGATGGCCAAATGGTTAGCTCGGTTGGTTTCATGAATCCTAGGAGAGTCTCCCGATATACTCAGGGTACGTGGGAGCAAAAATTCGTATTGGTGTTGTCTAATGCACAACTGTACGAAAAGATCCTTCTGATATACTACCGAGTACGTGAAGTGCCTTTCGATATACCCAATGGTACGTGAAAGAGCCTTCGATATACCAATTGGTATGTGGAACAACTGCAGGCCCCCAAGATGTAGTGCAGGAAAATAACAACAACTGCCACGTTTTACGATGCCAGAACACGTCACTAACTTATCACACAAGTTACTAGTAGATTTTAACTTAATGCTATTGATTAATTTTATCTTATGCGGTTAGGCGAATGCATGAGGTGTTGACATGAATTTAAAAATAATGCAACCCTAGCTACATGGAGGTGCACATTTCCTTTTCTTTTGATGAAGTCTATCTAAGGTAAGGATAAATTCTTTTTCCAATGATCTCAACAAGACAAAAAAATCCCAAAAGTTCAAAATATACAAAAGATGATTAAAGCACTCTTTTTCGTTTTTTCCAACAAAACACAAAAAATAATGACACACCAAATCAAAACTTTTTCTTTTTATCTTTTCAAACTAGAATGAATCTAAGTAATGATGAAAAGGAGTATTTCTGCTTAGAATGCACTAACTCTTGAATTTCCACAATGACGAACTAAAAAGCATAAAAGACCAAAAGTGCATAAGAACGTTTCAAATTTGAAAATACTTTGCAAGAGTTTGAATGCACTTGATATTTTCAAAGAGATGAAATATTCATAACTAAGAAAAATATAATTAGCCGATTTCCTTTCCAAGCCTCTCAAAGATATAAACAATGAATTCCAAAGCATGAAACAATTCCACGACAATTTTCAAATGATCTTGAAAATAGATAAAATGAAGCACTTTCGATTCTTTAATACATATATCAAAACAAGATCTGATAATAATAGTGCTTTTCAGATGTAACAATAGAAAACAAGAGATTGATTGAAACACTCTAATGAATCGGAAAATCTCAAAGAAAAATGACAAGAACCCGAATGAATTCAAAGGCTCTCAAATCACTCAAAATCGAATAGATGCAACCAAAATTAAATGGCTAAGTGTAGGAAAGGTTTGGAATCAGATATACCACACTAAATAGATATGGTAAGGTGATAAGGGAATGCAATATCGAGCGGATAACCATGGGGGATTGAAATTGTCCGCCACCACCGAAACTCTCACTTGACCAAATGGAACCCAAAAATCAACACAAACAAACCCAAACATAATCAATGTTGAGTAAACAAGCTTTTGACTGGAAGGTACAACATAGAGAGGCCTGTTGGTTAGGTCAAAAATCAAAATTTGGAGATGAAAGGTACCAAGAACCAAGCTTGAGAGGCCAACGCACTCTACAATTATGCTCAAAGCGCCAGGCGCACACTGTGTACAAGGCTAAAGCACAGGTGGTGCAGGTTGTATGAAAGTTAAAAGCGTTGGTGGCACAATATTATCCTCAAAAGCAGTAAATTCCTAAGAGGATGCGACGCACTGGATGTACTACCCAGGTGCGTCGGGCGAATGACCAATGGAAAGCAATAGAGATCTCCAAACAATGAAACAACAAATGGCCCGATACTGATCCAAATAGAATTAGGGAAAGTCAGTAGACTCTTGAACAAGAAAATCTGATGATGGGAGGGTTCAGGAGGCAAAGAAATGGCTCACTAAGAAATCAATGAACAACACATTCAAACTGAAATCAAAATTAAAGACTCCCCAGTATGGTCGCTAGATTTGTTTTCAGACAATCTACTTGAGCAGACGCGAGCATGATCTCCCTAGTTCAATTGGATCTAGAACAAATGAATACAAAATATAGATCTACTTTCCTAGACCAATTAGAGATTGAAGTAGATAGATGTCTTACCTTCAAATTCACGAATCCTTCTCCTATTTGTCGCTCCAAGCTTCATAGTCTTCATATCTAGAGCTGCAAACCTCTGTCAAGCATATAGAGACAAACAAACCGTAAAATCACATCTAAACACTAACTGATCTAAGCTAATAGTTAAGGAAGAAAGCTCTAAATATCATTAACATAAAGACATTTATGGAAAGAGATTATATTGTTGTAAATAAATGGGAAGTACATAGAAGAGTGATGATTACAACCAAGCCTTAACGCTGCAATATTCCTCCAACAAGCCAAACCAAGAAAATCCTCCAAAGATGAAATAAGTCTCTTAAGGATGAGTGAGAGTTACCTAAGGTAATTTCACCAGCATGAGAGTACTATAGACTTTCCCCCCTTTGGAATGGATATGAGCTTCATATTTATAGGACCAAGTGGATAGAGTAGGTTGAAGATTATGGGGAGAAGATTAAGGGATTATACCTTGAGGTTAGAGAACCAAAGACCGGATCACATAGAATTTAGGGATGACCCTCCACCTGATCATGCTTCGAGAAGTCGCTCGAAGGTCTCATTTATCCATTTAAACCAACCTCGACGCATGTTGCATGAGGACAATTTACGCTCGGAAGGGGAAAGCGTAGGCTAAATGAAGGTAACCTAAGCCACCGGCGCGGGATGCTAGATGACACTCTGCGCCAAGCCTAGTCAGGCGCTTCTTGTAGGAAGACAAGCTATGCCGACCTAACTAGGAAATGTGGATAAAGGATCAACAACTTGCTCTAGATGGCTTTTGGCTAGGGAAACTTCAGGGATCAAGGCACTGAGTTGACATAGGAATCATGATGACGATATTTAGGTGTAACATACACCCTTCAATTATCTTGATTAGAGGGCTGATATGTAGATGGTATTGTGCAACAAATCACTATACATGGTAACAATGGGGAAGGATCCTGAACCACGATCAGTTGTGGAGAAAAAAAAGTATTTGAATAGATTGGATAAAGCGTTTGGTTTCATATGTATTCATATTTCCAGAGATATACTCTTCCACATCGAAGGATTGAAGAGTCCAAGAGAGTTATGGTTGAAGTTAGAGACCCTCTTCAGCAAACAAGATGAGCTAAGAGTCCATATTCTAGAGAATAAGTTGATTTCTCTTCAACCAAGCAGTTTCGAGACCACTCAACAATTGTTTTCAAAATTCAAATCTTTGGTCATGCAATGCAAGTAGTGGGGCGTTGAGAAGAAGGATGAGTAGCTCATGCTATCCATTATGAGCAATCTAGGTCCTGATTTATCCATCTTTGTCTCTACCTTCCATTATGGGTGAATGTCAATCCCTGGCTGGAAGATTCCCTCCTTAGATGTTTTCACTGAATCTCTCATCCAAGAGCAAGATAAGTTGATCCAGATGGACACCTTGAAGGCCTCCAAAGATCAAGCTCTTATGGATGGAGAAGAAAAAAGTGTGAATGGGAAGGGGAAGCACAAGGGCAAGGATAAGAGGCCATCTCAACCCAAGCAGAATTCCAAGTCAAGTCCATCAGAAGGATCCTCCATCTCCAAGAAGGACAAACAAAAGGGATTTGAGAAATCCAAGTGTTCCTATTGCAAGAAAGGAAACCACCTAGAGATATCTTGCATGTAGAAGAAGATAGATCAGATGACCAAGCTTCTGGAACAACACAACATTTTCCTCCCAAAAGGTGCAAGAGAGACTGATTCTTGAAGTGATTCTGATGGTCATGAGAGATGCCATGCACTGAAGCCTGGATTTTAAAAATCACAAGCCCTCCTCATAGATTAAGGAGCCTTCAACCACATGGTTTCCTCCATAGAATCATTTTCTTCTCTAGATCTCAAATATGGTCTGATTATTCACATGGGAGACAACTTTCATGTCTCTGTTGAATAAAAGGGCACAGTACATATGGAGCATGGGAATTTCAAAAATATTTTATTTGTGCCTTCTTTGTCAGCAAATTTGTTGTCTGTATATCATATGACTCACATAGGCTCACTGAATAAAGTGGTCTTTGGTCCTGACACAATTGACATTGCAAAGGTCTATACTGGGAATATTATAGCGAAAGGGTTTGCAAACCATGCCCCCAAGGCATATGAATTCTCCCATTTTTTTCCATACTCTCTTCCTACCCCATTGGAATCTGATGAAGATCATAGTGATATCTCTTCTAATGAAGATGAGGATCAAGATCTTGATGTTGAGAATACAGTTCAAGGAAATTCAGATTCAGATCCAGATCCAACACATGCTCCCAATCCATGGCCAAGGCCAATATGGGCTCACAAATTCCTTGTAGCTGTTGGGAACACAATTAGGGATCCATCTGACCATACAACCATCAGATCTCAGTATCATGCAAAACTTGCACTATGTCATGCATATCCACTTCTCTCAGATAGGTGCTACATGATGGTGGGGTTTGATCCACAATATATTGGAAAGACTTTCCATGGGGGATATACAACCAAGCAACAATCTCGGTTTCCTGACAAAGGGTACTCAAAGGTTCATGATTTGGACCACAATGAGTCATTCGCTCCAGTAGCAAGAAAGGTTCTTGAAAGACTTGTTTTGGCAAATACAACTTCTACACAATGGGAGGTACATTAAAGGAGAAGATCCAAATCTAGATCTAGCACCTGCATTGCTATCCTACATGGGAGCAACTTGCCAATATTTTTGCAAAGGATTTCACTGACGAAAGTTTTTTCCTTATGTGCTTAGTATGAAGGTTCTTTGAGTTCCCTACTACTATTCTTTTGAGGTGGGGTATTTTTCCAATGAGGTTTTTCCGATTTCCTTGGTTCATGCATAGTTCTTTATTTTTATCATTTATTTGATTGTATGGGTGATCTTTGGTCTTAGTAACCAGGGCCCAGGATGCAAAAGTATGGATTAATGGGGGGTGTTAGGATATTTTAATACTCCATCCTTGTCCTACATAGCATTATTTATTTTTCCTAGTAGTTGATGATGTCGTTTTCCCCCTAATGGTGTGCAGATGTCGTCCAAGCTCCATCCACCACCTTTTTATCCCTGCATGCATTCTTTTAGTACCACTTTAGTCAGTTCCCTATTTTATAGGAACCTACTAAGTTTTCCAGTGTAGTCCACTTGATTTAGTTGACTCTTGTGGGGGGTTAGATCTCTGGATGCCATTGATTGTGGCCTCATTCGCCCATTTCTGATTGACATGCATGAAAAAATCAGTATTGCACCCTCCTTAGTCAGTTAACTGATTGTGACTTCAGTTAGATGAGTTTAGGTTCAGTTCAGTTGAGTTTGAGTCTTTCGGAGCACTCCAATGGTGACATTTCCTATGCTAGACCAACTGAGGTTCGAATTCTCCCTTGTGATTCGAATTCTCCCTTGTGATTCGAATTCTCTCCATTTGTAGCATTGTTGTTCATTATACTGATTATTGGATCATGTGACATTATTATGCTCCTATCTAAGGTCTGCTGCATAATTATTCTTCTGCTCTTTTTTACTGCAGTTTTCATGCTTTTTCAACTTTTCTGCTCATTCTCTCTTTGTGAGGTATCCTCGGCTCTTAGATTTGCTGTGAATTAGAATTTCACAGAACCTACTAAAAGATTTCCATTTAAACATATATATCACACGTAATGCATCACTAAGTGGCTTTGTATTAGAAATTTATGTCCATTTTGTCATCATAAGATGTCATATATCAACACTCTTAGTTAATCCTTCCAAAATTCTTCTGAGAAATCTCGCTAATGTGATTTATTGTAATGATTTTCCCTTCATCATCTCTTTTCTTCAATGCAATTACATCAAATTTTATTTTTAATGTTTTCAACTATCGTATTAGATTGTAATTAACTTTGTTCTTCATAATCATCCAAAACCGCATGGTAATATGATGTCTCTCAACTCTACTGAATACTTATATCGCTATAATAGTGTGGTCAAATCCAGTGGTTCTCCGTCACTACAATTAACATGATTCAAAACATAGCTAGAGCCTATGACAATATCAGGAATAGGTTAAATCAAATACTTGCATTATACCATTGCGTAAAGTCAGGGCTCCAATACAAGCCCAAACCGGCTTGGCCTACACAAGTGACTATCGAGCGGAAAGGGAGGCAGTCCCCACCATCTATTCAACAAAATATTATACATGAAAATGATAGAAGATTAGTTTTTGAACATAAAATCAAATCTTTCCCCAGAGCCAAACAATGAGAAAGTAATTAAGACTATCATGACTGTATTTACTAAAGAAGTGATCTAGCATACTACACACTTTCTAAACTCCAAGATCCTTGATTACCCCAATAATAATAACCACAATAATTATAAAATTATATCTAAGTTATACATCAAAGTTAAACATGAAATTGAAAATTGGTGTATAAGATCCCTTGTTCATAAAAAATAACCTTTTATACAACAAGACCATATCATTTAAAACTTGATTAAGATTAATTAAGTAATAGATGACTGAAAATTGTAAACCTAAAAATATAAGGAATGTTTCCACTAAAAACAACAATATAGGACCCCCCATGCTCCAGTATATGGGCGAAAACAACAGGGGGCATGGTAACCTCAACCAAATCCCAAGTTCCAACATCAACATCAAATACCAATAAGTGATGAGGACCATGGGTGAGGAAGAATGTAAAGCCATCCAAATGAGCAAAATTTCCTACTAGGGAAAACCTCCCATCAAAATTACCACAAACCTTCCATGAATTGGTCCTAGAATCATACAACTAAGAAGTAAGCCCATCACTAGTACCAACAACCAAAATTTGATACTCGTTGTCTGTCTCTAGATACACAACCATTGCTACCACATAGGGATAATTCATGAGTATCACGGGGGGTAAAGTTTTGTGGGTTTTGGTGAATAAATTACAGACAACAAGGAATCCTTTTTTGTTCTCTCCTACCAACATACCCCCACCTGATAATACTATATCCCTATGAAGCCTCAAACATGTTGTAGAACAATGACATTAAGACTGCATATTGTTAATTTTTCAGAATTTACTTCAATCTGATCTAGGATCTTAACTGAGAGAACATGTACAGCATATCTACAACATATCAATCATGGACACAATAATGAAAGCACACAAGAGACATAGAGTTTACTTGGGGAAAACCATAAAGGTGAAAAACCCCAATAACTTCCTCAGAGATAGATAGAGCAATGATACAACCCAAGCATAAGAGATATACATCTCCTAGCAGCAGCTTCTCCTCCTCCACAAGTGCGCCACTCTCCCGAGAGTGTGAGAGAGAATAGAATGATGAAATAGAGTGCCTCCCACACTCTATTTATACTTGACTTGACTTGCCTAATAACCTTTACTAGGTAGGCCTTAACTTAACCACATAACATAATGTTGATTGGACCAACACCCAATAGGGTGGTCTAATAACCCTTTGACCCACATGGCCGACCCCCAATAGGGTGGTCTAATAACCCTTCGACTCACATGACTTATACAGGGCTGACCCCAACAAGGTGGTCTAATAACCCATCAAGTATAAGTTACGACACTTACAATATAAATGACGACACTTCCATATAGAGGAATAATAACATCTCTATAGGAGTAAAATATACATATATGAAATACATTCCGAAGTTACATATACATCAACACTCCCTCTTAACTAGGAAGGTATTTCTTGACACAGATCTTCTAGCACAAGTCTTCTTCTCTGGATCATCGTCATTGGATAATCGTTATCGTCACTGCTGCTGCTATCTCAATCAATCTCTGAATCTACTCATCATAGGAAGTTCTACAGAGCCAGTCCTTTTTCATACTGGATGTAGGCCCACCACCTGTAGGTATTCATCATCAGTGGCCATACTGTGGAACCTAGGACTGATTACGTGCGTCAACAAAACCTAGCGCAGACTATAGGTTCTTTTACATGTTGACCTTCACAAAACCTACTCAGAGCATCCCAGGATGTTACAAGCACACCGCTCTACCTGTCTAGATCTCGATAGAGCATCCTAGGCTGTTACGAGCATACTGCTCTACCTGTCCATATTTTAAAGGATCTTTTCTATGTGAACTTTCACAAAACCTACTCAGAGCATCCCAGGATGTTACGAGCACACCGCTCTGCCTGTCTGGATCTCGATAGAGCATACCAGGATGTTACGAGCACACCGCTCTACCTGTCCATATTTTAAAGGATCTTTTCTATGCGAAACTGCAACAAAACCTACTCAAAGCATCCTAGTGCAGACTATAGGATCTCAATAGAGCAACCCAGGATGTTACGAGCACACTGCTCTACCTGTCCAGTTTTTAAAGGATCTTTTCTATGCTACCTATAGAAAAAACTTGAAAGAGCATCCTAGCATAGACTATAGGATCTCCCAGGATCTTTTCTATGCTACTTGCACAACCTGTCCACGGCCACAGAGTATCAAACCGATACTCACCATACATCATCCTGATGTACATCATCACATGATAAACCTGATCATCATCATAGCATCAACCTGATGCGTATCATCTGGAGCGACATCCTGAAGCTCATCATCTGTGATCATCCCGATCATCATAGCATCAACCTGATGCATATCATCTAGAGAAACATCCTGAAGCTCGTCATCTGTGATCACCCTGATCAAACAATATATCCATCTGATGCATACATAGTATCTACCTGATACATATCATACATGATCCACCTGATCATACAATGCATCCATCTGATATACATAAGTACATGATCACACTGATCATACAAGTATCCACCTAATACATACATAAGTACATGATCACACTGATCATACAAGTATCCACTTGATACGTATACAAATATATGATCTACCTGATCATATCCATCATCAACATGATGCATACATACATACATATAAATGATCCAACTAATCATATCCAACATCAACATGATGCGTACATACATACATATAAATGATCCAATTGATCATATCCAGCATCCAACATGATGCATACAGAGCAGTAACTGGAGCATCATCCTGATGCTCATCATCCAGCGCTTACATCCATAGCCATGGCAAGGATCCTCCTCTCACCATGCTTAGAATGGCTCCAACATATGTGTCCATCACTTCTTCCTCGAAGTGTCGTCGATCTGAAGAACACCAAGCCTCTCTCTAAAGTACTCGAACTTCACTCTGGCTAGTGGTTTCGTCAGTACATCTGTAATATGCTCATCCGTTGCAATGTACAGGAGCTTCACTGCTCCTCTCTGCACCATATCCCTGATATAGTGATATTTGATCTCGATGTGCTTCGACCTGTCATGGAACACCGGGTTCTCAGACAGCTTCTCACAACTCCGGTTGTCACAAAAGATACTAGTAGCCTCCAGTGAGAGATCAAATAACTCAGACAGTAGCTTCTGGATCCATACCGCCTCACAACTAGCCGAACAAGCTGCAACATACTCTGCTTCGGCTATACTTAGTGCTACGCAGGACTTCTTCCTGCTAAACCAAGAGATCACACCTGATCCCATACTAAAGCAGCACCTAGAAGTTCTCTTCCTATCTACAGCACTTCCTACCCAATCTGAATCAACATAATTCTGCAGGTTAAACTTTTGATTCGCATCATACTTGAGCCCATAATCAACTGTACCCTTCAAGTACCTCAGAATATGCTTTACAGCAACTAGGTGAACACTCCTTGGATCCGTCAGGAACTGGCTCAATGTGTTCACCACAAAGCAAATATCTGGTCTCATGTTTGTCAGCTACATCAAGGACCCAATCATCCGACGATACATAGTGACATCAACCGTCTCAGATGAAGCATCACACAGAAGCTTCAGGTTCGATGCCATAGGTTTGGACATGGCCTTGCGGTCCATCATCCCAAACCTCTTCAGGATCTCTACTACATACTTCCCTTGTCCAAGGAATATTCCATCTGCGCTCTTCCACACCTCCATGCCTGGAAAGTAGTGCATTATCTCCAAGTTCTTCATCTCAAACTCGGCAGCAAGATTCCGCTGCGTGGCAGCAATCAACCTACCCTCACCTGTAACAAACAGGTCATCCACATACAAAAGTAGTATCATTGGATTTCCTTCCTCAACCTCGTAGTAAAGGTTGGAATCCACTTTACTCTTGGTAAATCCCAAACTGGATAGAAAGCCATCTATCCTGCCATACTAGGTCCTGGTTGCCTGTTTCAAACCATACAGGGCTTTCTTCAGTTTGCAAAAATGTGACTCTCGGTCATGTGTCTCAAACCCAAGTGGCTACTCCACATACACTTCCTCTTCGAATACACCATTCAAGAAAGCTATCTTGACATCCATCTGGTGTATCTTCCATTTAATCACTGTAGCCAGAGCAAGTACTGATCTGATGGAAGTGGATTTGGCTACAGGAGAAAAATTCTCTATGCTGCCACCTGCAACATGCTTGATCTTATAGATCCATTTGGAAGTCACAACAAACTTCCCTTTAGGTCTTGGGACTGCATCCCAAACATCATTCTTCATGATCAAATGGTACTCCTCGATCATGGCATTCTTTCCGAATCCTGGGAACTTCAACATCTTCAATATCTTCAATAGATAACATTGTTGCTGGAACAAATGTTGTAGTCCTTTTGTAGGTGATGGTATACGATCTTTCCTACAAAACAAGTTAAATTGCATGATTAGAAACATCTCATAGTTTTCAGAACAAGTTCTTACTCATAAGGAAATATGTCATACAGTCATGCAATTAATTTAGCCAATGCTTCAATACAACATTTATCCATATCCCATGACTTTCTAGATGCCTTCCAATCTCTACCAGAACATTGTTAAGAGTGTGCACAACTCCCAACATGTCAGCAAAGAGGTTTCATTCTAGATAAGTAGCAATGGAATGTTGTACAATGCCATAGGCCACTTACCCATTATATGCATATTAGTATTATGCTGTTCATTAATGCAATTATTATAATATGCCAAAATACACAGCCTAATTCTAGGAACATCAGTATATACATCATTGAACAGTATTATTTAAACAATCAACTATGCAAGAAATGATAATTCAAATACTTATCTTTGTTTGGTTGTTGGGTGGACTCCCTCTGAATCTTTGCAACCTTTCCGCAATTCCATTATGATGTGGATTGTGAGAAGTGGTCGACTCCCTTTGAATATTTGCATCCTTGTAGAAACTATCGGAGTGTGCTCCCTCTTGATCTTTGCTTCCTGGATTACCTGTCCTTGAACTTATATCCATCCTCGATCACTATGCATGCTTACAAGTATCATTATTGTGATATCCTTGATATCTCATACATAATCATACATTTATTAGTATATTCTCAATACTATCAAAAAACAATAATCTTAAGCATGTATAGTCATGATCATTTCAAACAGAAATAATAAGCATTAGCATTCAAGGACTCTTATGGTTAGTCATATCATAACTTAAAGTAAGAAACATAATATGCCTCAACCCGTGATTACTCAAACCTATACTTTCATGACTCTTCTGGTTAGTCATATCATCAATTACAGTAAGAAACATAATATGCATACACCCATGATTATTCAAACCTATGAATAATCATTATCAATCATGCCATGTATACTTATATAAGAGATCCTATCACAAGGTAGGATTCTAACTTGATATAGGAAAAACATACCTAGATTAGTATGTTAGCTAGTTATGTCTAACATACCCACATGATATCTTCTTGTTCTCTTCAATGACTTGTGCTAGTAACCTGCATATCTCGTAAGTTAACCATTATAAAACCAAGTTATACATACCTCGTAAATAGATCTTCTATGTGATCCATGACAATGGATGAATCTTTGTCTTCATGTCACCATGATCATATGTTCTTGAACTAGAACATGATTTGTCTTTCTTGGTGTACCTTTCATGTTAGCGGACAACATAAACCTCATACAACACCATAATGCATTAGTACAATCATAAGTGTCAACACCCTAATCAATGAATATCTTCTATCATGCATTCATAATTTTATTAAGGTGATACGACAAGTTTAAATTTAATCAAGATTGTACTAACCGTAATAATATGAAGACAAATATACCATAAACTTAATCATGAACAAATCTCGAAACATACCTGGATAAGTCATACCTGTCGACATTGCTTGTAATCTTCTTATGTAAGGCCTTAGCCTCATCTCCCTCTGAAACAGGAACTTCTTCACTTATGCAGGTGACCAATCCATTCTCTTCTAGGATTAACCCAATCCACTTGATTTGCAGGAACTGGATCTGGAGCTGGATTAGGGTTTGTCAGGGAAACCCTAAAAATTCAAACTTTGAATTTCAAACTTCTCAAAGGATAGAAAGATGCGCCTTGATGAGCTGATCAACCTGGTATACTCAAAATTTGAAAACTGCAAAGTTTCACCCCTCACATTTGCCTTTGAAACTTTCGGATTCACTAGACATGACCCCGAACTAGGGTTTGATCAAGCCCACCCTTCTGCCCAATCAAAAGGTTTGATCCAAAGCTCTAAGCTCCTATTTTTCTGAGGAGCTTCCAACCGTGGTCACAGATTTCAAAAATTTCCATTTTTGCAGAAGCCCTAATTTTCCACTTTTCCGATCAAAGTCCCGAACTAGGGTCTGATCAAGCCCGGCCTTCTGCCCAACCAAAAATTCTGATCTTGGTCTCTAAATTTCTATTTTGATGAGTAGCATTCAGCCGTAGTCTTCGATTACAAAAATTCCAACTTTCTCCGAAACCCTAAATTTCGGAAGCCATGAATGAAGGTGCTAAAAAATAATTATGTTTTGACAGAAATATGTACCTGATTGTTTTTGGTGTAACTCTGAACTTTTCGATCCACATGGTCTGAAAAATTTTCCTGTGATATCCCAACCTATCATATTTCCAACCCCATAGGTCTGACCTCAAATGGATTCTCTGAGAGAGAGTTATTCCAAGTGTCGCAATATGACCTGTTTATGGGATAAAACAGGAGAGCTAACTTGTACAGCGTGCCACGTGTCACTGGTTCAGTTTCGGCCTCTGAAAACATTACCTGAGAAATTAAATTTCGTGCACTACCTGTCACTTTTTATGAAATTTCATTTGGATCTTCCTAGCCCAGGTTATGACCTTTTTTCCAAGGTCACCTGTTTATGACTGAGATCTGGAAGAGGCAGAAACCCTATATTGTATAGATCATAAATCACAAAGTACAACGAATTCAAGGTTGTCCTTTGGACACAAGGTACATGGGGATCTTATCTTCTCCCTGTACAATTTTCAGACCCTGAAAACTCGCCAAAATTTATTTATAGAGAAAGTGCTACGATGACTAGTTTTTGCTATATCAAGCCCTAGCTTTGCGATTGCAACAAGTGTCATACATGCCATACCATGCCTTCTTTCAGGCTAGCTCTGATACCATGTTAATTTTTCAGAATTTACTTCAATCTGATCTAGGATCTTAACTAAGAGAACAACATGTACAGCATATGTACAACATATCAATCATGGACACAATAATGCAAGCACACAAGAGACACAGAGTTTACTTGGGGAAAACCATAAAGGTGAAAAACCTCAATAACTTCCTCAGAGATAGATAGAGCAATGATACAACCCAAGCATAAGAGATAGACATCTCCTAGTAGTAGCTTCTCCTCCTCCACAAGTGCGCCACTCTCCCGAGAGTGTGACAGAGAATAGAATGATGAAATAGAGTGCCTCTCGCACTCTATTTATACTTGACTTGACTTGCCTAATAACCTTTACTAGGTCGGCCTTAACTTAACCACATAACAAATGCTGACTGGGCTGACACCCAATAGGGTGGTCTAATAACCCTTTGACTCACATGGCTAACCCCCAATAGGGTGGTCTAATAACCCTTCGACCCACATGACTTATAGAGGGCCGACCCCAACAAGGTGGTCTAATAACCCATCAAGTATATGTTACGACACTTACAATATAAATGACAACACTTCCGTATAGAGGAATAATAACATCTCTATAGGAGTACAATATACATATCTGAAATACATTCTGAAGTTACATATACATCAACACATATGGGACATGGGAAGAACAACCCACTTTCCATCTATAGGATTATAGGCAATAACAACATTTCTATTACCATATTTTGCAAACAAAATGAACAAAAGGTCATGTGGGGGTATCCTCTTGTAGGAAATCAGAAATGAGTCTGACTACACCATTGAATTCCAAGATTTGAAAATGCTCAACATACCGAATAGATTCGAAATCGACAGTTTGGATGATAAATTCTCCCACAAATGAAATGGAGTATCAATTGCTTGCAGTCCATGTAATTCGCTTTGCTCCTTTACGGTAATGGCCGAGCTATTGGCTTCCGCATCACCATTGGTGTTTTCACATGCTCATTTCTTCAACAAGATCAATCATCATTTCATCCATTACATCCCCATAATAATCTATTTGGGAATAAACAAATGTGAAGAAGTCGTCCTAACAAACCAGGATTTAAGCCAAAATATGGGTATTTTTTCCACACAAACTAAGATATAGGCCTCCCAAACCCTCCTTTCCCATTACAAAATGTAGAATATTAACTTAGTAAATTGGAAATTGGGCCTATAACATTGCTTTTGCAAGATCTAGGCTCCAAAGAAATTACAATGCAAGTGGGATGGAGTAATGGTTTCTTTCCAACTCTATAGTTTGAAGTACAAAGAGCCATGGAGTTTATCTAACTAGTATGTGCTAGACTTTCAAATTCCATGGAAGGAATTTCCTAAGTGAAACTATCATCCATCATTTGGGTCACTCCTCTAGCTACTAGTATTTTATTGACCAATCGATTCATTTTCATAATCATGTTTTTCTTTGGTCGAGTTGATTTTCATACGAAGGTCATGCCCAATCGATTCTTTTAGAGACAAATAAATTATGTGATAGTAGTGCCAAAACAATGAGTTAAGCAATGAAATATAAACAACTTATGTTTAGGCAAATCTATTCCTTCACTTGGAAAAAATAATTTTCTCCAAGTAAGTCCAATTCAAGTTAAATTTTTTATAAGAAATAAATATCAATCTCTACTTTTTGATTGACTTCATGAAGATCAAAACCAAAAAAATTTCCTTAGTCAATCCCTCCCTTTTTTTTCATCCATCCAAAAATGTGAAAAAAAATCTAAGCACACGAATGAATGTCGTCTTAACCATGCCAACTCCATGATAATTGCGATTGTATCATTGTCACGATGCTCCCACACAAAAGTTGACCCCTACGCTCATCGATTGGCTACTTCATTGCCTTGAAGTGCCCTCTCCTATCTGTAAAAAACGATATACCTATGAACCTTCGAATAAAATATAACGTAAATAACTTATGCTAGTTAAAGTGAAATTTTAATTTAATTTATATCCATTTAAATTAAGTATAATATAATAAAATAGAACATAAATAACTTATGCTAGTTTATATTAAATTTTAATTAAGCTTATGTTCATTTAGATTAATATTAGTTTCATATTTGACATAACATTAGAAATGAAAAACTAGATTCTAAACTTGGGTAATAAATTTAAAAAGAAATAATTACCCATTGTAAAGTATTCGCATCGTTGAAACAATAGTAAAATGTTTACATGGCACCACTAAGATTCAAGGTGACTAGAATGCCAACATCAACAGTGCATGGTGTATTTATGTTGTAGATGATGTTTTCACATTAGCTAGTGCAAAAGGATACTTACTAAGAGTTAAGTAACTCTTAGTAACAGTTCGTGAATGGGAGTGTGTGCATGCAAATAGAAATAAAAAAGTGCTAATGATTATTGCAGTAAAAGTAAAAAGTAAATCAAGATACCCATGAATGAAATAATGTTTTCTTTATATTATAAACAAGAGTTTACAATCTGGGTTACCTCAACGTGATGAGTAGATTGGAGCCCTTGTAGCCATACAAATGGTGGTGATTCGGGTCTCCAATGTCCCTTTCTCTCCTCCGAATGCTCAAAGTGGTGACCAAAACTCAACTAAGTGTGAACAAAAGCTCGAAAAGGCAGGCTAGGGTTCAATAGGAATTTTGGCATATTTTCGGTAAGATAGGGTGATTATTTATGTGAAACGGGGGGCCTCCACCACCTTTTTATAATAGTTTTGGGTGGTGGTGTATTGTCCCATGTTATTGGGCAACCACTAGTATTGGCTAGTGGCATTTGATGGTTTCCCTCCTTTTTATTTTAATTTGACTATTTCCCCTTTTATTTTTATTTTTTGGGGATTTTGACCTTTTTTTGGAGGATTTTAATTAATGCTTTAAGGGAAATAATGTTTTTTTCTCCATTTTCTTACCAGCTTAGGGATTTTGGATTTTTGGAGGCCAAATATGTAGGAAAAATGGATGAATGGGTTATGTGACTAAGGGGATGAGCTAGGTGAATGATTTTTGGGTGTTAATAGATTTCCCCCTTATGTGTGAGGGCAAGAGCTCATCGTATGACCGATAGACATCATAGGTTCTTGAATTTTTCCATGGGTGTGAGCATTGTGGTGGCGGAGATTGGAGACTAGTTGGAGAGCGGAACAAGTGATTCATACAAACTGCAAGGGATATAACTCCTCAACAATGGATGAGGTACATATAATCTCAAATATATGAATGGGGTGGGCATACCCATGCTCGTATCAATGTCTCAAGATATACAAATAATGGTGATGCCCAGAGGGGGCCTGAACAATACATAGAGAACTGTTGTGTACATCATAATGGTCTAGAGGGGACACAAATCTGGGGCATCCTCATGGTTTGACCATGATTGATATGAAGAACTGATACATGGAAACGATGGCATCCATCCTTAATGCGGTATCACAACAATTAATGCTCTATTAGATCTGAAGGGGTCCAACAACTGGATGTACTCAACGACTGAGAGTCCGAATCTCAAAGGTACATGAACTGCATATGAACTGGATACTATAGGAAGCATATAAATGAAGGTCTTCCAAACATTTTCTCCAACGCATCCTGGATATCTGCAAGAACATACAACCGAGGGTTCCAAATAGACTCACCAATGTGCTAGAGTTAGGGGACATCCGGTGTCTTTGACCAATAACTAAAGGGATCAATACCCTGTACGAATATCAACGGTGCGATAAGGGATTTGGAGTCAAGCACGTGAGAAACAACCATGATAAGAGGAACTAAGGTCTCCCCTTAGATGGTCCATAGGCACTCACCACTGATGGATATGAGTCCAAGGTACAGGGTCTATCCTATGGAATAAATGTGCTGGCATCGACAAAGGGAGACCTGCAACTACCAAGGCAATGATGTTTCCTTGATAGGAGCACAAGGTGTACAACCAAGATATGATAGTACTGGATGTGTAACTAACACACCGTGGGGGGATATGGGGGCCGTAGAGTGATGGGACTTAAACTTTCTTTGTTCATAGTTTGATGGAAGGGATGACCTAGAAACATATGACACAAACCTTGGGGTAAGGGGATCATAGCTTAAGGGATTGAGGACTGTGACTGGAATGGCAGAGACTCAAGGGGGAAATTGATGAGTGATATCAGGAGACTCCAAGGGTGAAACATCGTAGAATACTCTGAACAAAGGCAACCATATTGGGGGTGCTTCCATAATGGGGGATCATATGTGATCTTCTCAGGTGTAGAGAGGCACCGTTTGGGCCTTCTTCATGGTTTAAGGAGCTTAAAGAAGGGATAGAAGTATGCTCGAGATAATACCGTCATGTGGATTTGTACAAACCCAAGATGATGAATGCTCGTGGGTGCTTTCAAGTTTGGAGAGTCTAAAAGCAATAAGAAGAATCTGAGGGGGTTCTTTTTCGTGTGTTAGTCCCCAAATCCCAAAAAAGCATAAAAGTATGTAATGGAGAACTCTTCTAGCCAAGGTAACTAGAGTATTCATTTTTTGTAATTAGTCCATCCAGTCCGGAAAAGGGTTAAACTTATACCAGATATATGCCCTTTTAGATACTTTAATGAGCATGAAAGGAAGCAAGATTGCTCGATGATATTTTCATTCTTTAAAGATTCAGAAAAGATCTTAAGAGAAACTCCCTAAGTGCCTTTTTTGTAAAGGAACTACTCGGCCCGAAAAAGGGATAAACGTATACCGAACAGAAATGAAAGTCAAGCAAAGAGGAAGTGTTCAAAACATTGGAGAGCTATGAGTAGACCAATAAAAGAGGTGAGGTGGAAAACTGATGGGGCCTCCTTGCGGGTAGATGAATGACGGAAAAATAACGCAATAACTATAGTATGGAGGGAGAGGAGGGCTCGTGAATAGGTTGTGATGGATAAAACGATAAAAAGATACCAAGAGCCATCGACGTACCTGGTGGAACACAAATCGAGGTGGGGGGCCATTAAAAGGACGACCAGAAAAAAGGGTACACGAGAGAGAGAAATGATCTCAAGCATCATCATGGGCACGGAATTCTGAATCCGACGATGTGAATGGCATGAAAAACGGAGGTCAAAGGACTCTGGTATGGTCATAAGGATAAAAAGAGGCCATAAGGGGCCATAGATGAGGGGGAGCCCACTGAGCCGAGGATGCAGAGGTGGGGAGAGATGATGACCCATGGGGGAAATGGACTAGGATTCAGAAAATCAAACCAAATATACAAGTGACATATGACCTCGAAAATGGCCGAGATCACACATGTGAAAAAGTGAGAAGGGTTAAGATCCTGCCCCCATGCTATGGGCATGGGGTTTATGGTTATGGGACACATATGTCTTGGATTGACAAATGGGATCATTGAAATGTCGGGGTAGGGTCAAAATGATTGAGCATGCCCCCTATCCCAGGGTCAAGGTAATCTATTATGCCCCCTAGCATAAAGGTGTCAATGTGGTGCGGATGCTCTCTCGAAGAGGGATCAACAGGGCATCGACCAATTGCTGAAAGTGGGGTGTACCGTGACGCTAATGGCCATGGTGGAACACTGAATTGATGATTTGATGATGGGAGATTCCCCTTGCGAGGTGGATTCCCCCAGTATCTTCGACGAGAATGATGATGATGATGAGTAGGAAAATTTTTGGGCCTACCCCCATGCTGTGGACATGTGATTTCCTCGTCGATTTAAAAAGGTCGAACAGAGAGTTCAGAGGGATTAGTTGAATGGGATGACATGACAGAGGGGTCTCCAGTTGAAATAATATAAATGGTATTTACCTCGTTTGATGAGGATTTCGGGGGGTGGATCTCCTCAATAACAGTAATCGAGGAATCTAAAGATGGCTATTGCAAGTCATGGAGCATCAACATATATTCAGGTAAATTAGGACAATGGTGGGAATAATGGCCATAGATTCCACAAATCGCACATGAATGATTGGTGTGCAATGACTTGTTACACATCTAAGGAGGGGATGGAAATTGGACAACCGTAATGTTCTCATCATCATTCAGTGACTGCATATGAGCGTGAAGGGCGGGAAAGTGTGGACAATTATTGTTAGCATGACACAAAACATCACACAAAGCAAATTTGGGGGGTGCTCGCGCTGGAGGAGCGGGGTTCACGGCTTTGGTCGCAGTTGCCGCAATGTTGTTTTTCATGGATTTTCCTCCATATTTCTTCGAAGATTGAGGGGAGGGGTTCGAGGAAGTGGTTTCCGACACACCGCGAGGTGTATGATTGGTGGTGTTGATCGGTTGGACTGGTTGAAGCACAAACTATGGGGTCAAAGTGGGATTCAGTGTAGGTAAATACTAGACGAGGAGCCCTAAATTTAGTCCTGAGAATTTTAGCGTAGTCATAATGGGCATACTTACTACTCCTGATGAGGGGAATAAAAAGGGGATCGTATGGATCGATGTGGATCCCACGTGGATAGGTACCGAAGGAATTTGGGGTGCCAGTTGAGCAGATAGCTATGAGTTAGGGATTGATGTGCTTGATGATATGGTGCACAAGTCCGATATTTCAACAGCCGACGAAGGTGGGGGAAAGGCGGTAAACATGGAGGTCATGGGAGCCTAAGAATAAAGACCAGGCCCCATTGTGGAAATCAAAGGAGAAGGAGCACCAAGTAGAGGTTGGTCGAACATGGGGAGGACATTCTCTAGCATAGCGGGTGCATTGGGGTCGTAGTAAGTAAGTTGGTCTATTTTAACGACCCTTCCCTCATGGGGAAACATCATAAGCCGAAACATAGATGAGGAAACAACCTTCATTACATACATGTAGCTTCATCCTAGAAGAATATTGTAGTCGAGTTGGGCGTTGACGACCTCAATGTCAATCAGGACGGTTTGTCAGCTAGTTGAACCAGAACATTCGCAAGAAGGCCTTATGGCTGAGCTGCGTGACCATCATAAGCTAGAAGGGCGGTTGTGGATGATTTCATAGGAGGGGATCTGAGATTTTGCCACCCAAATGTGGACATGACGCATGTAGAGGTGCCCTCATCGACTATGCATCGATGTATATCTAGGTTTCAGATTGAGACTTAAATCTTAAATGCGAGGGATGAAGGTATACGAGGTTCATACTAGTCTAAGTCGAATGCCATCAATTGTGAGTCATAAGGGTCAATTTCCCCTAAGGAAGACAACAATGCTTTGCGTTGTGCTAGACAATTCTTCCAAACTTCTAAGGCTGACATAGCAGCAGGGGATTGGGATAAGTCATCCATGGTATTGTAATTGGGGGTAGCACGAGCATTGGGGTTGTTGGTGATGTGACGTAGAGGGAATTTGGGGGCCCCCTCTAGTGGTGGTGGGGGGAGTCATAAATAATGATCCACATGGGTAGATGTGGCATCCTTATTTGCAGTGATGGTCTTAGTGGTTGAACCATACTAGTTACGACGCATCTGAAGGTTGATATCTAAAGAGGACATCATTAGAAGATGGTTCACTCCTCATTCAGAAGGTTGACCAACAGGAGTAGCGTAAGTAACTAGTTTTTGTGGTGCGGAAGCCACTTGAGGGGGTGCTAAAGGTTGGGTGGAAATGACCGCTTGAGTGGGTAAGGGGTTCTGCAACAATATAGGTTGTGCGGTGGGTTTTGCGGTGCTGAAGGTGCAACATGCCCTTGACGTTGTGTGTCCTCACTCCAAAGTTTTTGGGCTCTCGCCAAATGGGGAAAATTGTGTGTGTAATGGCTGTAGACTCCGCAAATGGAGCAAGGTGGTTTGTACGTAAGTTGGGGTTCTTACCTTTCTGGGGTGGTCGATCAGGATTTTGGTTGGCCAATGCAAGACCATTATTATCAGGGGGATTTGGTGGTTGGCCACCTCCCCTGGGTTGTTGGTTGTTTCCCCGATTGTGACCTCCTCTCCTATTCTATTGGCCTTGTTGGTTCCATTGGGAAAGTTGGTTTTGCGCCTAGTTTTGATGGGCATAAACTTTCCCTTGTGGAATAGGAGGAGTTTGAGGTTGGGATGGTGCAGGGGCTGCAAGCAGTGGGTAATAAGCAGGAAGTGCTTGAGGTTGGGTCAGAGTGGGTGCTTGCGGTGGATTTTAATAAGCAGGTGGTGCATTAGGGGGAGCTTACGCTTGCGGAGTATGACCGTAGCAATGTGGTGCACAAGTGGGTCCATGTGTATGGGGGGTTTGGTCCATTGGAACATACAAAGTTTTTTCTCCAAAATGAGTTGTTGCACGTGAACAGTCAGGGTCGTAGCTCATGGCAGGTGGCACCGAACTGGGTGTAGGTTTATAAACAGGGGTTGGGGCTGGAGGCATATGGACATACGACCGACTAGTGGATGCAACATGTCTAATGATACCATCGGCAACATGATATCTCCCCAACGCATCCTTAAGAGAGGAGTCACCGATAGGAGCATCAGGTAGAATGATGCAAAGGTATCTCGATTGTCCACAAATAAGGTCAAACTGTTGGGATTTCAGTATGGCTTCTTCTTCGGTTTGAGGTCGTTCAGATGCCACATCCTTGGCGATGGCTGGTATGAAAGACTTCAAAAACCAATCTAAAAAGATACGGTCGTCTAATTTGATCTTGCACAAATTGCGGCGTCTACGCCACTCATGAATATGGTCAATGATGTGAGTGGCCATACTCTGTCTACAAGATAGGAGAATCTCAACACTAGCGTCGTAACAGATGCATAACTGGAAGAAGTGCAAGAAAGTTGAAGCGAGGGAAGAAAAAGTGGAATGTGTCCCATGGGGCTGATCAATATACCACTTGGCCATAGCGCGAGTGAGCATCCATTGTAAAAGGCGTAGGAGGATAGAGTCATCCACTATGGATTTGGAGAAACACCACAAATGGAAGGACGTGATATGGTTTTGGAGCTTGTCACCACCCTTCCCCTCGAACTTGGGAATGCATGAGGGGATTTTGGTGGGCATGGGAGGACATGTGGGGTCATGTCCGATTAAGTTGTTGGTCAATCGGGCCAGATCAGGGAGGTTGAGACTAGCCATGAATGGAAAACTAGCTAGAGGATGTGACATGGTCAGGTCGACCTGCATGCTAGCCATGGTGGAAATTGTGGAGCTTCCTCCACTGAATGGTGGTGCATTGGAGGTTGTCATGATGGGGATCGAGGAACCACCCATAAGGGGCAGAGGGATCTGAAAGGAAGCGCTGGTGCCCCCAAGGATACCGTTAGTAACCAAAGGGACGATGTTCAGAATAGATCCACTACCAGTGGGTATGGAGGTAGTAACTAGGTGCACTCTAGTGCTAGGGGTAGGTCCTATACCAACAGGGATGGTGGGTCCCATGGATATCATGGTAGGGATAGATTTTGAAGTGGTAGTGGGTCCAGTGGTGGTTCCATCACCTACAGTCCCTCCATAAAACATGTTAGGATTGGTGACGACCATGGGTCTATATGGATCTATATGTATGGGTGACTCAAACTTAGAATCAGATGTAAAATAAGGGATGTCAGGATGAATATACGATGACAAATTAGTGCGTCTCAGGGGAGCATGATGAGGGGGGTCCAGTGGACCGTAATGTGGGGACTGCCCCCGTAGACGACGTGAGTGTCACGGGGAATCAATGGTGACATATGTGTAAGTGATAGGGGGTTGTGGTCTAAAAATACACTAAAAAATCCTAGTGCAACTGAGTGTGCAAGAGGATAGATCTCAATAAAAAATGGCACTCAGGCCAACAACAAGATAAAAAACACCTACTGCAACAACGTGCTACAATAGGTGAAGCGACAATAAAATGGTCAGAATACCAACAAGTAGAACTCCTAGAAAATAAAAATAATCACTAACCTATGGGGTATAGGAGCATGCAAACGCCTAACTAAAAGATATGGAAGCTCACGCAAATCCTATCCCTTGCAGGTTGATCAAATCCGCACTCAGGAAATACGAAATGGAGAACCAAATGGCTAAGGGATATCCCCCTACCGAGAGGGATCCTAGGTAAAATATCCCTATAAGAATGGCTTCTAGGATACCACATTCATGGCACATCTAGAAAGGTGTCTCGCGACTTCAATTTTTTTACCATTGCGCACCCGGCATGGGGGCCAACATGCATGATGAGAAAAAACGAGTTGGTTTCCTTAGGTACTGAGTAGAGAGCGGTATTCCACTCAAAATTTTGGAACCAACCTTGCCACTTTCCCTCCTAGGGGAGAGGCCCTCCGACGAATCGGTGTCAACCATACCAATAAATAATATCGTATTTTGGATCCCTAAAAGAAAACAACTATGGCTCAAATGCATGTGACAAAGGGGGTGTTATTTGGATGCCTAACCCTAATGTACCACCTAACTACCAAGTTGTTTTTGGGTCCCCAAGTGGGGTTAAGTGTGTGTTCAATTAAACTATTTTTAGTCTCACTCGGAATTTAGGAGTGAGTGGGTGCACAAGTGGTGTGAACAAGCCCAAGATACACCAAAAGTAAATGCTGAAATAAAGAACTGAAATTGAAATAAAAAATTTCTTTTTCTTTTCAAATGAAAGGACTACCTGCTAGAAAATGCATGCAAATGGTGCAGTGAAACTTAGACTAATTTCTGTAACATTTTATGTAGAATTTTTTAAAAAAAATATAGAGTTAAGGAACTCTTAGTAACAGTTCGTGAATGGGAGTGTGTTCATACAAATAGAAATAAAAAAGTGCTAATGACTATTGTAGTAAAAGTAAAAAGTAAATCAAGATACCGATGAATGAAATAATGTTTTCTTTATATTATAAACAAGATTTTATAATTTGGGTTGCCTCCACGTGATGAGTAGATTGGAGCCCTTGCAGCCATACAAATGGTGGTGCTCTGGGTCTCCAATGTCCCTGGCTCTCCTCTGAATGCTCAAAGTGGTGGCCAAAACTCAACTAAGTGTGAACAAAAGCTCAAAAATGTAGGGTAGGGTTCAATAGGAATTTTGGGAGAGTTTCAGTAAGATAGGGTGAATGTTTATGTGAAATGGGGAGCCTCTACCACCATTTTATAGTAGTTTTTGGGTGGTGGTGTATTGTACCATGGTATTGGGAAGCCACTAGTATTGGCCAGTGGTATTTGATGATTTCCCTCATTTTTCTTTTATTTTGACTATTTCCCCTTTTTCTTTTTCTTTTATTTTTATTTTTGGGGGATTTTGACCTTTTTTGGAGGATTTTCATTAATGCTTTGAGGGAAATAATGATTTTTTTCCCATTTTCTTACCAACTTAGGGATTTTGGATTTTTGGAGGCCAATTATGTAGGAAAAAGGGATGAATGGGTTATGTGACTAAGGGGATGAGCTAGGCAAACAACTTTTGGGTGTTAACATGTCTTTTTTATTTATTGGTGCAACCAGTCCAAGTAATATGACATGGATCTAGCCAGTGTTATCAGACACATTTTATTTTATTTTCTCATATATGCATTCAAGAGAAACCCATAACCTATGGGTATGTTTTGTGTATTTTCAAATACCATGACTCAACTGAATTGTGATGAAATAATAAGTTTGTTGAATTCTAATGGCATTGAAGGAGCTATTGGCAGAAGGGTGTATGAAGGTGAAGAACATATGGGGGTTGGAGTTCGTGACAACTTCAACTCCTCCAAATATTTTAATGTCTCCATACTTGGCATCTCTTCTAACTTAGACCACCCAATACACATTGCTTATTCGTTTTTTTAGTCATCTTCTTTGTTTCAACCTCGAGACTGTTAAAGAATGGAGGGACATAGAATTCTATTCAAATCATTTAGAATCAAAATCATAATCACTTAACTACAAGTGACACTATCTATTTCAAATTCTGTTATATTTTGTTTAATAGACCTCTTCATCAAAGAGTAATACAAAGGTAATATAGAATTCTATTCAAATCATTCACAATCAAGACTACAATCGCATTACTAGAAGTGAAACCATTGGTAGAATACTATCATGGCTAACTTAGGATGGGTTACACCTGAGAAGTACTCAAAACAATTTTTTTCAAGCCAAGGTACTCTGGGTTGTTCTTTGTTGTAATCTGAGGGATTAAATGGAGTTATCAGTAGTGCTTCAATCATACACATAAACATACATTGCACTCATAATCATACATACATGAGATAATAGAGAATAGAGTAATGGGGACCCAAGGAATGAGTATCTTGTATTAATAAATAGACCAAATATGTAGAAAAGCATCTCTCTCTACTTGGATCACCAACCTGGTATATATTTGATACATACAGTTATTTTGTTATGGCTGCATAACTGTTCAGTTGGTTATCATAACTGACAAGACTAACTAAACCGACTATGTGCTTAGTTGGCAGGAGGACCTAGTCGGATGGCTGACTAGGCTCCTCCAACATCTCCCCCACCCTAAAACATTTCTCCGTCCTGAAGAGACTCAGGGAGATGTAAAATTTACAAAATTCACAAAATTAAATGCTACTACTTTGTCTACGACATGGATGATTGTATCAGAAGAGTGCAATCAACACAAGCTTAGACAATTGCTGGGGTAGATAGAGCTAGTTGAACTTGGAAGTCATCCCATTTTGATAGGATAGTCTTAATGTTTGCAGTCAGGCTAGTCAGTTTTGAAAGTTGAATGAGCTTGATCTGCATTGGTTCTAAGTTTTTGCATGTCAGGCCCGCAAGCATGTGCTTGAAGGTCGATAGACCTCATTAGGAGATAAATCCTTGGGGTGAGATGGATGGATTCTTCTTGAGCTTGCTTTGCTTGCTATATCCATTAGTTCTCATTTCATTATATTTGTTCTTTTCATTGCTTTTCCATGTGGATCAGTGTGCTTCTAGTGCTTGAGATGCATCGGGAGTGGTCAACTGCTTCTGTCTATATAATTCCAATATAGTTTATTACTGCTTTTGTATTTCTAGACAAACTTTGCCATAATAAGAGTATCAATTGTTTCGTACGAGGGATTCTTTAGTCACTTGTGGTTCATATTCTTTTAACTTGGCATCGCATTCTATAAAGGATTTGAATTGGTCCGCGAGGAGGAATCCTGTTTCATATATATGTTTTTGGATTAAATTTTGTTGTATTTCTCTAGGACAAATTCAAATAGGGATTCAATTTCCTCAAGTGGTTTCTCTAGTAGATGTTCTAGCAAGTGTCCAACAGTTTGTTGTATTTTCTCGGTGTAGGCGATCGTTGTATCTTTTTCTTCTCCTCTGACTACTTTTAGCTTTCTAGAGTCATCTTTCCATCTTTTGGTTCATTTTATAGTGGCAACTTTGATAATATTATCAAGTTCCTTTTCCCGGATTGTTGATGGTGAAAAAGTGACTATTTTTGTTTCCTTCCCTTCAATTGGTTTGATTGAGAAGGTGATCTTGGAATCCTTAGTACTTTTCTTACCTTTCTTTTCTGATTTCTTGGGATCTTTAGTATATCTAGGAGCTGTTAGTGGTGTGGTAGTCATTCCAATAGTAGAAGTGGTTGGGGCGATCGATGATGATAATGTTGAAGTCAAAGGTGGAATTGGTGATGACAAAGGTTGTGAAGGTGTCAATAATGCACCAGTAACGACAACGTCGATGTTACAAACAATGAGGATGGTAAAGGCAATGACAATGTTATGGTGGAAAATGATGGTAGAGGTACTGATTGTAGAGGGGATGATGGTAAAGGAGGTGACGATGGTAAGCTATCGGTATTCAAGGTCATCAGGGCTGCTGGAGTTGCGATCATTTGAGGAGAAGGTATGTGAGTTGTGTGCGAAGATAAGGAGTATAGAGATTACAGTGAGGGTGTTTTCTTGAAAAATTAATTAAATTCTTGTACAGTGGAAGCAAGACTTGAAGGTGAATCTAGGTTATTGTCAGTAGTTGGAAGAGGTGATGGTGAAGTAGTGATGACAGTTGATTTGACTGGGGCTAGTGTAGATACGAATGCGACTAGAGAGTTTGGATGAATTGGAGGTATAGGTAGAGGTGCATTCGACGAAGAGGTTGTAGCTATGCTTGTGTGTAAAGGGGTAGATATAGTTGGTCATGAAGCAGATGACTACATTACGTATTTTAAAGGGTGTAAGGTCACCTTTTTATTAGCTTCACTTATTGGTTGAGTAGGGGGGTTTGAACAGAGTTGTTGTATAAAATCTGCTATGTATTGACGAAACTGAGGTGAATGTACAATTTGTTCAAAAATAAGGGTATTTACCTCTTGTTGAATTTCATCTTCGACTCTAGATGGAAATGGGGGTGGTAGCTCAACTATTAAGTCGACTAGATTGCTTGGGTTTTTGGAAGTACATGGCTTCTTTTGCGGAGGGATGGGTACCGTAGAAAGATTTGTTGTATTGGATGGTAATGATGGATTTCTTGGTTGGAAAATCTTGTGAATCAACTGGTCGACAGACACATTTTTATTAACAGCTTCAACGAGTATATTTTGTGCTTTCTCTCCAAGTTCCTCAATGTTATCTTCTTTCGGCTGTAATAAGAGCTTTCTTTTCCTGTTTTCTTTTCCTTTGATGTCACGTTGCCACTAAGAGATATTATGAGATGTTTTCTTGGGTTGTGCTTTAAGTCATGGTTCCTCAAAGTTGGTTTTTTCTCCTACTTTGATGAGGGGTTCTTCTTCATCTGTTTCAGTCGCGTCGCTTGGGGATTCAATGAATGGATCCTTACTTGCAGTGGCAATTGGTACGAGCGTAAATGGGTTAATTGGATCATCTGCTACATAGAATGTTGTGATATATAAGGTAGCTTCTCTCTGCTCTTCAAGTTCTCCATCCGTTAGAGGATTTATAAGGCCTGCATGTTATGTTGTGGCCAGAGTTGGTATACGGTATACTGTAGTCGACTTCTTTGCTAGATCAGTGAATAACTATGGGATAATTTTGTAGAAGTCCAACTCTTGAGCTTATCCTCCTGCACCTTGGTTATACCAGAGTTTTGTGTAGTCAAGACAAAGTTCAATGTGTGCTTCTGGGGGTAGGCAACGATATACATGTTTCGTACTCTCCATCTGATACATCTAATTTTTATATCTTGGAACCAAATTTCCAGATGTGTCTTTGCTTTATTGATCTTAAATGACGGTGCTTTGCCCGCAAATATTTGAAATTTTTCCATAAGAGGTTGGGAAGTGCTGGAAAATTCTTTTTCGCTGACTAGGGTAATCTTTTCGATTACTATCCAGATTAGTAGCGACGAAAATTTGGTGTGTCCATAATCCTTTACTAATAGAGTTAGATGGTTGGTCCAATTAAAAATTCTTGTGTTGGTTGCAACCTATTTGATGACTTCCAACATGTCTAGTCGTAATTCAGATGAATGACCTAAAATTGTTAGACATAAGGAAATAATAATGGCAGACCATTTGTAGTCTTCATAGTGTATCTTGTTGATTATCAATCCTTTTGAATTCTTACCAACAACTGACCCTGTAAATTCTTCCAATAGGGATTGAGCATTGGTGGTCATGGGAACCACTGGTCCTTTGATTAAAAGAACTATAATTGCACCAATGAGGGAAACTATAATGGGTATGGCCTCGCCTATCCAAATTTTCCCATCGTGGTATCGACTTACCATAAATTTTGTAATAATTTCTTTTAAGCCATCAAATGATGCAATGAGAGGTGCATTGAAATATCATCGGATTGTGGTTGTCCTAAACTTCTGGGTGGGTTCTATCCATTTGGTATCTTTGAGCACCCGATTCTTGAACTTTGCATAGTATTTTCCCCTATTGGACTCGTCGAGTTTGGATTTATTAATTCTATGTATTCTTACTTCTAGGGATGTCATGGTGGCTTCTTCCAACAACATTTTGGCTTTCTTCTCAGCGGATTTGGATATGGTTATTGCAGGGGCTTTCTTTGGTGCCATGGCTGGCCCGACAACAAAGATGGTTAGCAGAGCATCTTGGTAACTTGCTTACTCATGGTCACACTGTGTTGTGAAGTATGAATAGGAGTCTTCCTGTGAATTTATAGGCACAACAAGTTGTAGTGCTTCAAAACAGGTAGGTAAGCGCATCAAATTCAAATTTTGTGGATTACAACTCACTCGTGCATGTTGGGTAACTTTTTTCGAAAAGTTTTCTTCATTCCTTGGATAGTGTGTCTAGCAATCGTTGCGTTTCTTGGTACTTTCGTTGATCATTTGTCCTATATCTCTTGGCGTCTCTCTTTGGTCATCTCGGTGATGTTTTAGTCCATCGTTTTTGTAACACACCCAATGTCACACTAGACTTAAGACACAATATTTTTTTTTAATATAAAACATATATGCATAATAGCCATATGCATAATGCTTATATGCATTCTCCTAACAAATGCACAACCATGCATAACCAATACATAATATATAAAAGTATTTCAGCGGAAGCATAGATTATTCTATAAGACACATAATAAAAAACACATGCACATAATGATCTTATAATTGTGAAAGCATAAATATTCCATATAAATTGGCTCCATATTTAATACACATAATAGATTTCCTATTAATTTGCATCATACCAAACCAAAACAAAACTAAGGCTTGGAAGGTAACATTTCCAAATTTTTATTTATAAATCCATTTCCGAGAAGTGCGCAGTCAACATTTTGTTGAGAACTGCGCAATAAACTGTACAGTAAGAACTGCGCAGTAAAAACATTATATTAAGAATTGCGCATTAAGAACTATCTAGGAACTGCGCACTATGGTGCCAATATTCCAATATAAGGAAATCATTATTCCAACATATTTAACTAAAATTACTATGCAATACAATATTTCAATATAATAACTGCGCAGTAAGGTTAATATACCATCATATTAACTACCCAGTAAAGTTACATACATAAACTAAATAGGATATCAATTGCCAATTTATCCAAAGTATAGTGTAATATTCCAACATATTTACTACGCAATAAAGTTAATATTCAAACACATTAACTGTGCACTAAGGCTACATAAATAAAATAAGTAGGATAACAAATATCAATTTATCCAAAGTATGGAATGTAATATTCCAACATATTTACTGCGCAATAAGGATTAATATCTCAACATATTAACCGCGCAGAAAGGTTAAATGCATAAATTAAATAGGACAACAATTACCATCCCTTCCAAAACATGGAATGTAACATTCCAATATAATAAAATTTAAAGCACAGTAAGAATTGCGCAGTAAAATCTATATGCATGGTAAAACTGCACAGTAAAAATTGTGTCAGGGAAAAAGTTTTTTATGCATTAATAAGGATACAATTACAAACATTTCCAATACATGAAATATTATGATAAACTCCTTATTAATCCAACCCATACATACATAACCCATTCCCAAATAAATTAGAACAAGGAACCATTTAGGTCAATTATTGCATAAATTTAATTTTTCACATTTCAACTTTATTAAAGAATGGACATTCATAAAATTCTAGTTCTATTTGTGTAATTTATACATTACTATCAAACATATTAGAGATTTAATCTTACACTCATTCCATAATTAGGAATTTAACCAAGCCATGCATAAATTCCTTCTTTTATTCAAAACCCATAAACTTAACCAAAAAGCAAAGAAATTGCAGAAATAAACTTGTGTCAATTCCATGTATAGGAATTCAAACAATCAACTCATGAACTTAAAACATGTAATTTTCTTTACCATTCATCAATTAAACTAAATTGAGAAATAAAACATCATTTCTAGAAATTAAAACTTATCTGCAAAATACTGAAAATGGGCAACTAGCTGTGTGAGGCATGCTCCACCCAACCATAGGTAGTTCTGTTTATTCATCTCTCAATAGAACACCACCCCAGAGCTGGGACTTGTGAATTCCCCAGGAGACTCTTCCCTTAACCCGAATTTCATTCCACAACAAGAATGATCACTCGACAATCCTCACAATTCACAAAGGTTCACAAAGACTTTTAGGCATCCAGGAAGTATAGGCTTAAGCCAATTCCATGCCAAACCATACACTTCCCTTCCTAGTTTCATTCCAACCACACCACAGTGAAATCCATCATCGTTTAACTAGTGCACAGGAAATCCACCTGAATGGTTTATGTACAATTCACCATATCCTTGACCACAAAACAACAGTAAAAAACAACCTTAAACAATAAAATGTTCAGGGATAAATAAGGCAGGTTCAATGGCCAGAGTTTCCTTTGCTCGCGACTCAGTTTCTTCACATGCTTGTACACTCATAGCTCTGCAAGTTTGCTGCAAAAATTCTCTTTTTCCTCCCTAGACTTCTTCCTAGGCACATGTAATTTGAGACCTCCTTTTGCTCTGAATCCCCCTTTTTTTCCAATTCCTCCTCTAAGAATTGAATTAGTTTACTTTTGGCATGCATAAGTTAAATGCATGACAAGTTTAAACCACGTGGGATCTCCAAGAGACCCACGTTTCTCTCTTTTAATTAAAACACATAAACACTTCCCTTAATCCCACATATTCATAATTAATATTTAAATCTAAGTCTTAAGTCATTTGTATGGAATTATGACTTAGCCAAAACTTTGGGTATTTTTAGGGACTTAGGATTATAAAAGGGTCAATTCAAAGGTTTCTCCACCTAAGGCATTTTAACCCCCTTGCTGACTTTGGTGAATACACAAGTCCCTGATCTTTTCAGCGTTCTGCCTCAACCACAACCAATTATAATTTTTATTATTATAATTGTCGAAATGTGCAATTATCTCGCCTTTCAGGAATTACATAATAATATTCACATTGTACTTAACCAGGGGTATTGCAGTTTTCATGAATATTTCCTTGTATAGTTGTTCTTCAAGTCATCTTTATAGGAAGGTCATCTATTTTGAAGATGATGTCCTTTTGCATTCCTGTGCTCAACCTCTTCTATCTAGTTTACTCTCATCTTTCCTGTGTGGCATGCGTTCTGCCAAAGCAATCCATGTCTTAGTGATTTTTATATTATTTTGTTTCAGGGTTAATTAGTGTAATTATTTGTTAATTATGATAGAATTTAGTTATTTTATCCTAACTATAACAAACTTAGGATATGATGCTTGACTAATGGTGATACGGTCACTAGTCAGTGTCGTGCTTCGTTTATAGTTGGTAACATTTTAATCATGCGCCATTCATGGATTTTTTGAACACACGACCTTGCACTGTTTTTAATCGTATTGATCCATTACTGTTGATTTCTTCAACTATGTATGGTCCTAACCATCCAGTCTCAAACTTCTTTAGTTTTCCTTTTATCTGACTATTGTATAGTAGTACTAGGTTGCCAATAGAGATGTCTTTGTTTTTAATATTCCAGTCATGCCAAGCCTTTTGTTGTGTCTTTTGAACTTCTTAGTGATGCATTTTGTCCTCTTCTAGCTTCTGTAGGCCAAATATTATATCTTGATTCACTTGAATCACATCGAGATGTAATACTTGAGAAATAGTTGGTGCTAGATGTTTAAAGTGCAACGGGAAGACTGCTTCCTACCAATATACTAGCTTAAAGAGTATTTGTACTGTCGATCATTTGTATGTTGTTCTATATGTGGGCCCACAATATAGCATGGATTTTGTCATCCTAGTTGTCCTTGTCAATGTTGCAAATATTTGTTAAACCTTTATTTAGTGTTTTTTTAAATGATTTGATAACTCCATTCAAGTGAGGGTGGTAGGCTAAACTTTTATAATGATCTATCACAAATTTTGTGGTTAGCACATTGATGATTTTATTAACAAAGTGTGTGCCTTGATCGCCGATGAGTGTTAGTGGACATCCAAATCTTGTAATTATATTTTCATAAATGAATCGAGCTGCAACTTCACTGGTATAGGCTTCGACTGGCTCTACCTCGGACCATTTTGTGCGTATTCCACTTTAGTATAATATATTGTGCTCCTTTCCAACGACCAGGTTTTGGGAAGGGTTCGATGAAATATATTTCCCAAATTTCAAATGTCAGGCTAGGATTAATGAATATTAGTGGAATTTCATGTCGTCTGAGTGGTAGACCCATTATTTGGAAATTTTTCACATTTATTTACATGAGCTCTACAATCCCTATGCAACGATCACCACCGGAGTCCTGATTGCAATATTTTTTGGGCAGTAGTGTCAGCGTGGAAATGTCCTCCTACGGGACCTGAATGTTCTTCCTCTATGATGTCTTGTTGTTCATGCTTGAGTACGCATCGATGAAGCATGTCGTCATGACCAAGTTTGTACAGGTACCCATTGATTATTGTGTATGGTGTTGCTTTCATTGCTAAAATATTTTTCTTTTTCTCTAATGTTACTTGAGGTTCCTATCCTCCTTGTAAAAATTATGCAATACCTTCCAATTCTTTTGGTACTGCTTCTATACTAAAAAGGTGCGCATTGGGTAGTTCATTGTCAATGCTGACCAATTATTCTCTGGTTTCAATGCATGACAAGTGGTCAGGGTCGTCATTCGACTTTCCAGGTCAAACTATGATTTCAAATTCAAATTCCTGAAACAATAGGAGTCACAGACATATACGACTGTGGTGTAGAGGTTTATTCACCAAGTATTTTAGAGCTTTATAGTCTGTATAGAATACAAAAGGATTGGCCAGTAGGTAATGCTGGTATTTTTGTAGTGCAAATATAATTCCCAATCCCTCACATTTAGTTGTTGATTAGTTTCTTTTAGATTTATTAAGCTTGCGAGTAGCGTATGCATTGGGGTAATTGAGTCCATCGTCTCCAAGTTGTGTTAATATTGCTCCGACTGCGACACCTGATGCGTTGATATGGACATGGAATTTATTCAACCAATCATGGAACTTAAGTATTGGGGCTTCCCCTAATTTTCTTTTAAATAGTTCAAAAGATTCTTCACATTATGTTGTCCATGAGAATTCCACTTATACTCTAAGTAATTCTTCCAATGGAAATGTAATGTCAAAATAATGTTGGATGAATTTTCTATAATAGCTAGTGTGTCCTATCAGGATTCTCACTTGTTTATGGTTTACTAGAGGTTTTTAGTCCAAGATGACTTTTATTTTAGCTAAGTCCACCTTTATTTCATCCTTGCACACGACATGACCCGATAGTATTCCTATTGGTGTGGAAAATATGAATTTCTTTATATTTAAGGATAATTGTATTTGGCTGCACCTTTATAGCATTAGGTGAAGCCATCATACATGGTATTTGAGCATTGAGTATATAGTCCAGTCATCAAAGTAGACAACCATTGTTTTATATAAAAATTATTAATGGATTTTATAACTATTCTAGAGAAGACAGTTGGAGCATTCTTTAGGCCAAATGGCATGACTCTATAAGCAAACAAGCTAAATTCACAAACAAATGTAGTCTTATGTTGATCTTCTTTTGCAATTGGAACTTGGTTGTATACCGAAAATCCATCAGTGAACGAGTAGCATTCATTTCCATCGACTTCATTAATGATCTCATTGGCAAAGGGAGTCGGGAAAGTGTATGTCAAAGTTTCTTTATTGAGGCCTCTAAATTCGACGCAAACACTGAGTCTTTTTCAGTCGTGTTTCTTTGGCTGGACGACCATGGGGATGGCACACTCTAATTGGTCCACTGGATATATTATTCCTGCATTTAACATGTTTTCAATTTCTTTCTTGGCTATGTATTTACACCTGTGGGCTAACTTGTATGGTCGTTTCTTAACGGGTTTTGCATTAGGCATTATATCAATTTTCATCTCTCTCATTTCTTGTACTAGTCCTTTCAGGTCTTTGTAATCTCGAGCAAAAATATCTTGATATTCTTTGCTATTTCGAAGATCTGTTTCTCTGACCAATAATCGCATATCTTTGCCATTTTTGGCCGCCCATCGGTAGATATGTCAACTTCCTTTGTCTTGATTTCAACGTCCATCCACTTTGGCTCTTTTGATTCATTGATTGGTCGTTCACCTTCTTTAAATTCTATAAAAGTTGGGGGGAATTTTTTTTTTCGTCCTCATTCTCCTTTCCTTTGGTGGAGATTTTAAAAGTTCTCTTTACTTTTTTCCTTACTCATGGGTGATATTTTAGCCATTGAAATTTTTTCCCATAAGTGTGCTCATTCTCTATTTATACTCGGGTAGTTACTCGATCTGACTGTTTCTTTTAACATAAATGGTTTTACAGTTTGAGATTGACTGAATGCTTAGGTCCCTTTATTGTTTCGTCAGCTTGATGAATTGGTGTAATTCTTCTACTGCGTCACATATACATTAATTTGTGGGAGAGAAAGTGAAATCCTTAATAAATTTTTCTTTAAGAGTTTTCCAATTAAATGTTTCTCCTCTTGCTTCTTCCATTTTGTACCATTTGTTAGGTAAGTCATCAAAAGTATTTGGGAACAAATGTGGCTAGATTATTTCATATCTATATCCTGCTCGTTACTATTCATTTTCAAATTCTCTATATGCACAACAGGGTCTAGACCTTATACAAATTGATGAATTTCCAATTGTGGCATTAGTTTCTTTCCTCCAAATCTTTCAATGACATATGTTGAAGCGGTCGTCCAAGTCTGTAGTCGTTTCTGATGAGTATCCTGCCATCTAGTTGCTTGTCCTATGAATGTTTCGACTAGGCTTTGCATTCGTCCTTGTTCGCCTATGGTTTTTGATAGTTCCTTGACATGAAGTACTGGTGACTCATGTTCTTTGAACCTCAAAGGAGGTAGAGTTGTCGATTAGTTTTTCGTTGGTATAAGGGTTGGATATTCTTTTGTCCCTTTTTCAAATAGTTTTGGAAGTTATGACGAAGCATTGTCGCGTTGGTCATCGAGGGATGATCTCGAATGTCCAACATTCTCTTGCGTGTTTTTCATAATTTTTGATCTGCCAGTCATATAGCTTTGAGTCAGAATTTTGTCCAATAGACATCAGAGAACCCAAATGGATTTCACCGAATTCGTTTGGTTCTATTGAGTCTTCATTATCTTGCATGAATAGATATAATTGTCTTATATCTCCATCATTATCATCTGGTTCTACCCAAGGATTTCCTTGGGATGGATTGATGGGTACTATGACCTTTTTCCCTTCTACTTTTAATTTTATTATGTCTTTTTCTAAAGAAATAGAAGCTTTCATTTTCCTGACCCATAGCAAACTGACTAATGCTGGGAAGGATTTGGATCCTTCTCTTGGATCGATAATTTCAAATTCGATACATGAAATGATCTCTATAATTGTAGTATGAACATTTTTCTATATGCTTATGGGTTCAATTAGTCCTTAGTCGGTGAGTTTGGGATAGATTCCCAACTCTACTAGTCATGGTTGACCTAATATTTTCCATGTCGATCTTGTCATTATGTTGGCTTGCGATCTGAATTCGAGGACAACTTGTGAAATGCAGAATCCTTTGACTTCAAGGTCGATGAGGGGATCAATATCATTTTTGTCTTTTTGGTTCAAATTGTAGATACTTTTGGTGATTTTTTCATTCTCTAGGGTATTTTTGATAAGATACATTAGATCAATTAATCGTGCGATGAATTCTTATTTTGTTAGGAGTTGTAATTGTTAAAATTTGTAACAAGCCAAGCGGTTTTTCACCTTTTCTTGATTCCTAGGGTTGGATAAACATTTAATGAGGTCCCTAGTCACTTTATTAAAGTGAGAAGTACTTTATATGTTTAAAGTCACTTTATAAAGTTTGCCCATGGTTATGCTTTTAATTGACTTTATGAGAAATAAATGAGTGAATAATTAAAATGGCTCATTCGTATTTAAATGAAAAGTGCATTCATTTTCATTTAATGAGTTATTATGAGCATTTAATGTGGTCCCTAGATCTCAATGAGTCAAGATCTAATCTTGACCATTGATTTAGAGAAAGTTAGTTACCTTGGACAAAACTAGGGAAATACATCATTTCTCATTCATTATTCACCAAGAGTTTTGGAGAAGAGAAGAAACCCTTGCTAAATTCCAAGGCTGGGTAGTAAGCTCGAATTTCAAGATAAAGGGCACATTTTTCCAGGAAAATCGTACAGGAACAGGGCACACATTCCAAGGAAGAAATGTGTTGTACCTGACATGCATTCCAAAGTAGTTCGTATAGTAATTATTGCAGTACGTACATGTACAAATTTCAAGGAAAAAATTTGCTGTGATAGTGGCATGAATTTCAAGGACTATACGACATTAAATGTAGTCTATACAGGACACAATTTTTGGCGAGGAAAATTGTTGTAGGAGTGGCATGAATTCCAAGGAAAAACTCTGACAGTGGCACAAATTTCGAGGAGCATAATCAGTCTGATTTTTGTAGTCCATATAGTTGTGTAGAGGGCACAAATTGCGAGGTTACTACTAGACACAAAACGAGAAAATAACAACATTGTTTTTTCAAGGCAGTTTTCAAGCATCTTTGGGTTGAGATAAGTTGAAATTTGTCATTGTTGTGCTATTGTACTTTACCTTTTAAAGAAGAAAAATAAATCTCCCTCTCTCTCTCTCTCAACAGGTTTTTCATGAGCCAAGTTTGGCTAAAAATCTGAGTTGTTAATTTTTATGGTGTGTCTGTTTTAATTGTTTGTCATTGAAAAGTGTGTGAAAGTTTCCAAGTGTTTCATTTACTGTATTGTTTATGAGAAGAAAACCCTAAATTTCAGTGAAATGAATATTGGGGTTGGGCATTAAACAATATGCACAGTTGAAAATTGAAACTGGGTTGGGAAACATAAAATTTTCATGGTATTGGAGCTTACTTTGAACGGCAGAAATTGAAATCAGTGATGAAGTTCATATTTGGAAAAAGGGGAAATGGGTGGTTGGTTGTATTCACGGGTTCTTGAACTCATTTTTCTTATGGCTACTGGGTTAAGAATTGAAGATAGACTAGATGGGGCAGTCAATTTTAGTCCATGGAAGGCTAGAATTATACTGATTCTCTAAGAGAATGAACTATGGTATATATTTAACAGTACTTGGGTTAAACCAGTTCTAGTGCCTACATATGTTACAAATAAGGCAAATTTTGACAAGAAGGGTGTTAAGGAAAAAATGATTATACTTGATGTTGTGAAGGATCATGTAATCCCACACATGCCAGGCAAAGATCATGCTTATCAGATGTGGAGTGCTTTGACTAACTTGTACCAAATTTCCAACGAAAATTAGAAGATGGCACTATCATGTCCCAAAATTTTGCATTGGGTCACAATGGCCTAAGCCCCTTGGCCATACTCATGATAGTTTGTTAAATTGATGCTAAGGGTCAAATAATTGCCAAGAATGATATCCAAGTTATTAATAATGTGAAGTTAGATCCAAATGTACAAAATGGGTCACATTAATAATAAATGTTGAGAAAATAATGTGGCATTTGGTCATGAAGACAATTGGAGGCTTATGGATTCCTTAGGTGGCTAGATTCTCTCCACACACTTGGCATGCACTTCATCCAATTTGAATCTATGGGTAAGGAAACGTATTTGGAGGTTGGTGAGGTTTCATATGGAATTTCATGAGCTAAGTAAGTCGAAATGGTGAAGAGGAGTAACTCCCATGGGGAGAGGAAGAGGTTAGGAAGACAATGTGTGCCACTTGGAAGGAGATTCCCTATACTCTATGACAACTAGTGATAAATATTATATGACATATTCAGACCTGATTGCAGACTATGACAAATATGACATGTTAGGGCTAAATATAGCCATAAAGAGGGCACATTAGGGAGTTAGAGGCAGCCATTCTACTTGGGGAAAGATTTGGAGCATAAAGAGGCAAGACAAGTGTCATATGAGTTACTAAACCACAAAGATGAGTTGGAGGAAGGCCATGGAGGGAAATTAGAACTTAGGAGGCCTCATTAAGTTAATAAAAGGATTTCATGAGGAAGAAGAACAACTTTTTAACATTTTAGAATTTGCATTTTGCATTTGGGAGAGGAGAGCTAGTGGAGTGCTACTCTACTTGCCTTAGCACCAATTTCGAGGGTGAAAGATTCCCATCCTAGTTGGTATGTGGAAAGGCCATTCAGACCTTTCATGGGAGCTTTAATGGTGTCTTTATTTGCAGGTGTAAGCTACATGATAGCTCGTGGTTTCTTCTAGTGCCGCTCATTCCTCCAACCATTTCCAATTTTCTTTGCATATTCTTGATCCTTGAGGAAGGGCGCTTTTGGTGAGCTATTGTTCTCTTTGGGGGAGCTTCTAATGCCCCATTTATTTTGTAATAAGATGTATATGCTATTTTCTTCACATTCAGAACTCTATCAGGTCAAGATTCCAAGTGGATATATGCAAAATTGATCATTAATGAGCAAATAGTGACCATTTCCCCACTATATTGATGTATACCAATGAAATGTTGATGAATTCGAATGGAAAAGTGTTTCACTATTGTATTTATGATGAATGGACTGTTATTAATGAGTTGCACAATTTTCATGTTCAGTACTTAAGCTTTTGGAGTCATCTTGCTTAGTTTTATATCATTTGGAGAGGATTTAATGCCATTTCCCCCAAGGTCGAAACTAGTAATTTTGTAGTTGTTTGGAGAGGGGTGTAATAGGCTTAACAAATTGAATAAAGATGCACATGCGACCTTAACATTGTCTGTTATTTTTCCTCTACCTTTTTTCATAAATTCGAGAGGGTTTGAGACATTTTGGAGAGCCATATTCAGCATTTCCCTTGAGGGATTTGAACCCCAAATTGCTAGTAAAAACTCCTATCTTGGCCAGAATCTTAAAGGGGTTTGCAGAAGTCTTTTGATGGTACTAGATCATCCCTGAACATCATAATCAAGTCCTAATATCATTCATACACCTTATCTGAAGATTTGGGAGCATTTGGAGGAATTTGGAGACTTAGACCTTAAAACTAGTCAAAGGTCGAACTAGGGAAAAAAGTTGAAAATTTCACCATATTAATAAATCTAAAAAAAAGGAACATTACAGGCACTGAGAGAGAAACTAAAAGGCATTCGGATGAACAAATTAGAAAACATGGCATCCTGCCTTACTAGAATCACACAGGTGAGATATGAACTTGGAGCAGTTGGAGAGGTTGTACAGTGCTGTGACTTAGTGCGAACAACCTTGAATGGTGTGACAAAACCATGGGCTGTGTTTGTGGAGTTCGTTGTAGCCCGAGAGCATATACCTTCCTCGGATCATCTTTGGGACAATTTCATTAAGGAGGAGACCCGAAGAGGTTATGTACAGGGAAGTTCATCTCAGAGTAGGGAGGATGAGGAGAATGTTGCCTTAGCAGCTGTTAGCGCTAGAAGTTGTTTCTAGACTGCTATAGAAACAAGCCTAGCACATCTTAGATGTATGATTGGATTTGGAAGATGGATCAGCAAGACTGAATGAGAGATGGAGAGGGTAGCAAGCAAACTGCAGATCAATGATACACCATTGGGCATGGAGTCATAAACATTTTGTAGATCGAAGGTAATCGGGCTGAGTTATCAGATGATGGTAGATGGAAGAAAAGAGAAGGAAACATAAAGTAGAACATCCATCAAAATAAATCCTCTTTGTTAAATGAATTAAAAAGGTACTTGAAAAAAAACAATGCTTGACAGGCAAGTTACAGCAGATCCTCTACTGCTCAGGAATCTATTAATCAAAGACAGCCATTGATCCTCAAAGTCTGCAATTTATTCAAGTAAAATGACTAAATAAATGAAAGACAAAGAAGTTAACATTCTGATGAGACAACTCTCATGAATCTTCAATGACAGAAAATATTACACATTGAAATGTCCTCAGCTAAGTCACCTGACATGGGGACACGGGACACGAAGGACAGGAAAATACGAGAGTCCAACACGGACACGGTGACCCCCGAAATCAGGACACAAAGGACACATTTTATATATATATATATATATATATTTTAAAAATATATTAAAATTTAAAAATATAGACATATAGATCCAAAAATCTTTATAAACTAGAACATTTACAAATATTCAATAGAAATTAGAATCAAAACACATTAATGATTAAACATTTGTCATTCACAAATCACGATTCACAACACATTTGTCATTCACAAATCACAAAAAGACAAAAAGAAACCTAAATTTTTGTTTTAAAGCCAACCCGACCGCACTTTTCCACCATTTGCGTGTCCTGTTTTCGAGACTAATGTCCGATAGTCAGGGGCACGATGTCAAATCGTGTCCGATTCGACTTTCAGATGTGTCCCGATTTCAGACACGACCGAAAGTCAAATCGAACATGATTTGACATCGAATCGTGTCCGATTCGATCCCCACGGGACAAGCAGAGGGGTTTTGACAAATATTCAATAGAAATTAGAATCAAAACACATTAATGATTACACATTTGTCATTCACAAATCACAATTCACAACACATTTGTCATTCACAAATCACAAAAAGACAAAAAGAAACCTAAATTTTTGTTTTAAAGCCAACCCGACCGCACTTTTCCACCATTTGTGTGTCCTGTTTTCGGGACTCATGTCCGACAGTCAGGGACACGATGTCAAATCGTGTCCGATTCGACTTTCGAATGTGTCCCAATTTCGGACACGACCGGAAGTCTAATCGAACACGATTTGACATCGAATCATGTCCGATTCGGTCCCCACAGGACACGCAGAGGGGTTTTGACGAATCCGGTTTCTTAGGCCCTCAGGCTTACAAGCAAATTCATACAAGCTTCTGCTTCCTAAGCCTCTCTCGAGCCTCTGAACTGAACCCTCTCTACATTGAAAATTACAAAATTGATAAGAAAACTACCTCAACCAACTGTTACAAACTTTTCGGAACATATTTGATCAATAAACTAAAAATAAAAATAACCAATGATCTGTCACCAGAAATCTGAGACAACTGAGGATGCTTACTTTAAATCTGGGGCTTGCTCCAGATTTGATTAATAAACTAAAAATAAAAATAACCAGTGATCTGTCACAAGAAATCTGACACAGCTGAGGATGCTTCCTTTGAATCTGGGGCTTGCTCCAATCCTCTGGCTGGAAAAGTAGTCACGAATGCTGGCTCTTTATCCCTTTCGAATGTTTGGAAAGGCAATGCTAATATTCCAATCTTAAATTGATTTGGTTGATGACTAAACTAACTGTACTTAGCCTAGATAATTGACCATCAATCTCTCTTCCTGATATGCTGACCAAAAAATCTGAAATTGCTTGATTTGTTTACTTGAAATCCTGCCATATGGTAGATGACTGCCTAGCTAACTAATTCCCTGGAAATCTAGAAATGATCTTTCATCAAGAATCTTCGAGACATACTCTGCCCTTAGGATGCTCTGCCACCCACCTATAGGCTATACCTTGCTATCTTCATGCTTATTGTTTGTCAGAAAGTTTTGAATTTGTTTTGGTAATATGTTGATCCTCTTCAAATCTAGAAAGGATTGCACAACTCATACCCCAACCACTGCTTTAACTGATACTTAAAATCTAGATCTTGTTAACTCGAAAAGAATTTGGATTTATTCTCACAAGTGTCAAATAAGCAATCGTTCTTTAAATTGTTATCAATTTATAGACTTGAGACAAAAGGCAAAGGTCTGCCACAGTGGCCCCAGAAAAAACTGAATTAGCGTTCCATATTTGAGTACTCGGCGTTTCATATGATGAGTACACTTCTTCTTTACATCCAGACATTGACCTGGCACTTGAAAACGCTCGACGCTTGACATCTGGATACTTACCATTTGGACTTGGGCTCGAGCTTTTCAATGATGGCTGTACATATGATGTTCAATATTAATCCCAACCACTACTTCATTAATATGCAATCATCACCAAAGCTTATGTAGCAGTTTTCAATAATAACATTCTAACAATAATCTGGATCAATCCTATCCATATTTAGAAAATCAAGGAGTGAAGCATAAAAAATGAAGAATGGCTTAGTGTGATACTTGAAACATCACATGAACTGCACAAGAAACTGTCTAGTGTGCCTGGAAATTTCTGTCTCTTTTGAGAGAATGCTACCTCCCAATTCTATTAAACAATCTCCTCCTTGTTTGCAATGAATCTACTTAAAGTGCAGAGATGCGCCCTCAAAGAGCCAATTGCTATCTGAAACACATACTCTATAACTTCTTCAGCGATCATGTTACTCAGGCTTTAACACTTGGTTCTTTGAATGATGTTGTTTAAATATTTTTGACATGCGTGTAATGAACTTGCATATTCTCCAATAAGGGTGTAGTGGAGACAGAGTGACACTTTGTTATGGAATGTGCAGCTTACAAGAATATCCGTATTCAATATGAAGACAACTTAAAGGCGGACAACATGCACTATCTTTTTGAAGAAGATAAGATCAACCAGATTGCAAATCAAGATTTACAGCAGAATATCCAACTTAGAAAAGAGTATAGAGAAAAATTAGAACTATAATTCTTTTGGTCCCTAAGCTGCTCAGCCTCGTAAACATTATTAAAATCATCGATTCATTCATTCAATGACTTTTGCTTTAATGTGTTGGTGATGATAATATGTAAGAGCCATCTTTCTTGACATTTGCCATCAAAGATTTTGACACATATCTTGACAAGCTTACCTTCTGGCAGGCTCCAATGGTGTTATGCGCTTGAAAGATCTCTTCAGCGCACTCAGTACTGGGCATCCTCGGTAAGGCATTTAGCATACGGTGAGGGTATCCCACATGTATCATAAGTACTTTTATTCTTCATATACACGAATGTTTATTAATTTTTGTCGACGTGTTGTGCATGTTCTGACTGCCGGTGAGCTCATCCCATGGTGTTCGAATCGATCCTTGCCTTTACAACTGAATTTGTGTGATGTGGTGCGGTAACGGTTTTGGTAAAATCTACGTTGACTTAAAATGATTCAAAAGACTCATACAGTTTTATGAAATAATATTTAATCCTTTACAAGAGGAACTCAACTGTTGGGGTTTGTAAAGCAAACCTTTTTTAATAAATAAATAAACATAGAATATTATTTTAAAATTTTATAAAAAGTTTTAAAATAATCAAATTGTATGTTTTTTATTATTATATGTAATTTTAAATGTTTGGCTTTTTGGTAAAAGTAAATCAGGTTAATTCGGCAATTAAGCTAGACTTTGATTTCATGAGAATTTTAGAATTCGGAAAGTATGAATTGTGAAACTCACGAGAGATTTGGCTAAGTATGTAGGGCTTTGATTTTGATTTTATGAGAGTTTTAGAATGTGGAAAGCATGAATTGTGAAACTCACGAGAGATTTGGTTAAGTATGTAGGGTTTTGACAATTTTGATAAGAATTGAAGGTATTTTCATATGTAAACAAAGAGAACAATGGCCAGAGACATGTATCATAAACTAACAAGGATAGACGTTCAAGGAGGTGAAAAACTGACCTGATCGACACAAAGAACTCAGGAATTTGGTGAAAATGCTACTAAGTTTTGATCTACTCCTCCTTTGGATGTTTTGGTCAGCGTGCTGCCGGAAACCAAAATTTTGGTGCTAACAGTAGCTAAAGGCAAGAAGAAGTTCAAGAAGGGCCCTAAGGGTGGGGTCAAGCAGTAGGGTGGCGAGCAGAAGAAAGACATGAGCAAAGTCAAGTGCTTTGCTTGCCAGAAGTTTGGGCACTATTATGGACAATGCCCGAACAAGAAGAAGAAGAAGCAACAGACAACAACTATTGCAAAGATTGATGAGTACATAGCTCAGTTTGAGAGAGAGTTTTCTCTCTATCCTCGTCATTCAGAGAGAGCATTTATTACCAACATTGATATACAGGATCAGAGGGAGTATTCTCTGCTAGTTGGCCAGTGCTCGAGTGTATCCACCACTACATGTACCTGGTACATTGATAGTGAGGCTTTGAGCCGTATGACAGGTGCACATGATATGTTTTTAGAGTTCGTTGAGACTGGCTTGGACTTGGAGGTGATGTTGGGTGATGATACTATTGTCAAAGTAGTTGGGTGAGGGACTGTTACATTTTAGAGGGAGTCCATGGAGCCCATGACACTGAGGGATGTCTTGTATGTCCCTGGGCTAAAGAAGAACGTAGTATCAGTTTCCACTATTGAGGATAGATGATTCAGAGTGTACATATTGGATGGGAAAGTGCACATTTTTCCGAAAGGATCGAGTCCTTCTGCTTCATTTGTGATTGGAGTCAAATGCGAGAAAATATACAAGCTCATATTTCAGCCTCATCATGCTTTGACACATAACAACGATAGCAATTTTGATCTTTGTGAGTTATGGAATAGGAGGATGGCTCACTTACATCATCGTGCGTTGAGGATGTTGAGGGATATGACGATAGGATTACCCGAGTTCAGCATAGAGCAGAGTGGTGTATGTAGAGGGTGTGCTTTGAGAAAGTACACCAAGACTGCTTTTTGGAGCAATGATAGCAAGTCAGCAGAGTACTAAATTTGAGTCTTTCTGACTTATGTGGTCCTATGTCATCTGCTTCATTGACAGGTTTTGAGTACTATGCCACTTTTATTGATGACTTCTCCAGGAAGACCTGGATCTACTTCCTGAAAAACAAGAAATCGAAGGAAGTATTGAAGAGGTTCCAAGAGTTCAAAGCTCTTATGGAGAATCAAACATGGAGGAATATTCAGGTACTCAAGTCAGACAATGGGGGTGAGTATACCTCCAATGCATTTGACAAGTTTTGTAGACATGAGGGCATCCGTAGGCAGTTGAATGTTTCGTATACTCCACAACAGAATGGAGTTGTTGAAAGGAAGAACAGGGCTATACTGGGAGCAGCCAGAGCGATGCTCCATGATCAGAGTCTTTCTTTCTTTCTATGGGCTAAGGCATGTAGTACTGCTATTTACATACAAAACAAGATTCTGCACCGTGCCTTGGGGTGCAAGACTCCCGAGGATATGTTCACTGGGAAGAAGCTTGAGATAGGCCACTTCCATAGATTTGGATGCTCGACATTTTCTCATGTCCCTTCAGAGAAGAGGACAAAGTTGGATCCCACTGTAGAGAAAGGCATCTTTGTTGTTTATGACGAGACTTCGAAGGATTTTCCCATATACCTTCCAGCACAGAGGAGAGCTGTTGTTGCAAGGGAGGTGATATTTGAGGAGGAGTGACCTTCAGAAAGTATTGGGAGTCAGAGTACGAGGAGCAACAGACTCCTGCATCACAGGTGAGCACATATCAAAGTCCAAGGGTTTGGGGTGTAGGGGCATAGGTATCAAGATTGATTGGTTCACAGGTTACAGGATCTTCAGATTTAGGGGGAAAGTCTGCATATACTCCAAGTACAGGTTCTCGAGTCACAAGTTCATCAGTTTCACTTTCACGTGATTCAAGTTCACTTGGTACAGTTTCACCAGCTATAGGATCTCAGACCTCAGGTGTTACTTCTTCAGGTAGGAAGTTGTCAAGTGAGGATGTACAGGTGGAGGTCTCTCCACAGGAGGCTACTTCAGAGAAGAGAAAGCGAAGATGGATTAGAAAAAACTTCGAAGGAAGCTACAGAGTCTGTGGGAAAACCCAAGAGGGAGGTCAAAGAGAGTAAAGCATCGAAGAGATTTTCTAGTTACATGGTTGTTATGACTAGTCTCTGTGAGTCAGGGATTTCTTCTTTTGAGGAGGCAGCTGCACATCAAGTTTGGAGAGATGCCATGGTTGAAGAGTATAATTCCATCATGAAGAATGATGTGTGGGAGGTGGTTTCGAGACTAGAGGGGAAGTCAATTGTGACTTCTAAGTGGCTCTATAAAATCAAGCATGCTGTGGATGGAAGGATCGAGAAGTATAGAGCTCGATTTGTGGCATGAGGCTTCTCACAGATAGAGGGAGTAGATTATGATGAGACATTTGCACCAATGGCTAGGTACTCCTCTATTAAATCAGTGATCTCCATTGCTGCGGAGATGGGTTGGAGCATTCATCAGCTAGATGTGAAGACAACATTTATGAATGGTGTCTTACAAGAGGAGGTGTACATGGAGCAGCCACAGGGATTCGAGGTGCATGGGAGAGAGTCCCATGTGTGCAGGTTGAAGAAGGTCCTTTATGGGCTGAAGCAAGCTCCGAGAGCTTGGTACTCCAGGATTGATGCATATCTGTAGGAGTTGGGGTTCTAGAAAGTGAGGTAGATCCAAACCTTTACTACATCGTGGTTGGTGGGGATCCACTTATTCTGGTATTGTATGTGTTCTCTGACAATCTTATACCTAAGCGAACTTAAAGGCCAGATCTCCCTAGTCCAAGTGGATCTAGAACAAATAAACACATACTAAAACCAACTTCCCTAGATCAATAGAAATGCAAATAGATAAATGGGTCTCTTACCTGAGATTCGCAAGACCTCTTGCTCTTTGCTTGATCCAATGCACCGACACCTTCAGATCTACAACTGTAAAGTCCTGTTCAACAAGTGGAAACAATCAAACAGTAAAAGCATATATCACATATGATTGATCTAAGCTAATAGTTAAGGAAGTAAGCTCTACACATCAACAACACGATTATAGATATGGGAAGAGATTGTATTAACTGTATAAAGGAGAGTACAATAGAAGAGAACGTTACAACTTATGCCTTAACGTCGCAACCTTCCTTCTAACAAGCCAAACCAAGCCAAGCCTCCGAAGATGAAGTAAGTCTCTCAAGGATGAGTGAGAGTCACCTAAGATAATTTCACCAGCATGAGAGTACTATAGACTTTCCTCCCTTTGGAATGGAGAGGAGCTCCATATTTATAAGACCAATTGGATAGAGTAGGCTGAATATTATGGGGAGAAGGCTAAGTGATCATCCCTTGAGTTTAGGGAACCGAAGGCCAGCTCACCTAGAAGTTAGGGATGACCCTCCACCTCATCATGTTTCGAGAAGTCGCTCGAAGGTCTCATTTATCCATTTAAACCAACCCTGGCGCATGATGTATGAGGACAATTTGCGCCAGGAAAGGTCAAGCCCAAGTTGAATGAAGGCAACCTGAGCCACCGAAGCAGGCTGTCAAATGACACCCTGCGCCTAGCCTAGTCAGGCACTTCTTACTGGAAGACAAGTTGCGTCGGCCTAACTAGAAAATGTGGATAAAGGATCAACAACTTGCTCTAGATGAATTCTGGTCAGGGAAACCTCGGGGATCAACGAACTGAGTTGACATAGGACTCATGATGACGAGATTTAGGTGTAACAGAATTCCTGTTGGTTGTGGAGCCAGATCTTCTAGTCTCATAGATGATATTGTATCAGCCGTGTTTGTACCCCAGTTTTATATGATATGTAGGTGGACTGTATAGTCACTCCAGCGGGGGTGTGTGGGGGGGCATCACCCCCCCACGGGGTTCCAAGGGGGACCATCCCCCTTGGCTAGGGGGTCCAAGGGCCAGTGGTCCCCTGGCGGGGGTTTGGGGGTAGTGCCCCCGAAGAAAATTTTTGGGGCTGTTTTCGCCAGCTGTTTTGCGGGCCCATGGTTTTGGGTATCCTGTGGAATTTTCCCATTGTATTTCCCCTATAAAATAAAGACATTGTAATACGGCTAGGGATGATGATGTATTAGGTTTTATGCATTGTAAAGATCTCTGAGATCAGGAGAGAGACTGTAAACAGAGAAGAGGAAGTGCAGCGGTTGTGCTGCAGGTTGTATCCCTTCACCTTGCTAAACGGTAATAATAATAAGGACTGGAAAATTTAGTGTGGACGTAGCCCAAGTTGGGTGAACCACGATATATCTGTGTCTCTCTTGTAATGTGTATGTGTGATTATATTTGCATTTCTGTTTATTGTTATTGCTCTGCGATCCTGTTTTTCTAACAATTCCCCCCAAAGCATGAAGCTAGTAAACTAAAACATGTGATATGCTTTGAAAGATAAATGGCAAGGAATTGTTGGTTGGAAGGCGTTGCTGCAATACAACTGACTCTGAGATACAAGTCTCATATGACGCAACATGGCTGCCAACCAATACATTGCAGATCCATGGCAGTAAAGACCAACTGAACATAATCATGGCTACTAGACACAATCATAGATCCATGATGAGATGACAACATAGCCACGACCAATACAAAGTGGATCCATGTAGTATAACTCAAATAATCTCCATCGCAACCTAGGTAAACTTATGAGAACAAACCAGGGTCTTCAAGCCGAACTTGCAGTGATACGAATATATCCATGTGATTACAATGTCTTGGAGTCAAGCATGGTCGAAACCACTTGATAACCGATCATTGATGTATACCGTTAACAAGCGCGAGGGAGATCACCATTGATGTCGATGATTCCCAAGGTATCATAGTACATACCATCAAGCGTGAATCAATGAGTTGAGGTCGAACGCTCAATGGAATCTTCCAGTCAAGAGTCGATAATGTAAACTCATGTTGAAAGTGAGGTACCCTTCCATTGAGGCATGCAAGGCCAAGGTACTTGATTGGTTTCTAGATTCAATCCTTGGATGATGTGTTGAAGTCGACAAGGATGAATCCGTCGAAGGAGGGCCATGATGAATCCCCCATCATCGACACAAAACGAGATGACAAATGTTTGGAGTGAATTAGACGGTAGAATGGTGTGCAAGACTGACTCAGGGTAGACCGAAATGATGGAAGGTTCACTGACTGCAGATGATGAATAACGAACGTCTCTTGAGCATGGTCGTGGCATGACTTGGCAGTATTGACATGATGAGAATGATACCAACCCCCAATGCAACTGATGATGGAAGCATTCTTTGGATGACCCAAAGGAGTTTCATTACTCATGGAATCAACAGGACTTGAAGACAGACGGATTACCCAAGTACTGAATGCAAATGCAAACAAGTGCCATGTTTAAGAGTGACTAAGTACTGCCATAATAACAATGAACACAATCTCATCCCTATTCCCGATCATGATTGATGAGTACCTCTTTTTTTTTAACGAGGTTGAGTAGGGTAACAAATGCTCGGTATAGCTCATCCCATGGACGAGTCCAATCCCAAATGTTTTACGAACCTAGGAGAGGAGGGGTTCGTCCCATGATGGGCCCTTCAATGTTAAATTTTAACGAGTCCATAGAAGGTAAACTCGGCGTCATTTCATGTTTAGAGAGTCTGAAAAGAACTAAAGAAGACTCCAAAGTTCTTTTTTCGTAAAGTTAGCCTCTTCGCCCGAAAAAAGGGTAAAACAACGCGAGAGAGAAATCTTCCAGTCATGATTGGCTGGAGTGATCCTTTTTTGTAAATAGTGCCTCCTGGTCTGAAAAAGGGGTAAACTATCACCAGAAATACGATCATTCAAATACTTTTACAAGCGTGAACGTATCAAATTCACTTGGAAATCTTTTTGTATTTCGAGAGCTTGAAAAGAGCTTAAAGAAAAGACTCCGAGGGGTTCCTTTTTCGAGGGAGTTTAACAAGCCCGAAAAAGCGATAAACTATAACTCGATAACTTATTCTCATCGTTTTACGAGCACGAGAAGGAACAAAGATTTAGCTCGGTGTCGTCATTAGTTGGTTTTAACGAGCGGGATAACGACACAAAAATGCTCGAAGAGTTTTTCACACCCGACAGTGAGTGTGAAGAGGCTACAAACATGAGCAATCATTTATGACATCCTATCACACCTGCAAATCTCCGAAAACTAGGTCAAAATAGTTGATTAGGTGTTCAGATGTGCAAAACACTTCCAACTATAGGAAAAATAGCCCAATAAATAATAAATTAAAAAAGGAATATTCCATTTTTCAATATAAATAGGGCAAAATAGTGAAAAATGATTACTATTTTTTTACCAAGTTGGAGAGTGAAAGTGACCTTTGGAGAGCGATTTTCAACCGTTGATTGCAGGAGTTGTGATCAGCCATTCCCTGTGCCGTCAGTGTCAGGTAAACCTAAACTTTGCCCTCTTTCTTTTCAATGGTTTACATTTTTCATTTCTTTCCATCTTTTTTAGTTTTGAGCTTGTTGATGAAGGGATATTGTACCCACGAATCGACGCAACTTACCTTTTCGGGAACTGCGCCGAGGGCACACCGACGCAAATCCCGAAAAGATGTCTTGCGCCAGCGACGCCTTGTTCGAAAAGACGGGCTGCGCCGGCGCAAGTTCTCATAGCAAGCTCAAAATTCAACCAAAGATAAATTCTTTTGATTGTTTGGAAAGGTTCTAATGATGTTTTTATGGACTCTTGGGTAGGGTTCAAGTGAACACAATGGTCGAATGGCGTGAACGAGGGCATGATCTCGATGATGCCCAAGCGGAAAATGATCCTCAATGCATGGCCGCATTGAGGAATTGTGGATTGTTGAAGTACTTTCACGTTCCGGACATGAGAGCCGAAGTGTCGTTACTAGAGCACTTGATCCAATGTTGGGATACAATGCAGCAAAATTTTCAGATAGGTGTTCACACTTTGACCATAGATATCGAGGATATCTATTTCTTGACAGGGTTGTCTCGACGGGGGAATCCTGCATCATTATCAGGATCACAGGGAGGTGATTGTACCATAGAGGATTTGATAGACCAATGGTGCACTGATGGCACCTAGATGGTAGGTGGGAAGATTCCCATCAAAGAGGTTAGAGATCGACCTCTCTGCACAGTCCTGTTTACCATTGTGAGGGTGGTCGGCAGTAGATCCGCTCATCTGGTGATCAAGTTCTAGATGATGTATGTTGAGGAGTGCATGGATCCAACGGTCTTCAACTGGTGTGAGGGACTCCTCGCAAGTTTGCGGGAACAACTCACCAAGTGTCGGTGCGGGGAGCTGAAACAATTTGGTTATGGATCGGTTGTAGTTTCGTTCTTCCTGGAGCGGGTGCTGCATCTGCACCCGCAGGTTGATATAGAGGATCTGGATTTGAGATATCCTCACATGATCCGTTGGACCGAGGTGATGGCCCACCATGGCGGTGGAGCTCCCATTATTACTTTTGGTACACCCTTCTTCTGGTGGTTGAGGGTTCATCTCCTCATGGTTGAGGATTATCCATATGACGGGACCGACTTCAGGGGAGATCAATACCTAGTGCTTCCCGAGGGGACGCAGTGGGGTGACATTGGTAATAACGAAAAAATCTACTTTATTTTTTTGTTTTATATTTTTTAGATGTTTTTGGAGTAGTACTGATGGTTGAAATATGTTTGATGCAAATGTGGGCCCGTCGCGACCAATTGGTGTCTCTTCGATTGCACGGAGAGGAGCAGTACCGGTGCTAGGTGCCGTAGCGCATGATGTCATTGAGGAACTGGATGAGCTGGAGGAGAACCTCCAACGTTTGAATCTAGAAATTCCAGATCCCAGGGTTCATGATTTACCTAGCCGGTACCAGCGTCAGACCGTTGTTGTGTCCAAGCGCTTTGGCTCGCTGCTTAGGAAAGTAGTGAGGGCGATCATCTGTTACCATGAGCATCGTGGGGACTAGGCCCGCATATATATGCATATGTACTGAAAGCTACAGGCTTCAGATTTTTTATCAGGAGATATTTACTGAAATCTTATATGCTTCATATTTTTGTATTAGTACTAAATTTTGATATGATATACAAAAACTCTATTGGTGGATTTATACACTTGTGTTCTTATGGATGATTATGGGATCTCACTCATGTGTTTGTTTATGAATTATGTAGATGTTGTGCATATTTTATGTTTATGAATATTTCATGTATGTGCAATATACCAGTCCAATATGAAATTGGCCATGGAGTCAGCAACAATGTTCATGTCTCTTGAAATGTGTAGGTACTGGACAAATTCGAAGGACCTCTATAAGAGACATACTCGTCTGAAAAGACAGAGTAGCGTGGGATCACGGATGGCGTAGAATCGATTGAGATGGGAGACCACTAACTGCGAGTCAAGGTGGACGATAATGTGGCCCATACCCAGGGAAAGAGCATCGGTTAAGACTTCAATCACCGCATGATACTCAGCGGCGTTGTTGGTTGCTCACCCTAGACAACTCCTTGCTGAACCGATGATCTCACCGGTAGGGGAATATAGTACCCATGTTGTCGAAGCGAGGTTGCGGGTATGCCGGATGGCTACATCCATGGATCCAAAGCAGGTTTCCATCTGCACACGCAGGAAGGACATGACATAAGTGTAAAACTAAGATCCTAACACACGAAAGCAAAGTGTCACACCACACAAAACACACACCATGTACAGTATACACAAGATACTAACGCATGAAAACTCAGGCATAGTACCTCTTTAGGTAGAGCCCATTGCGAGCTCCCTGTTGGCTTGGTTTTGCAACCAAGATTTGTGCAATGGGCACCTATCAACAATGTGATAGCAGTTTCAATATTGAAAGCAAAAACAATTATAAATTAAATCTAAATCTAAACTAGCATGTGCATATAACAAATAAATTTTTTAAAAACGATTCAAGAACAAGAAATAGAAGAATAAGTATTTTGTATTAAGATACCTCAAATGGTGAGGATTTGTGTTGAGCAACTCCTAAGGTGAGTAGCTCCAAGCTCCAAAGGTCTCTTCTCCAAGATGCTGAAAATGGCCAAAAGTCTCATGAGAGATTTTGACAGCGTGAAGATAGGATGATGGATGGATGGAAAGTGAGGAGCCCCTACCACCTTTTTATAGTTTTTGGTGGTGGGGAATACCATTATGGTTTTGAGGAAACCAATGGTATTGACCAACATGGTTTAGGTACCTTTTCCCTCCTTTTTCCTTTTTTGAATATTTTGAATATTTTTATTCCCTTTTTAATATTTTTGGGAATTCTGGACCCTTTTTTAGGGTTTTTTATGCTTTTTGAGGAAAAATATTCATTTTGAGGGGAAAAAAGGGGTGTATAATGGTCTTTTGGTGACCTTTTGATGGATTTAGAGGCTCAAATGGTGGAAAAGTGGACAAATGGGTCATGTGAATAAAGAAATGAGCTAGTGAGCACTTTTTGGGTGTTAACAAATTGCCCCCTGATGTGTGAGGGCAGGAGCTCATCGTATGGCCGATAGACATCATAGTTCTTTTGTCTTTTTCCTGGGGTTTGGGGAAGAGAAGAGACCGGTTGGAGACTGGATCCATGGCCCTTGGAATCTGCAAAACAAACAATATTACATGGCATCAATATGAATGAGGAATAATCTCTGATAATGGACGAGGCGGGCATACCCATGCTCGTATCAAGACATATACATAAAAATTAGTCCCAACAAGGGGGACCTGAATAATACATAAAAAATCTACTAGTACATCATGATGGTCCAAAGGGGGACACTATTTTGGGATGTACTCATGATCATGACATGATTGATCTCAATAACTGATACACTGGAATAAAGCGACAACCGTTCTAAACAAGGTCTTAGAAGGGTTCATGAACTGCTGAATCTAAAGGTGTCCAACATCTGTAGGGACTTAATGACTCTGAGTCAACTCCGAGGAGTATATGTAATTATATACTCGAGGGAGTATAAAACTGGGATACATCTGAATACTATCACCATGCGCAACCCGGATATCTATAGAAAAAATGTAACTGGTTGTTTCCATAGGTAGACTCTCAAATGTGGAAGAGTCAGGTGGTATCCGGGGTTTTCAACCAATAACTGAAAGGACCAATACCCTGTGCGAGTCTCAACGATGCAATCAAGGTGTTGAAGTCAAGCATGTGAGAAACAATCATTTGGAGAGGTATTGAGGACTCTTCTCGAAATGATTTGTAGGCACTCATCATAAATGGTGATGAGTCCAAGACACAGGGACCTCTAGGTCTATCCTCTGGAATAAATTCGGTTGTCGTCGACAGACGGAGACCAGCAATTGACAAGGCAATGATGTTTCCTTGATAGGAGCATGAGGTGTAGAACTGAAGTGTGGTAGTACTAATGGTAGGACTGACATACTTGTGGGGATGGGAAGTAACTGGGGTCATAGAGTGGGTAGACTCAAACTTCCTTTGTTTAGAGCATGATGACATGGTTGACCTGGCAGCATAGGGAACTGATTTGTAGGTGTGGGGATCATAGCTTTTAGGGACTGAAGGGTATGTATTCACTTTGGGGGGTCAAGCTGATGGGTGATGTCGAGGGATTCTCGGGGTGACATACTGCAAAATACTCTGAACAAAGGTGACCAAAATGGGGAAGCTGCCATATGAGTAGACGTGATCTGTTGTGGCGCCGAGAAGCACCATTGGGTCCTTCTTCGTAGTTTTAATGAGCTCCAAGAAGGGATAAAAGTGTGCTCTGAAATGGTACTGTCCTGTGGATTTTGTGAGCCAAGGACTGTTTGTGGTCATGGGTGCTTTCATTTTTAAGGAGTCTGAAAACGATAAGAAGACTCTGCAATGGTTGTGAGTACCGTCCTGTGGGTTTTTACGAGCCCAGGATGGTGATTGCTCGTGGTCACTTTCATGTTTAGAGAGTCTGAAAGCGGTAAGTGGACTACATTGGTGTTCTTTTTCGTAAGTTAGTCTCCAAGGCCCGAAAAAGCATAAAATGATGCAAATGGAGAACTCTTCTAGCCGATGTGAATAGAGTATTCATTTTTCGTAATTAGTCTACAAGGTCCGGAAAAGGGGTAAAATTATACCATGTAGACGCCCTTTCAGATATGTTTAGCGAGCATGAAAGGAAGCAAGGTTGCTCGGCGATCTTTTCATTGTTTTTAGGAGTCAGAAAAGAGCTTAACAGAAACTCCCTAAGTGCCTTTTTCGTAAAAGGGATTGCTCGGCCCGAAAAAGGGGTAAAACTATACCGAACAAAAAGGGATTGATGAGAGTGAGAAAAGGTCTCAAGCATCGTCATGAGTGCGGAATACTGAATCTGGTGACATAAAGATTGTCAAAAGGGGGGCAACGGCCAATGTGGCACACAAACCAAGGTGATGAGTGGCATTTTAAAAAAATGCCCAAAAATGATGGAGTGAGAGCGAGAAATGATCTCAAGCATCATCACGAGCGCGGAAAACTAAATTTGACGATATCAAACCTATCAAAAATGGATGACGGTAGATGTGGCACGCAAACCGAGGTGACGAGGAGGCATGAGAAAAATGCCCAAAAAAAATATGGAGGTGAGAGTGAGAAATGATCTCAAGCGTCATCACGAGCGCAGAAAACTAAATATGGCGATATCAAACTTGTCAAAAATGGACGACGGCCGATGTGGCACACAAATCGAGGCGATAAGTGGCATTTTGAAAAAATGCCCAAAAATTATGGATGTGAGAGCGAGAAATGGTCTCAAGCATCATCACGGGCATGGAAATATGAATCCTGCGGTGCAAATGGTGCGAAAAACGGAGGTCATAAGGACTCCGGAATGGTCAAAGGAAATAACTAAGTTAAAAAATGGCTACAAATGAAGGTGACCCCACCAAGCCAAGGATGTAGTGGTGGGGAGAAATGATGACCCGCGGGGGCGAAATACTATGTGTATCAAATCAACTCAAATATACAAGTGACACGTGACCTCAAAAATGGTTGAGATCACGAATGTGAAAAAGTGAGCAGGGTTAATGACCTGCCCCCATATGATGTGCATGGGGTTTGTGGTTGTGGATCACATATGTGTTGGTTTGAATGATGGGCTCATTGAGGTGTTGAGATAGAGGTGATGGGGTAGGGTCAAAATGATTGATCATGCCCCCTATCCTAGGTTCGAGGTAATCTATTATGTCCCCGAACTCAGAGGTGTCAATGCGATGCAGATGCTGTCTTAGAGAGGGATCAAGAGGGCATTGACCAACTACTGGAGGGGGGGTGTACCATGAGGCTGTGGGCCGTGGTGGCATATTGAAGTGATGATATGATGATGGGGGATTCCCCTTGTGGGGTGGATGCCCCCAGTATCTCCGACGAGAATCACGATGATGATGAGTAGGCAAGGTTTTGGGCCTGCCCCCATGTTGTGGACATGTGGCTTCCTCGTCTATTTGAAAGGGTTGAACATGTGTGTCAAAGGGGTCAATGGAAGGGGCCGACCGGACAAAGGGGTATCCAGTGGAAATCGTGTAAATGGTGTTAATTTCTTCCGAGGAGGAAGATGGTGGGGGATGAATTTCCTCAATGAGAAGAGGGGATATCTCTAGGTCGACGTTATTCAACTCGTATAAGGCTGCTCTATAATCTGGGAGATCAAGGAAGTAGTGTGAATAATGGCCATAAATGCCGCATATCGCACAAGGGTGGTTAGTGCAGAGCATTTTGTCGCGAGGTTGAGGAGGTCGCTCAAGTCTTACCACTGGAATTCCGGTGTCGTCATCCAACATATTCATGTGTTCTTGGAGTGCAGGTAATTGTGGACATTGATGGGTGGCATGGCCTACGTCGTCACACAACGAGCACTTAGGGGGAATGTGAATAGTTGGGGGGTTTTTAGCTACCTTGGGGGTTGCTGGGGGGGTGCGAGTTGTGGGTCCAGTGTTATAAGTTGGTGGGCCTCCGCCCCCTGTGTTCCGTAATGGAGGTGGGGCGTTTCTGGACATTGATGCCGTAGTCACTATTGGGGGTGGTTTGTTTTGCAGATGAGCAACCGGAGGGGGTGGGTGGTTGGTAGTAGGGATAGGTTGTACTGGTTGTAAAATAACAGTCAGAGTTGGCGGGGGGCTCGGAGCAGGTAAGTACCATACAAGTATCCCTAATGTTAAACCAGGAAGGTTGAGTGTAGCCATTACTGGCGAACTAACAACTCTGAAAAATGGGAACAAGAACGGGATAGTATGAATTGGCATTGTGCCAATATGAGTAGGCACTGTGGGTGTTTGTGGTAGTGACGAAGGATGCTATGTAGTGTGCGACAAGGTGCACAAATCTGATATTTTTGTTATCGGTAAAGGTGGTGAGATCGATAGAAATGTGGAAGTCATAGGTGACTCGGTGTAGATTCCAGGACCAATTGACGACACAAATGATGTTGGTGCGGTTTGAATGGTTTGTTCAATCATTGGTAGCACATTTTGAGGGGCTGTGGGGGCATTAGGATCATAATATGTGAGTTGATCAATCTTGATAACGCGTCCTTCATGTGGGAACATCAAGAGGTGAAAAATAGATGAAGCCAGTGCTTTCATTTTGTACATATAGCTACGTCCAAGAAGGAGGTTGTAGTCGAGCTGGGCATTGATCACTTCGATGTCGATAAGAACTAATTTGCCGCCTAGTTCTACGGGTACGTTCGCTAAGAGGCCTTGTGGTTGAGCTGAGCGTCCCTCGTAAGCTCATAATGCCGTGGTGGATGGTTGTAAAGCGGGGGAGCCAAGTTTCTGCCACACAAGGGTGGACATAACACAGGTTGAAGCTCCTTCATCGATGATGCATCGATGCACAACAAGGTTTCGAATGTTTACTGATACTTGGAAAGCAAAATTTGATGGCAATCGAGGTTCGGCTTGGTCTAAGTCAAAAGCCATCTTGTGTGTATCGTCAGGGTCTACTCCTCCGATGGCGAATAGTAGTAGTTTTCGTTGTGCAGGGCATGTTTTCAGTACCTCTAAAGCAGACATAGCAACGGGGGATTGTGCTAGGTCTTCCACGACGTTATAATTGGATGTTGCGTGAGCATTAGGATTGTTATTAATCCTTTGCAAAGGGATGCGAGGGATTTTAGGTCCTCCGTCCAACGGCATATTTGGTATGCGTAGTGGTTGATCTGGTGGAAGGGAGCTGGATGCGTCAGTGGGAGGAGTTTCTGGGGGTGGGCCGTACTGATTCCTGCGAGTTTGGAGGTTAATGTCATTGGATGACATCATTAATAAATGGTGTGTGCCTAGATCCGTATGTTGATAATCAGTTGCGGCATAGGTGATTTGCTGCTGGGGTGCAGTAGATCCTTGTGGGGGATCCATAGGGCGAGTATTTACTACTCCCTGGTTTGGCAATGGGTTTTGTAATATCATGGGTTGCGGTTGATTAAGTGGAGCTGGTTGTCCAGCATGGCCTTGGCGTTGGGCATCATCAGCCCAAAGTTTACGTGCTTTCTCTAAATGGGGGCAGTTGTGAGTGTAGTGTCCATAGACTCCACATATAGAACATGGATGGTTTGTTCTCAGGTTATTGTTTTTTGGCTGCTTGGGATGGCGATCAGGATTCTGGTTGGGAGGAGTAGCATTGTTATTATTTGGAGGATTGGGAGGTGGTGGACCTTGATTATGTTGTTGGTTGTTTCCGCGGTTACGTCCTCTTCCACGGTTTTGTTGTCCACCCTTGTTTTGTTGGTTGTTTTGGTGTTGGGGCTTATTGTGTTGTGTATACACTTTCCCTTGAGTAGTGGGAGGATTTTGGGGTGCCACAGGTGCAGTAGCAAGTTGCGGTGGATAATAAGCTGGTGGGGCTGGAGGTGGTCTAGTTACCTGCTGGGGTTGTTCGTAACCCTGAGCTATTGGAAGTGTTGGGTTAGCTGGTGTAACTTCCTGTGGGTAATACATTAGTTGGGCTGGTAAATGAATTGGGTTTTGGGTGGCCGGTTGGTTGTAGTATGTGGGTGGTACATATGTCGATGGCGCTTTCCCATAGCAATGTTGTGGACAAGAGGGTCCATGAGTGTGATGAGTCTTATTCGTTGGAGCGTACGAAGTTGTTGCTCCAGAATTAGATGTAGCCGTAGAGAGGTCTGGGGTATTTATGGTGCTCACCATGCTAAAAGGTTTATTTTGTGCCGTGACTTGGCCGATAATACCATCAGCGGCATGTGATGCCCCCGGAGCGTCACCGCGTGAAGAATCGCCTCGTGGGGCATCTGGTATGATGGTGTAGAGATAGCTTGTCTGGGCATAAATCAGGTCGAATTGCTGAGCTTTTAAGATAGCCTCTTCCTCTGAATGGGGTCGTTCGGAAGCTACGTCTTTGGCTATGAGGGGTAGGAGTGATTTAAGAAACCAGTCCAAAAATATACGGTCATCCAGTTTTATCTTACAGAAGCTACGACGCTTGCGCCACTCATGGATATGGTCGATGATGTGGGTAGCTGTGTTTTGTTTGCAAGACAACAGTATTTCAACTCCTACATCATAGCGTACAGGTAGCTGAAAAAACTGAAGGAAAGTGGAGGCAAGAGACGTAAATGTATGGTGGGTCCCATGTGGTTGTTCGATGTACCACTTGGCTGCAAATCCAGTGAACGTTCATTGCAACAGTTTTAGTTTAATGGAGTCATCCACTATGGATTTAGATGAACACCATAGGTGAAATGACATTATGTTGTTTTGGGGATCCTCCCCAGGTTTTCCTTCAAACTTGGGGATGTCCGAGGGGATCTTTGTAGGCATGGGTGGCCATGTAGGGTTGTGCCTGATAGGATTGTTGGTTAGCCTGGCTAGGTCTGGTAAGTTCAAACTAGCCATGTAAGGTAAACTAGCAGATGGGTGTGGCATAGTGACTGGGACATAACTATTAATGGTGGCATTATGTAGTGGTCCAGTAGCCCCTAAGGGTATGCTAGGTATTGAAGGTATGTGTCCTCCAACCGTTGTGGTTTGGGATGGGCCAGCACTCCCAAGTGCAACATGGGTTGCAGAGGGGTTAGGAATAGTGCCAGGTATTCCTGGGATCTAGGTTGTGGTAATGAGAGGTGGTGTGATCCCTATGTTGGGCATACCCATAATAGGAGGTAGTCCTGTGTTGGGATTACCTAAAGGTGGAGTGGCCCCTATATTAGGCATGCCTAAAGGGGTTGTTGTTACCATGGGTGGAACAGTAGTAGAAGGGTTTGTGGATGTATCTCCAATAGTACTGGTGAAAAGTGGGTCGGATTGTGATCTAGCCATGAGGTTGGTTGGTGATATTTCAGTAGGGTTTTCGGATTCAGCCTCAGAATCAGATGTGAAGTGAGGCGTGTCAGAATCGGATGACTGTGTGTTTGGATGATGACATGTCGAGTCAAGGGGTAAGGCTCTACTTCGATGACATGTAGAGCCAAGTATACCGAACTGAGGGGGTTCACCCTGAAGACGACGAGATCGTCTTAAATTCTCAATAGTGAGAAATATTTTTAAAAATTTCAGTGTAAGGTGGTGATGGAAAAAACTCGAAACCCTAATGCAACAATGAGTGCAAGAGGGGAGTGAAAAAAATAAAGGCTCTCAGGCCAACAACTGACCTAAAAAAGCACTTATTATAGCAGTTGTGCTATAATAAGCGGAGGGATGCAACAAAATTGGTCAGAATACCAAAAGTCAAACAGTTCCTAGAAAAAAGAGGTGTTACTAGACCAACAATGGGTAATTATTGTTGATGTATATGTAACTTCGGAATGTATTTCACATATATGTATATTGTATTCCTATAGAGATGTTATTATTCCTCTATACGGAAGTGTCGTCATTTATATTGTAAGTGTCGTAACTTATATTTGATGGGTTATTAGACCACCTTGTTTGAGGTCGGCCCTGTATAAGTCATGTGGGTCGAAGGGTTATTAGACCACCCTATTGGGGGTCGGCCATGTGGGTCAAAGGGTTATTAGACCACCCTATTGGGGGTCGTCCCACTCAGCATTATGTTATGTGGTTAAGTTCGAGCCGACATGAGTTAGGTAAAAAGGCAAGTCAAGTCAAGTATAAATAGAGTGCGGGAGGCACTCTATTTTCTCACTCACTTCTCACACATGCTCTCAAGGAGGAGAGGCGCACTTATGGAGGAGGAGGATTGCTGCTAGGTCATGGCTATCTCTCTTGGTTGGTTGTATCATTGCTCTATCTATCTCTGAGGAAGTTATTGGGGTTTTTCACCTTTATGGTTTTCCCCAAGTAAATCTTTGTGTCTCTTGTGTGCTTGCATTATTGTCTCCATGATTGATATGCTGTAGATATGCTGTACATGTTGTTCTCTCAGTTAAGATCCTAGATCATATTGAATTAAATTCAAAAAATTTAACATGGTATCAGAGCTAGCCTGAAAGAAGGCATGATATGGCATGTATGACACTTGTTGCACTTACGATGCTAGGGCTTGATATAGCAAAAACCAGTCATCGTAGCACTTTCGCTATAAATCTGTTTTGGCGAAGTTTTCGGATCTGAAATTGTTACAGGCCGAAGCTAAGAACTCCAGGTATCTTGTGTCCAAAGGACAACCTCTAATTCGTTGTACTTTGTGATTTATGATCTATACAATATAGGGTTTCTGCCTCTTCCAGATCTGAGTCAAAATCAGGTGACCTTGGGAAAAAGGTCATAACTTGGGCTAGGAAGATCCAAATGAAATTTCGTGAAAAGTGACAGGTAGTACACAGGCCGAGATATCTCAGAAAAATTTTTTAGAGGCAGAAGGTCAAACAGTGACACGTGGCATGCCGTACAAGTTCGCTCTTCTGTATTATCCCATAAACAGGTCACGTTGCGACACTTGGCATATCTCTCTCTCAGAGAATCCAATTGAGGTCAGACCTATCAGGATGGAAAGATAACAGGCCGAGATATCTCAGAAAACTTTTTCAGAGGCCGAAGGTCAAACAATGACACGTGGCACACCGTACAAGTTCGCTCTCCTGTATTTTCCCAAAACAGGTCACGTTGCGACATTTGGCATAACTCTCTCTCAGAACATCCAATTGAGATCAGACCTGTCAGGATGGAAATCTAACAGGTCAGGCTATCTCAGGAAACTTTTGCAGACCCTGTGGATCAAAATTTTTGAAGTTACACCAGAAACAATCAGGTACATATTTCTGTCAAAACAGAATTATTTTTTGGTACCTTCATTCATGGCTTCCGGAATTTAGGGCTTTGGAGAAAGTTGGAATTTTTGTAATCGGAGACCACGGCTGGATGCTACTCATCAAAATAGAAATTTAGAGACCAAGATAAGAATTTTTGGTTGGGCAGAAGGCCGGGCTTGATTAGACCCTAGTTCGGGACTTTGATCAGAAAAGTGGAAAATTAGGGCTTCTGTAAAAATGGGAATTTTTGAAATCTGTGACCACGACTGGAAGCTCCTCAGAAAAATAGAAGCTTCTAGCTTTGGATCAAACCTTTTGATTGGTCAGAAGAGTGGTCTTCATCAAACCCCAGTTCAGGGTCACACCCAGTGAATCCAGAAGTTTCAAAGGCAAAATTGAGAAGTGAAACTTTGTAGTTTTCAAATTCTGAATATACCAGTTTGATCAGTTCATCAAGGCGCATATTCCTATCCTTTCGGAAGTTTGAAATTCAAAGTTTGAATTTTTGGGGTTTCTCTGACAAACCCATATCCAGCTCCAGGTCCAGTTCTTGCAAATCAAGTGGATTGGGTTAATCCTAGAAGAAGATGGATTGGTCACCTGCATAAGTGAAGAAGTTCCTGTTTCAGAGGGAGATGAGGCTAAGGCCTTACATAAGAAGATTACAAGCGATCTCAACAGGTATGACTCATCGAGGTATGTTTCGATATTTGTCCATGATTAAGTTTATGATATGTTTGTCTTCATGTTATTACGGTCAGTACAATTTTGATTTTAGATTTGTCGTATCACCTTAACAAAATTATGAATGCATGATAGAAGATATTCATTGGTTAGGGTGTTGACACTTATGATTGTACTAATGCATTATGGTGTTGTATGAGGTTTATGATGTCTACTAACATGAAAGGTACACCAAGAAAGACGAATCATGTTCTGGTCCAAGAACATATGATCATGATAACATGAGGACAAAGATTCATCCATTGTCATGGATCTCATAGAAGATCCATTTACGAGGTATGTATAACTTGGTTTTGTAATAGTTAACCTATGAGATATACAGGTTACTAGCACAAGTCATTGAAGAAGAACAAGAAGACATCATGTGAGTATGTTAGACATAAATAGCTAGCATGCTAATCCAGGTATGTTTTTCCTATATCAAGATAGAATCTTACCTTGTGTTAGGATCTTATAATGTTGTTGATAATGATTATTCATGAAGTCATAAGTTTGAATAATCATGATTGTATGCATATTATGTTTCTTACCATAATTGATGATATGACTAACCAGAAGAATCATGATGGTATATGTTTGAGTAATTACAGGTTTAGACATGTTATGCTTCTTATGATTTGACTAACCATAAGAATCCCACATAAACCTTGAATGATAATGCTTATTATTTCTGTTTGAAATGATCATGACTATACATGCTTGAGATTATTGTGTTTTTAATAGTATATTAATGAATGTATGATTTTATATAAGATCACAAGGATAACACAATCATGATACTAATAAGCATGCATAGGAACCAAGGATGAATATGAGTTCAAGAACAGGTAATCCAGGAAACAAAGATCAAGAGGGAGCACACTCCAATTGTTCCTGCAAAGAAAGCAAAGGAGCACACTTCAGTAGCTTCTGCAAGGAGCATATATTCAGAGGGAGTTGAACATCTTTCTACAAAGGGGTAGAAGAAGCTACTTCAGATTATGACTCCAGTATCTCCCGCAAAGAAGCAAAGACTCAGAGGGAGTCCACCCAATGAACAAACAAAGATAAGTATTTTAATTATCATTTCTTACATATGTGTTTGTTTAATTAAAATTGTTCAATGATGTATATGCTCATGTTCCTAGACTTAGGATATGTATTGTGCATATTAGAATAGTTGCATTAATGAACAGTATACTACTAATATACATGGGTAAGTGGCCTATGGCACTGTACAACATTCCATTGCTACTTATCTAGAATGAAACCTCTTTGCTGACATGTTGGGAGTTGTGCACACTCTTAACAATGTTCTGGTAGAGATTGGAAGGCATCTAGAAAGTTACGGAATATGGATAAATGTTGTATTGAAGCATTGGCTAAGATAATTGCATGACTGTATGACATATTTATTTAAGTGTAAGAATTTGTTCTGAAAACTATGAGATGTTTTCTAATCATGCAATTTAACTTGTTGTGTAGGAAAGATCGTATGCCATCTCCTACAAAAGAAGAACTACAACATTTGTTCAGCAACAAATTATCTATTGAAGATATTGAAGTTCCCAGGATCTGGGATGAAGAAATAGAATGCCATGATCCGTCGATCATGAAGAATGATGTTTGGGTTGCAATCCCAAGACGTAAAGGGAAGTTTGTTATGACTTCCAAATAGAACTATCAAATCAAGCATGTTCTGAGGTACCTGAAGGGTACAGTGGATTATTGGCTCAGGTATGAGGCGAATCAAAAGTTTAACCTGCAGGGTTATGTTGATTCAGATTGGGCTGGCAGTGCTACAGACAGGAAGAGCACATCTGGGTGTTGCTTTAGTATGGGATCAGGTGTGATCTCTTGGTTTAGCAGGAAGCAATCCTACGTAGCACTGAGTACAGCTGAGGCAGAGTATGTTGCCGCCTGTTCAGCTAGTTGTGAGGCAGTATGGCTGCGGAAGCTACTGTCTGAGTTATTTGATCTCCCGTTGGATGCTACTGGTATCTTCTGTGATAACCAGAGTTGTGTGAAGCTATCCGAGAACCCAGTGTTTCATGACAGGTCGAAACACATAGAGATCAAATATCACTATATCAGGGATATGGTGCAGAGAGGAGCTGTGAAGCTCCTGTATGTTGCAACGGACGAGCAGATTGCAGATGTGCTGACGAAGCCACTAGGCAGAGTGAAGTTTGAGTACTTCAGAGAGAGGCTTGGCGTTCTTCAGATCGAGGACACTTCGAGGAAGAAGTGATGGACACATTTGCTGAAGCCATTCCATGCATGTTGGAAGGAGGATCCTTCACATGGCTGTGGATGTAAGCGCTGGATGATGAGCATCAGGATGATGTTCTAGTTTCTGCTTGATATGATCAGTTGGATCATTTTATGTATGTATATATGCATCATGTTGGATGCTGGATATGATCGGATGGATCATGTGTATGTATTTTGTATGAACGCATCATGTTGGATGCTGATGGATACATTGTGTGGATCATGTATCTTTGTATGATCAGGTAGATCATGTATGCTGACGGATACATTGTGTGGATCATGTATCTATGTATGTATCAGGTGGATACTTGGATGAGCGTGGATGACGAGCTTCTCCAGATGACATGCAGCAGGATGTTGCAGTGATGATGATCAGGCAGATCATGTATGTTGATGGATACATTGTGTGGATCATGTATCTTTGTATGATCATGTAGATCATGTATGCCGATGGATACATTGTGTGGATCATGTATCTATGTATACTTGGATGATCGTGGATGATGAGCTTCTCCAGATGACATGCAGCAGGATGTTGCAGTGATGATGATCAGGCAGATCATGTATGTTGATGGATACATTGTGTGGATCATGTATCTTTGTATGATCAGGTAGATCATGTATGCCGATGGATACATTGTGTGGATCATGTATCTATGTATACTTGGATGATCGTGGATGACGAGCTTCTCCAGATGACATGCAGCAGGATGTTGCAGTGATGATGATCAGGATGATCATGTGTACATCAGGATGATGTTTGATGAGTATCAGATGATACTTTATGGCCGTGGATCAGGTTGTGCAGGAAAGCATGTAATTTGTGCCCTGGGAGATTTGCAGATGGTCTTTCGAGGTTTTGCCTATGGCATGTAATTCGGTGCCCTGGGACATATGGCAAATGCTCTTGCGAGGTTTTGCTTGGGAGGACATGTAATTTGTGCCCTGGGAGATCTGCAGATAGTCTTTCGAGGTTTTGCCTATGGCATGTAATTCGGTGCCCTGGGATATCTGGCAGATGCTCTTGCGAGGTTTTGTCCTATGGCATGTAATTTGCTCCTGGGAGATCTGGACAGGATGAAAAAGGCCTCAGATGCTTCAGCCAGGTTTTGCCATGACCACATGTAATTTGCTCCTGGGAGATCTGGACAGGATGAAAAAGGCCTCAGATGCTTCAGCCAGGTTTTGTGGTGGACCACATGTAATGTGCTCCTGGGAGATCCGACAGGTAGAGCTGTGTGCTCGTAATAGCCTGGGATGCTTCAGCCAGGTTTTGTGGTGAGATCACATGTAATGTGCTCCTGGGAGATCCGACAGGTAGAGCCGCGTGCTCGTAATAGCCTGGGATGCTTCAGCCAGGTTTTGTGATGGGTCACATGTAATGTGCTCCTGGGAGATCCTACAGGTAGAGCTGTGTGCTCGTAATGGCCTGGGATGCTGCAGCCAGGTTTTGTGACGCACGTAATAAGTCCTGAGGATTCCACAGTATGGCCAGTGATGATGAAGACCTGCAGGTGGTGGGCCTACATCCAGTATGAAAAAGGACTGGCTTTGTAGAACTTCCTATGACGAGTAGATTCAGAGATTGATTGAGATAGAAGCAGCAGTGACGATGATGATGACTCGATGACGATTATCCAGTGACGATGATCCAGAGAAGATGACTTGTGCTAGAAGAACTGTGCTGAGAAATACCTTCCTAGTTAAGAGGGAGTGTTGATGTATATGTAACTTCGAAATGTATTTCACATATATGTATATTGTATTCCTATAGAGATGTTATTATTCCTCTATACGGAAGTGTCGTCATTTATATTGTAAGTGTCGTAACTTATATTTGATGGGTTATTAGACCACCTTGTTTGAGGTCGGCCCTGTATAAGTCATGTGGGTCGAAGGGTTATTAGACCACCCTATTTGGGGTCGGCCATGTGGGTCAAAGGGTTATTAGACCACCCTATTGGGGGTCGGCCCACTCAGCATTATGTTATGTGGTTAAGTTCGAGCCGACATGAGTTAGGTAAAAAGGCAAGTCAAGTCAAGTATAAATAGAGTGCGGGAGGCACTCTATTTGCTCACTCACTTCTCACACATGCTCTCAAGGAGGAGAGGCGCACTTATGGAGGAGGAGGATTTCTGCTAGGTCATGGCTATCTCTCTTGGTTGGTTGTATCATTGCTCTATCTATCTCTGAGGAAGTTATTGGGGTTTTTCACCTTTATGGTTTTCCCCAAGTAAATCTTTGTGTCTCTTGTGTGCTTGCATTATTGTCTCCATGATTGATATGCTGTAGATATGCTGTACATGTTGTTCTCTCAGTTAAGATCCTAGATCATATTGAAGTAAATTCAGAAAATTTAACAATTATCATGCAAACACCTAACTAGAAGTATTGTGAGTCAACAAACGATATTCTCTGCAAGGTGATGAAATCCAAGTCAAACAATATAGAGTGTTGAATCAATGGCTAGATATCCCCCTACTGGGAGGGACACCGAGTAGACAATCCTAAAGAGTGGCAACTAGGATACCCCATTCATGACACGTTTGGTTGGGTGAATCTGCAGTTTGGTTCTATCGCCGCTGTACACCCTCTTGGGTGTACACCGAGAACTTCGAAAGGTATCCTTCGGTTAATGAATGGATTGCGGTATTCCACTCAGACTTCCAAAACCAACCTGGCTACTTCAACCCTCCTGAGGGAGAGGCCTTCCCGATAAATTGGTTGATAACCGTGTCAAAATTATAAGGGATTTTGGTACCGTAGAGGACAACCACTATGTCTCAAATGTAATAATTGAGGAGTGTTATTGGAACACCTATCCCCTCAATTCTACCTAACTACAAAATTATTTTAAGTGCTCCCCAAGTGGGGTTAAAAGTTTGTTGAGTTTAAGGTAAATTTTAAGGCTCAGTTTAAATTATGTGGCAGAGTGGGTGCAAGTGTGGTATTTAAACTAAAATTGATTTGCCTCGCTTGGGTGATTGATTACAAATGAAAGAAAAGACGCTTCTAGTTTTGCAAAAAATAAAGGTGTTTTTTGAAATGTAAATGCTTGAAAAAACTATTCAAAAATAATGGATCTTTGAAATAATTTAAAGGGAAGCAAATAACATAAATATTTCAAGAAATAAATGGATCTCTTAAAAGTTGCTTGGGCAAAGTATTAAGCAAATAAACAGTAAAACCTTGATCTAAATAAAATGCAAAAAATCTTTCTTTCAATTACAGAAAATTTTTAAAAAGACTTTTAATGGAGCATATATAAATAGTAAAATATTTAATATGTTTGTAAAAAATGCAGAAAAATTAATGCTGTAAAATATGCTAAATGGGCAGAAAATACAGTAAAAACTATTTTCAAAAAATTGGCCGAATTCAAAAAAATTGCGTCGCGGGTTTTGGGAAAATAGCCACGATGTGCAGCGCAGGTTTCGGCCGCGCAGTCGCGATGTGCAGCGCGGGTTTCGGCCGCGCAGTCGCGATGTGCAGCGCAGGTTTCGGCCGCGAAGACGCGATGTGCAGTGCGGGTTTCGGTCACACAGTCGCGATGTGCAGCATGGAAAATGGACGCGAAACCGCGATGTGCAGTGCGTAAAATGGCCGCGAAGCCGCGGCGCGCCGCGTGGAAAAAAGCCGCGATGTCGCGATGAGCCGTGCGACTGTCGGGCGAAAAGCCGTGAACTGAAAGCCGAAAAATAGACGCTGAAAAATGAACCCAAAAATGGAAATTTCAGGCTGTTAATGGCAATAGAAAGGGCCAAGATCTAGAATAGCAATGGATCTGCTGTCTTGGATGGCAGATCTATGAATTAAAATGATTAAAACTAAGAAAAACTAAGATCTAAAGCAAAAAACTGAGATCTAAGAATTCAAAGCCAGCGGAGTCACCAAAAACTGTTGGCTTGGTTTTGCAACCAAACTTTGTGCAATGGGCACCTATCAACAATGTGATAGTAGTTTCAATATTGAAAGCAAAAACAATTATAAATTAAATCTAAATCTAAACTAGCATGTGCATATGACAAATAAATTTTTTAAAAATGATTCAAGAACAAGAAATAGAAGAATAAGTATTTTGTATTAAGATACCTCAAATGGTGAAGATTTGTGTTAAGCAACTCCCAAGGTGAGTTGCTCCAAGCTCCAAAGGTCTCTTCTCCAAGATGCTGAAAATGGCCAAAAGTCTCATGAGAGATTTTGACAGCGTGAGGATAGGATGATGGATGGATGGAAAGTGAGGAGCCCCTACCACCTTTTTATAGTTTTTGGTGGTGGGGAATACCATTATCATTTTGAGGAAACCAATGGTATTGACCAACATGGTTTAGGTACCTTTTCCCTCCTTTTTCCTTTTTTGAATATTTTGAATATTTTTATTCCCTTTTTAATATTTTTGGGAATTCTGGACCCTTTTTGAGGGTTTTTTATGCTTTTTGAGGAAAAATATTCATTTTGAGGGGGAAAAGAGGTGTATTATGGTCTTTTGGTGACCTTTTGATGGCTATAGAGGCTCAAATGGTGGAAAAGTGGACAAATGGGTCATGTGAATAAGGAAATGAGCGAGTGAGCACTTTTTGGGTGTTAACACTCCCCCAGAGATATTCCAGCATAATCCTCAAGCTCATAAGCTCCCTTCTCCAAGACACGTTTTACAACATATGGCCCGTGCCATATGGACTTAAAATTGCTTGCCCCCAACTTATCATGTTTTTGGTCATACATGAGGACCAAATCCCCCTCGTTAAAGACACAAGGTTTGACTGACTTATCGTGCTGGGATTTAATTTGTTTCTTGTGCGTTTCATTGGCAAGAGCAGTATCATGGCAGGTTTTGTCGAGTTTTTCCAAGTGAAGGAAACGTTCTTCCTCGGCAGTAGTGTTTGGGAGAAGTTCGATTGCAAGTTTCAGTGATAGAATCTCGCACTCTATTGGTAGAAATTCCTCCAATCCATAAACTAGTTGGAAAGGTGTGAACCCGGTGGCAGTCTTAACATAGGTCTTGTATGCCCATAGGGAAAAAAAGAGCATATTGTGCCATTTTGATTTGTGTGTACCCACCATGCGTTGAATCATGGTTTTCAAGACCTTACTAATGGCCTCTACTTGTCCATTAGACTGTGGGTAGTATGGGGTTGAGTTCTCATGGAGAAGACCCAGTCTCGTGCTCAATGCATCTACCATCTGGTTTTGAAAATGAGATCCGTGATCGGTAACGATGGCTTGCGGGACTCTGAATCGCACAATGACATGGTTAAACATTAAGAGTGTAGTGGTTTTTCCATCTTCATTGTACGTAGGCATAGCCTTGGCCCATTTAGTAAAATAGTAAATAGCTACAATGACGTAACCATGCCCCTCGGTCAAGGTAGGATTACAGTGCGTGAAATCAATGCCCCACTTAGAAAAGGGGCTGACGGAAATAACCGGATGTAAAGGGGTTGTAAGTGAGCGCTTTTTGAATTGAAAAAGATGGCATGGGGGACACTTCTTAATGACCTCAACATAGTATTTGAAGATCGAAGGCCAGTAGTATCCTGCACATAGTATTTTTTGGGCTGTAGCCATCCCAAAAAGATGACCGCCACAAGCCCCGGAGTTACAGTCATTCAGTACGTGTTCAACCTATTCGTGTATTAAACAACATCGAAGGATGGAGTCAACGCCACGACGATATAGGGTATCACTAATGATCAAGTGGTACTTAGCGTGGAGGCATATACGATGACGATTGTCACGAGATAGTTGAGGGTTGAACCGTTGGGTTTGAAGATATAATGTGATATATCCATACCATGGGTCAGACATGCTGATGAGAAACAATGACTCGTCTGGAAGGGAGTCGATGGGATCAGTTCCCGAATCAACATGGGGAAGATTGCAAATGAGCTCCGCAAAGACTAAATATTTCTTTGACTTGGCCTTCTCGAAGAGGAGATCAAATTCCTGAAGTATCACGATCCAACGTGAATAATTTCCCCCAAGCACCTGACGTGTAAGAACATGGTACATGGGGTTTGAATCGGCAATAATGGTAGTGGTGCGGAGTAGTATGTAGTGACAGAACTTTTGGACAGCAATGACTGCCGCGAGAGCGAGTTTCTCAACATGTGAGTAACGGGTTTCAAATTCAATAAGACCCTTACTGAGGTAGTGGATCACATGTTCCTGGGCGTTATCATCTTCATAGACCAAGCCCATGGTGATCGTGGTGGCGGAAGCGAAAAGACAAATGATTAAATCCTTATAGTAATTGGGCGCTTGGAGTACAGGGGCGTGAGTAATGGAAGAATTTAAATTGTCGAAGGATTGTTGGGATTGGTCGTCCCAGATGAAAGGGATGTCCTTCTTCAGCAATCGCATATAGCCCTTTTTCTTTTGAGCAAAATTACATACAAAACGCCGTAGGTAGGTTGCCTTCCCTTGCAAACTTTGTAGTTCTATTATATCAGTAGGAGGTGGGAGAGTGACAATGGCTTCCACCTTCAAGGGATCGATGCGGATCCTATCCTTTGAGATGATGAAACCTAGGAGGCACCCAGATTCGACGCAGAAAATGCACTTGTGAGGATTCAAAAGGATGTTATACTGCCTGCATCTGAGGAATACAACCATCATATGGTCGATGTGGAAATCGCGATGCTCTGAATGAGCAGGGATATCGTCGATATAGGGCTCCACAAAGTCCTTCACATCATGAAAAGCATACGACATGGCCCGTTGGAATGTAGCACCAACATTTTTTAGGCCAAAAGGGAGTTTACGATAAGCAAAGGTACTCGAGGGGCAGATGAAAGTGGTCTTGTGTTGGTCGGTCGGGTGGATCTCAATTTGATTATAACTAGAAAATCCATCCATAAACGAGAAGATGACGCTACTGGTGCAATTGTCAATGATCTGATCGATGAAGGGAGTAGGGTAGTTGTCCTTAGGACAAGACTTATTCAGGTCCCTATAATGACACAGACCCTAATAGTACCCTGCTTCTTGGCCACAGGGATGACATTGGAGACTCATTCTGTTAAAGGAACGAGATAGATAAAGACGACCTTTAAGAGCTTTTCAATCTCAACTTTAATTGCCGTAGTTTTCGAGGATGCACTGGTTGTAACTTTTGGCGGACAGGTTTAGCGTCGGGATAGGTTTGGATCTCATGCACAACAATGGAGGGATTGATCCCGGGCATTTCCTCATAGGTCCATGCGAAGACATCGTGAAATTGTTTGAATAAGGCAGTGAATGTGGTGAGCTCATCAAGAGAGCAGTTATGGCCAATGCGGATAATTTCCACGATGTTGGGTCTAACCGAGATGTCAATCGGGATGGTGGGTGTGATGTTTTCCATGTTTCCTTCTGTAACCGTATGACAAGTGAGGATCGGTGACTGTGGGCAAGGATAGACATCTGGTGTAAAAATGGTAGAGATGGCATTCTCCACAAAATCCAATGAGGGTAGTGTTGGGTGTGTGAGCTATCTCAAATCAAAACACCTAATATTAATTATCAACCAGGATCAGTAAACTTAGAGTTGAAGCAAAATATATGCCAAGGTAGAAAAGGTTCTAAAGTTTCAAGTTTGTCAGACCTAAAAAATTTTAGTAAGGAAAAAGATCGAAAGATCTTTCAAAATGAAAAACTGAGTTAAATATTTAATAATACAATTAAATCACAGATCATAATAGTACTAGATCATACTACTCTACTTCTATGGTTAATTAATAAGAAATATGGAAACAAATACTGAAACACAAATTACTTCTAGAAAAGTAAGAAACTACTAAATTCAACTTCCAGATAACAACTATGAACAGAATCATAGCTACGGATATTAGATGTTTAATAGGGAGAACTTGTAAATGTAAATTATTCTAGACTAAACCATCTAATTCCATTCTTCTTTATTATGTACATCAAATGTAATAGGAGCTGGAGTAAATGTATCGTAATGACTTTCAAATGTAATAAGGAAGCTAAATGGAAGTAAATCTAACTTAACTTCTACAAACAAATGTAAACTAAAAATCAACAAACTACCACTAACTTTAAACATTCTGAACTACTGTCTATCCATATGTGAACAACATGAATCTAATATAAGTTAGAAGCAAATAGAAGAACTTAACAAAGATGTTAAACTGAACTATATTAGATTTGGAAGCAAGTAGAAAACTTGATAAAGATATTTTATTATTATTCCAGATCTTGCAACATGAACATCTTCGTTAAATAGAAACTAGTCTTAAGATTAACAAACTAAAACAACTCAACGAATAGAATTATCAACTATAAATTGGAAATAAACTATTTAGAAACAACATTCATACATTTTGAACAGTAACTAAGTAACAAAACAGGTTAAAGAACTAAAGTTTGGAAGAAAGATAAGAAGAGGATAAGGAGGAAATAATGATGAAAATTGAATTAAAAACTCCAAATAACATAAAACAAGATTAAATTACATCTCAAACTATTAAGGAGGAACAGGAAGAATGATGATTAAGAGGCATAAGAAATTAGATTCGGAAAAAGGCCTAAAATAATACAGAAAACACATAGGTCTGAATGACGATCTGAACGTCGGTCTGAATGGCAGTCCGAATGACGATCTGAATGGAGGAAAACATTTTAAAGTGAGGGAAAGAAGAGTTTTTGGATGATTTAATTACCAGCTGGCTTATGCAAATGATCCTACTATGCACAGGAAGCAGTAGAGAGATTATTAGAGGCTAAGAAATTATCTATGCGAATCATTACCTAAGAGGAAGAATGATTTTATAAGTAGGAAGAAGGTTGGAATAGAAGAAGGAAGAATTAACCTACAACAAATAGGGAGAAGAACTAACAGAGGAGAAAAGAAAGAAATGAATGCTAACTATGGAAGAATTTGGAAGCAATATCTAACTATGATGATGGAAGAAGGACTGAAAACAAACTACAAATTATTAAACTATTGAACTATTGGTCGACCATTTTAAATCAGAAGAAGGAAGGTTGTATTAACAGCAGAATATTAATTACAGAGGAATGAAGATAATACACACAGAAAAACGAATTAGATTACACACACAGGAAATAAACTAGTTAATTGCAAGAAAGGAAATGCAAAAAATGTAAATAAAACCTCCAGTTGATGAGGGGCCCTTCCCAACAATCGGAGGGTGAACTAGCTCAACTTAAACGACTACCAACAGAACATCAACAAGCTGCTACTTCCATTAAATTGAGAATAATTACAGAACTCTGTCTTCCACTATCTACGACTTGCGAACTAGCTAGATTCCAAAATTTAGACTAAGACTCTGACTAACTCGTCTCAATCACAAAGACGACTATTTATAAGTTACAATGGGTGAGAGGATCGACAGAGTCGACCTCTCTAATAATAGAAGTGTTTAAATGACTATAACTGTTGATTTAATTGATACATGCCAATGCAAGGAGCGTCCTTCAGACTTTGACGGGGTTGGTTCCTTCACAGGGCAGCTACAGGGTCGATCTAACTCAGACGTGGACGAGCAGTGTGCTGGCATACTGAATTGTGGGCAGGCGGACTCCTTCCAAAACGACGGCGTGAATGAACGTGAGCAGGCGTGAACATGTGTGCGTAACTCCCGGCCAAACAAATAAGAGAGAAGGTGCGTTGGAGTGTTGACATGGGCACAGGAGTTACGTCGGCATACTGAGCGTGATTCCAGGCTGAATGCGCAGACGAACCGGAGGTTAAAGTGTTCACGTGGACGTGAGATGTGTTGTCAGGCTTGGCAAGCATAAGGACGGATATTCTAGAGAAATAGCTCATTTACCAAGCCCATTGCATGTCGAACAGAACCCAAGTGTCCTTCTCTTCATTCAATGGTCTAAGATGTGTCAACCATGGATTTCGCGGGCTGAACGGAGGGCTGAACGATGAGCTGAACGCGTTTTAGGCTGAGCACGTAGCGCATGGTCTGAATGATGGGTCATTTGCAAATCATAGCCTGTCAATTAAAACCATAAGTGTTAATTATGCCCAAAAACATCATTTTAATCATAAATAAACCATAATATACGAAACATAACAAGATTTGCATGGTAAGTGAATTTGTGCATACCTGGACTGTTTGATGAGCTGAATGGCTAAGAAAACAACTTACTATAGAAAAAATGATAGAAATAACGCCACTTCGAGTAAATTGAATGATAAAAAATGGTGACAAAATTGGACACCAATAGGTAGGAAAGACGGTGAAGGTCTTCCCATGGAAGTTCATCCGTGCTCATAATCTCCATAATGGACTCATCAGAATGGAAAGTCCGGAGCAGAGGATCTGGTGAGGATGACGTACATTGTAGAGAAGAATATGTAGAGGCCACAGTCAAGTGGTCCTCAAGGGATGACTGGATAGCCTCATAAGTAGCTTCAGCTGGTGAGAGAGGCATGGTATCTCCATTCAAATGCATGGAGGCCTCATCGGGTACAATCCATGGATCGGGAGAGTTGGAAGATGATGGAATCATGGAGGAGATCGTGTTCACCGTGGCAACATGGTTAGGGGGATACGGGGTTGGAAACATTCCCATAAGAGATGAATATTTTACGAGGCCGAACCCCATGCTCTCATATAGCTGCGAAGATTTCCCTAACAAAGAGAAATTATCGTCGGGATGAGTAGCAGTGTCTGGTGTATAGAAGTCCAATTGGTTGATAGTGACAATTCAGCCTTGATGGGGGAATTGCACAATGCGGAAGACGGATGACGCGATCACAGTCATGATGTAAAACCAGTTACGACCAAGCAAGAGATTATAATCCAAAGGGGTAGCGACCACTTCCACGTTAATGGTCACAGTCTTGCCCCCCAACTTTATGGCTAAGGCTTGTAAGAGTTCGTGAGGTTGAAATCCACGACCGTTGAATGCTTTCAGGGTAGTAGGGGAACGGTGTAACTGAGGAGATCCGATGGCTCACCAACAGGATAACGACATGACCGAGGTGGAGGCACCTTCGTCTAACACAGTACGATGGATTGTATTCCCAACAACCTTTGTGGCAATTTTGAAATCCAGTTGGTGGGAAAGCCTCGGTTTATAATACTCAAGTTTAAACATGATCATATTTGAGGAAGCCGGGTCTACCGCACCGATGGTAGCGAGAAGAGTCTTACGTTGATTGGGACAGTTCTGCAAGAATTCCAGCGTTGACATGGCACAAGGAGCTTGTGCAAGTGCTCTACAATGTTATAGTTCTGAGCTGCTTGAGCATTAGAATTGAAAACTGCTTTTTGAATCATGCTCTTAGGCAGATGCAATACTGAATCGAATGAAGGCTTCTCGATGGTGAGAAAACCTTGCGGCACAGAAATATTTGAGGTAGAGGCGGAAGCTTTTTCAGTATTACTTTCAGCGGGTTCCTTAGGAGGGACTGAGTCGTATGATTGTGATCGTGTATTCAGGTTAACCGTTTCACTACGCATCATGAGAACATGCACGGTGGAGGATGTTTCTCCTTGAGAAGGAGAGGGTTGGGTGATCATTTGTTGGTTTTGGGTGGGGAAGGGATCATTAAGAACTGCGGGTGTGGATTTTCCCTTAATAAAATTATGCACTTCATCTCTATGTGGGCACTCTTTGGAGAAATGGTCACCACCACACAGTAAACAAGGATACTTGACCTTCCATTATTGTTTTGTGTCTTCCAGAGGGTTCTTATGTTCTTGCTGGCTGGAAGATTTCTTGGGTTTACCTTTGGTTTTATTCTTCCCACCGGATTTCTGAGGTGAACCTGATTGAACAGAATTCACCTCCTCGGTGGGAGCAGGGGTAGGTGACTTGGTAGTGCTACTGCCAGCCTGTGGTGAGGGTGGGAAGAACCATGGTGGTTCGACGATCCAATGGTTTGAGTAGAAGGCTGGGAGTGGACGAAACCAATAATTTCGTCGGCATGAGGTCCCTGGGTGTTTTTGCAGGATCATAGGTAGGATGGGGGGTGTCAGGAACAATATCATACAAGGTGCCATATTGAGCATAGACAAGGTCTAAGTAGTGGGCACGAGCGATAGCTTGTTCTTCAGTGATGGCCCCACCCATAGCTACATCTCTAGCTATGGTTGGTAAAAGAGACTTCATAAACCAGTCAACTAATAATTTCTCTAGAATGGGAGCTTTAATGAGACTTCGTATCCTTCTCCACTCATGGATATGATCGGATATATGAGTTGCGATGGTCTGGCGGAGAGAAGTTAGTAAGTACGTACCGGTTTCATAGCGGATGGGTAACTGGAAATGAGTCAGGAATGACATAGCTAAAGAACGAAAATCAGGAAACGAGTACCGTGGTAGTTCAATGTACCACTTGGCAGCAGAACCAGTGAGGGTCCTTTGAAATAACCTCAGACGGATCGAATCATCCATCAAGGAATCATATGAGCGCCATAAATGGTATGTCATCACATGGTTCTTCGGGTCTTCACCGGGCTTGCCATCAAACTTTGGAATACCAGAAGGTAACTTAACCGGAATGGGTGGTAAATTATAACCGTGAAGAATGGGATCGTTGGTCAAACGAGATAGATCTGGTAGGTCTAAAGTAGCCAGAAATGGCAGCTGTTGATTGGGCTATGGATACTGATAGTATTGATATGGAATTTGTGGACCAATAGGACTTGAATCGACCGATTGTAAGGTGGTCCCATAGGTAATTGGCCATAAGGGGGTGTGTCTCTTGGGTTGGGTTGTGGACCTTATGGTGGTCCACCGCCATAATAGGGTGTTCCACCGCTGGAAGAGGGGAAACCTTCACTGCCAGAATAGGGTGGCCCCCCACCGAAAGGGGGGAGTCCACCGTCACCACCGGAATAGGGTGGCCCTCCGCCTCTGCCGCTAGAATAGGGTGGTCCCCCGCCATAAGGTGGGGGGTCCTCCGCCTCCGTCGCTGGAATAGGGTGGCCCTCTGCCCCCGCCACCGGAATAGGTGCCCCCCGCCAGAAGGTGGGGGTCCTCTGCTGCCAGAACGAGGCGGGCCTCCGCCTCGTCCGCCGGAGTAGGGTGGGCCGCCTCCGCCAGAATGAGGTGGGCCTCCACCAGAAGGTGGAGGTCAACCCCATCAAGGATGAGGTGGGGGCCCGCCTCCTCCCGAAGGAGGTGGAGGTGGACCAAATGGTGGTGGGAGTGGTGGGACTTGAGGAAAGGTTGGTGGGGGTCCAATTGGAATAACATTGTGATGTCCCCATGGACTGTTAGGGTTTCTGGGATAAGGTATTTTGGGAATTATATTCCCAGGATGGTATTGCCCCAACGCAGGGTTGAAATTGCCTGGATACATGTATCTCCATAGTGATTGAGTTAGGTTGGATGGTCCCCCACCATGAGATAATCCCACTGTACGTCCCGCGACTGGTAAGGAATTGCCAACAGAATGACCAATTGGAATCCCTCCACTCATATTATGGTTAGCGAACAAGGGTTGCCCCCCAGTAACGGTGTTTTGACCAATTGTTGATGGTTGACTCACAATAGGTTGATGGTGACTTACTAGTGGAGGAACACTACTTATGATGAAATTATGAGGTAAAGAGTATCCTCCCCTCGAATTTTGGGGTGGGTGACTTGGTAGTGCTGCTACTATGCTGTGGTGAGGGTGGGGAATAAGCATGGTGGTTCGACGATCCACTGGTTTGAGTAGAAGGCTGGGAGTGGACGGAACCAATAATGCCGCCGGCATGAGGTCCCTGGGTTGGTTTTGTAGGATCTTAGGTAGGACGGGGGGCGTCAGGAACAGTATCATACAAGGTGCCAGATTGAGCATAGACAAGGTCTAAGTAGTGGGCACGAGCGATATCCTGTTCTTCAGTGATGACCCCACCCATAGCTACATCTCTAGCTATGGTTGGTAAAAGAGACTTTGTAAACTAGTCAACTAATAATTGGTCTGGAATGGGAGATTTAATGAGACGTCATCTCCTCCACCACTCATGGATATGATCGGATATATGAGTTGTGGTGGTTTGGTGGAGAGAAGTCAGTAAGTTTGTACCGGTTTCATAGCGGATGGGTAACTGGAAATGAGTCAGGAATGACATAGCTAAAGAACGAAAATCAGGAAACGAGTACCGTGGTAGTTCAATGTACCACTTGGCAGCTGAACCAGTGAGGGTCCTTTGAAATAACGTCAGATGGATCGAATCATCCATCAAGGAATTGGATGAGCACCATAAATGGTATGTCATCACATGGTTCTTCGGGTCTTCACCGGGATTGCCATCAAACTTTGGAATATCAGAAGGTAACTGAACCGGAATGGGTGGCCAATTATAACCGTGAAGGATGGGATCGTTGGTCAAATGAGACAGGGCTGGCAGGTCTAAAGTAGCCAGAAATGGCAGCTTTTGATTGGGCTACAGATACTGATAGTATTGATATGGAATTTATGGGCCAGTAGGACCTTGAATCGATTGATTGTAAGGTGGTCCCATAGGTAATTAGCCATAAGGGGGTGTGCTTCCTGAGTTGGGTGGTGGACTTGATGGTGATCTACCGCCATAATAGGGTGGTCCGTCGCCAGAAGGGGGGAAACTTCCACTGTTGGAATAGGGTGGCACCCCGCCAAAAGGGGGGAGTCCACCACCACCGCCGGAATAGGGTGGCCCTCCGCCTCTACCACTGGAATAGGGTGGTCCGCCACCATAAGGTGGGGGTCCTCTGCCTCCACCATCGGAATAGGTTGGCCCTCCGCCTCCACCACCAGAATAGGGTGTCCCTCCACCGCCCGAATGAGGCAGGCCTCCGCCTCCTCCGCTGAAGTAGGGTGGGACGCCGCCTCAGGAATGCGATGGGCCTCCACCAGAAGGTGGAGGTCTACCCCATATAGAATGAGGTGGGGGGCCCGCCGCCTCCGGAAGGAGGTGGAGGTGGACCAAACGGTGGTGGGGGTGGTGGGACTTGAGGAAATGTTGGTGGGGGTCCAATTGGCATAACAATGTGATGTCCCCATGGAGTGTTAGGGTTTCCAAGATAAGGTATCTCGGGAATTATATTCCCGGGATGGTATTTCCCCGACACAGGGTTGAAATTTCCTGGATACATGTAGCTCCATAGTGATTGAGTTAGGTTGGGTGGTCCCCCACCATGAGGTAATCCCATGGTAGGTCCTGCGACTGGTAAGGAACTGCCAACGGAATGACCAGTTGGAATCCCTCCATTCATATTATGGTTAGCGAACAGGGGTTTCCCCCCAATAATGATGTTTTGACCACTTGTTGATGGTTGACTCACAATAGGTTGATGGTGACTTACTAGTGGAGGAACACTACTTCTGATGAAATTAGGAGGTAAAGAGTATCCTCCCATCGAATTTTGGGGTGAGGGATGAGGGGGTGGTGTTCCAGTACTAGTATGAGGGGTGTTGGACGATTGTACTTCAATGTTTTGAGTCGTTTGGGGTGTGGAACCGGTCTCCTGATTAAGAGGAGTACTCGCAAGAAATGAGGGTTGACTAGGTTCATAAGTGGTCATGTTATGTATAGGTGTTTCCGGTAAAGTGAGAGATAAAGAACGAATTGGGGTATATTGAAATATGGGCACTTATGAGGTGTCTCTTCTCTGTGAGAGACTCTGGTGTCAAAGTGAATATCCACATTGGCGTAATTGAGCAATATGCTCGTGGATTGGAGCCAATAGCTCGTTACTGGGAATCCAGTAAGGGGGAGATGATTCTTCCCCCAGACATAAAGAAAGGTGGGCCCATTGTTTCCCTAGAATGGTTTCCCAAAAGGATGTAGATGGACCAAAAGATGTGGATACAGGGTCGCCCCGGGGTTGATTGTACCATTATACAACCCTAGGTTCTCCTTCCACCGAAAGGTGGAAAGACGTGTCTTGTGAGTAGACGGTTCCATTGTCACAGACCTTGGAGGATTAGTGATTAGTGGACTCAAAGGAAGTGAAAATTTCACTCCCGACTCCATGGTGGAGTTTTCTTCTTTAGGTGACAGGACAGTAACTGGTTGATCCAGGTTTTCCTTCGAAAGCACCTCTTGATTAAGGGGATATTCGGGTGGCAGGTTTAAAAGTATACGTGACTTTCTCAAGGGTTGTTCATCCATAATGACTGAAGCCGTATTTCTCCTAAGTGTCTTCTATACAAAAAGAAAAGAAATCCAAAATCTACACAAACTAAGGCCACAAGCAAACTTATGTGATAGGTGTGGATTCAAAAGTCTGGAACCTCACATGATTGTCAAGGCTTCACAACTCGCGATATACCCCAGGGTCCAACAGTTATACTCGGCCCAATTTTTCAAAGCACTAACTAGGGAGGATTAGGACCGTAACCCTGACCGTATAACCTGACTACCTAGAAGCACGTGCATAGTAGCTCCCCAAGTGTTGTTCTTGGTGTATTGCTCTACCAAGACGACCAAATGGTTAGCTTGGTTGGTTTCAAGAATCCTAGGAGAGTCTCCCGATATACACAAGGTACGTGGGAGAAAAAATACGTAGTGGTGTTGTCTAATGCATAACCGTACGACAAGAGCTTTCCGATATACTATTGAGTACATGAAGTGCCTTTCAATATACCCAAGGGTATGTGAAAGAGCCTTTGATATACCGGTTGGTACGTGGAATAACTGCAAGCCCTCGGGATGCAGTGCAGGAAAATAATGACAACTGCCATGTTTTATGATGCTGGAACATGTCACTAACTTATCACACAAGTTACTAGTAGATTTTAACCTAACTCTACCGATTAATTTTATCTTATGCGGTTAGGTGAATGCATGAGGTGTAGACATGAATTTTAAAATAATGAAACCCTAGCTACATGAAGGTGCACATTTCCTTTTCTTTCGATGAAGTCTATTTAACGTAAGGAGAAATTTCTTTTTCCAATGGTCTCAACAAGATAACAAGTCTCAAAAGTTCAAAATCTACCAAAGATGATTAAAGCACTCGTTTCGTTTTTTCCAGCAAAACACAAAAAATAATAACACACCAAATCAAAAAAAATTCTTTTTGTCTTTTCAAACTAGAATGAATCTAAGTGATGATGAAAAGGAGGATTTCTGCTTAGAATGTACTAACTCTTCAATTTCCACAACGATGAACTAAAAATCACAAAAAGACCAAAAGTGTATAGAATGCTTCAAATTTGAAATACTTTAAAAGAGCTTGAATTCACTTGATTTTTTCAAAGAGATGAAAGACTCATAACTAAGAAAAATATAATCAACCGATTTCTTTTTCAAACTTTTCAAAAATATAAATAATGAATTCCAAAGCGTGAAACAATTCCACAACAATTTCCAAATGACCTTGAAAATGGATGAAATGAAGCACTTTCGATTTTTTTCAATATATATATCAAAAACAAGATCTGATAATAATGATGCTTTTCAGATGTAAAAATAGAAAACAAGAGACTAATCACAACACTCTAATGACTCATAAACTCTCAAAGAAAAAATGGCAAGGACCCAAATGTATTCAAAGACACTCAAATCACTCAAAATCGAACAAATGCAACCAAAATTAAATGGTTAAGTGTAGGAAGGGTTCGGGATCAAATATAGCATGCTGAATAGATCTGGTAAGGTGATAAGGGAATGCAAGATCAAGTGGATAACCGTGGGGGATTGGAATTTCCCGCCACCACCAAAACTCTCACTTGACCAAATGGAACCCAAAAATCAACACAAACAAACCCAAACACAATCAATACTGAGTAAACAAGCTTTTGACTGGAAGGTACATCACAGAGAGGCCTGTTGGTTAGGTCAAAAATCAAAATTTGGAGAGGGAAGGTACCAAGCAACAAGCTTGAAAGATCAATGCACTCTGCAGTTATGCTCAGAGCGCTAGGCGCACACTGTGTACAAGGCTTTAGCGCTGGCAGCGCAGGATGTATGACAGTCAAAAGCGTCGGTGGCGCAGTATGCTCAAAAGCAGTAAGCGCCTGAGAGGACACGACGCACTAGATGTACTTCCCAGGTGCGTCGGGCGAATAATCAATGGAAAAAAGAAGAGATCTCCAAACAATGAAGCAACAAATGGCCTGATACTGATCCAAATGGAATCAGGGAAAGTTAACAGACTCTTAAACAAGAAAATCTGATGAAGGGAGGGGTTCAGGAGGAAAAAAAAATGGCTCACTAAGAAATCAATGAACAACACATTCAAATTGAAATCAAATATAAAGACTCTCCCCAGTATGGTCGCCAGATTTGTTTTCGGACAATCTACCTAAGCGGACTTAAAGGCCAAATATCCCTAGTCCAAGTGGATCTAGAACAAATAAACACAGAATAAAACCAGCTTCCCTATATCAATAGAAATGCAAATAGATAAATGGGTCTCTTACCTGAGATTCACAAGTCCTCTTGCTCTTTGCTTGATCCAATGCTCCAGCACCTTCAAATCTACAGCTGTAAAGTCTTGTTGAATAAGTGGAAACAATCAAACAATAAAAGCATATATCATATATGATTGATCTAAGGTAACAGTTAAGGAAGTAATCTCTACACATCAACAAAACGATATTATATATGAGAAGAGATTGTATTAACTGTATAAAGGAGAGTACAATAGAAGAGAACGTTACAACCTATGCCTTAACGTTGCAACCTTCCTTCCAACAAGCCAAACCAAGCCAAGCCTTCGAAGATGAATTAAGTCTCTCAAGGATGAGTAATAGTCACCTAAGATAATTTCACCAGCATGAAAGTACTATAGAATTTCCTCCCTTTGGAATGGAGAGGAGCTCCATATTTATAAGACCAAGTGGATAGAGTAGGTTGAAGACTATGGGGAGAAGGATAAGGGATCATCCCTTGAGATTAGGGGACCAAAGGCAAACTCACCTAGAAGTTAGGGATGACCCTCCACCTCATCATGCTTCGAGAAGTCACTCAAAGGTCTCATTTATCTATTTAAACCAACCCCGACGCATGTTGTATGAGGACAATTTGCGTCAGGAAAGGGAAAGAGCAGGTTGAATGAATGCAACCTGAGCCATCGGAGCACGTTGTCAAATGACACCCTGCTCCTAGCCTAGTTAGGCGCTTCTTGCTGGAAGACAAGCCGCGTCGTCCTAACTAGAAAATGTGGATAAAGGATCAACAACTTGCTCTAGATGAATTTTGGTCAGGGAAACCTCAGAGATCAAGGCACTGAGTTGACATAGGACTCATGATGACGAGATTTAGGTGTAACAATATGTAGATGATTTGATCAGTACATGTACAAACAGGCTCATTGCAGAGTGTAAGAAATATCTTGCATCAGAGTTTGAGATGAAAGAAATTGGGTTGATGGAGTACTATTTGGGTCTGGAGGTGTGGTAGGATTCGAGGCACATCTTCCTTAGACAAGGGAAGTATACTATGGATATTCTGGAGATATTTCATATGCAGGATTGCAGATCGATGACTACACCTATGATCACCAATTGGAAGAAGTTGCATGCTTCTAAGGGAGAGTTGGTGGATCCAACATTATATCAACAACTCATTGGTTCTTTGATGTATCTGGTCTACACTAGGCCAAATATTTGTTTTGCAGTGAACAGTATGAGTCAGTTATTGCTGGAGCCTCAGAGAGTTATTTGGATTGTTGCAAAACATGTTTGAGGTACTTGCATGGTACAATGGATTTTGGTCTGGACTATAGGAGAGAAAATGGAGTTAGATTGACTAGCTATACAAATTCTGATTGGGCAATTGGTGTGATGGACCGGAAGAGTACATCCGGGTGTTGTTTCAATCTGGGTGTCTTGCTTCAGTCAGAAACAAAAGTCAGTTGCATTGAGTTCTACAGAGGTAGAATATATGGCATCCAGTTAGGCCATTTTTGAGGCCATTTGGATTCACAAGTTGTTGGTTGGGTTATTTGGTAAGGAGTTGAGACCAACAATGATTTACTGTGTTAATCAAAGCTGCATCAAGATTTCAGAGAATCCAATTTTTCACAACAGGTCAAAACATATTGAGATCAGGTACCACTTCATTTGTGACTATGTCCAGAGAGGTGTAGTGAAATTGAAATACATTCCTACTAAGGAACATGTAGTAGAAATTCTGACGAAATCTTTGGGGAGAGGGAAGTTCAATCACTTCAGAGATAAGTTGGGGGTTGTGAGAAACACTTTCCTCAGTAAGTGGGAGTGTTAAAATTTGTACCAAGGCAAGTGGTTTTCCACCTTTTTTTGGTACATAGGGGTGGATAAAAATTTAATGAGGTCCCTAGTCACTTTATTAAAGTGAGAAGTACTTTATATGTTTAAAGTCACTTTATAAAGTATGCTCATGGTTATGCTTTTAATTGACTTTATGAGAAATAAAGTGAGTGAATAATTAAAACGTATCATCCATATTTAAATGTAAAGTGCATTTGTTTTCATTTATTGAGTTATTATGAGAATTTAATGTGGGCCCTATATCTCAATGAGTCAAGATCTAATATTGACCATTGATCTAGAGAAAGTTAGTTACCTTGAACAAAACTAGGGAAAGGCATCATTTCTCATCCATTATTCACCAAGAGTTTTGGAGAAGAGAAAAGAGAAGACAATTCTAGAAGACAAAGAGAAGAGAAGAAATCCTTGCTAAATTCTAAGGCTGAGTAGCAGGCCCAAATTTCAAGATAAAGGGCACACTTTTCCAGGAAAACCATACAGCACTAGGGCACAGGTTCCAAGGCCAAAATTTGTTGTACCTGACATGCATTCCAAAGCGGTCCATACAGTAATTATTGTAGTCCATACATGCGCAAATTTCAAGTCAAAAATTTGTTGTGACAATGGCACAAATTTCAAGGACCATACAACATTAAATGTCGTCCATACATGACACAATTTTTTAGGAGGAAAATTATTGTAGCAGGAACATGAATTCCAAGGAAAATTTCTGATAGTGGTATCAATTTCAAGGAGTAGAATTAGTCTGATTTTTGCAGTCTGTACAACTGTGTAGAGGGCACAAATTTCGAGGTTACTACTACACAAAAAATGGAAAAATAACATCATGTTTCTTCAAGGTAGTTTTCAGGCACCTTGGATTGAAATAAGTTGAAATTTTTCATTATTGTATTGTTGTACCTCACCTTTTAAAGAAGAAAAATAATTCTCTCTCTCTCTCAAAAAGTTTTGCCTTTAGGGTTTTTCCTGAACCAGATTTGGCTAAAAATATGAGTTGTTAATTTTTATGGTGTGGCTATTTTAATTTCCTGTCATTGAAAAAGTATGTGAAATTTTACAAATGTTTCATTTATTGTATTTTTTATGAGAAGAAGGCCCTAAATTTCAGTGAAAATCAATATTGGGGTCGGGCATTAAACAATATGCACAGTTGGAGATTGAAACTGGGTTGGGAAACATAAAATTTCTAGTAATAACTCATTGAGTGTTTTATTCCTATGCTCTGTTGTGTTTTCTTCGAATGCAATTTCTGTAAATATTTGTGCAGCATTGTTAAATATTTATTTTTGCTTCAATGGGTTAGGATAGTCATCTTCTTTTCTTTGTATCCTTTTGACATGGAGATTAATATCCCTTCCAGTCTTTGTTCCTTGTTTGGTGATTACATGCAAATTTTTAGTTTTCAATGCATCATGCTTAGAGACACTAGACAAGAGATTAACGTTTCGTTTGTTATTGAGAGCTTCTAACATGATGTGAACTCTTCTAAATTGTGCTCCTCGACACCACATTTTGTACAAAATTTTATGTTCGTTCCATCCTTCCATGGGCAATCAAGACTCAAATGTCCTCCACTGCAGCACACGGAGCAACATGGATTTCCACAACCTAGTGGGTAGTATCCATGATTGTTCTATCTTCCATGAACGTTGTATCCGCGTCATTGGTTGTTGTTATTGTTGTGTTGGTCATTATTGTGACTGTCCCGTTTTTGTGTTCGGCAGTCTGTGTTTGGTACATTGTATGGTAATTTTATTAGGTATTTAAGTTCTTGATACATTCGGCAGTCGAATGTTGTGTTGTCCGGAAAAATACACACCATGTTGGTTTTACATTGTTGACATTATAGGGGTAGTCTGTAATCAAGAGAAGCTCGAATATTTCGCAAAAATAGCTTATTTGCGTCATGTGGAAATTTTATGGTTTGCATTCTTCTAAATTCACTCTTGGATTTTCTTCAAATTATTTGATTTCTCTCTGGTATGCATTTCGACCATCGTGGTATCTTCTTTTCTCATCGCAGGGGAAATTTAGTGTTTTTACTACTTACTAGAGAAGACTCATTGATTGAATGACTTACTTATTGACAATTACTTCTAACTTCTTGTGGTTGCGATTAGTACCACGACATATGTACTTATTTTGAGGACTCTTCGTCACTAGGTTGGTTGTCCGACGACTTGATCGCTTTAATCATTAATGTTCCTAGCAGGGGGGTACCTCCATATGATTCAAAGAAAATAGATTAAAAGAGTGTCTTTCAAATTTAGGTATGAAGGTAATCCAGTTACCATGTACTAGCTATTGTGTCATCAATCTATCCACAATTTGTCCACTTTGATCTAGTCAATTCCATATGCTATTGTTTCCTAGTCTCAGTCCCATGTCACACTTGAAAATTTGTCTAATGGTCGGCCCAATCGTCATTATCATTAGTACAGACTTGACGAGAGTCAAAGCATTTGGAATTTCAATGTGTAATGTCTGTGGATTCATCACCATCGCGTGTGACCTATCTATCATTGTCGACACCTCACCTTCTCTCTCATATGGTCGAATTTCCCTCAACTCAGGCAGGTATTTGGCTGCTTGATCATCTCACCTGGTTTCTTCATACTTATTTTTCCTCGTAATGGGATAGCAATATCCTTTAGTTTCTCTCATTGCTTGTACCTTTTTTCTCTTTCTAATTTATGTATGTATGTTGTTTGTTTGTGAGCGGCTAGGGACTTATTTCCTCAAATCAGACTAGACCTCTTACAGGGCTTCAATTTTTTTCTTCTATTATCGACTATCATCATTATTTTATTCAAAACATATGATTGATGAATCCCCCCATTTCCTACCGACTCTTACTATTTGACGGAAGTGGGTTCAACAATGGTCTTCATTTGTTCAAAAGTATTCCCACTCATGCTCGTTAACAAAGCACTCCCTGTATTTTTGCGTCTAGTCCCAATTTGATGAAGCAGGTACGTCCAACAGAGGTTGTGGTCTGACTATATGACCAACTTTTTTTTCAGTCAAAAATTTATATAGCAGACATAGTATGGAATGGAAAAATCCTTCATGAAGTTCGATGTAAAATTTACGCCGGACTTGGTTGACTGATGATATTTATTTTATCGTTTGTTCTTCACAAAAATCGTCGCATACCTTTTCAAACCATTCACATAAATTTGTTCTCTCTTTGTTATAGATCTTGTGCATTAGGATACTTTCATTCTGGGCATCCAACTTGTTCATGAAAAAGGTCTAGAAATTTCTTTATTTGATAAGGAATGGCTTCTATGAAGTTTTCATAGGACTTAGTGAAGAAATTTTCTCGTGCCTATGCGAGTGTCAGCTTGTTCCTCTTGGCATAGTTTTGTATATAGTTTGTAATTTTTTGGTTCCACCAGGGTCTAATTTCCCTCTCGCTTACCATATGTATTCATGTTTCATATTCCGGGTCAGTACTACTGGAAATGGAACCAATTTTGTAATCCGATGGATTACATGGAGTTACCAATAGTGCTTCGATCATACACATAAACATACATCGCACGCATAAATATACATACATTAGAGAGTAGATAATAGAGTAATGGGGACCCAAGGAACACATATCTTGTATTAATAGACATGCCATATATGTACAAAAGTATCTCTCTCTACTTGGATCACTAGCTTGATATATATTTGATACATACAAATATTCTGTTATGGCCACATAATTATTCAGATGGTTATCATAACCAACACGACTAACTAAACCAACTATGTACTTAGTTGGTCACTGACCTAGTCGGCTAGTCGACTAGGCTCCTCCAACATTCTTTATCCCACAAAAAATGGGTCTTATATTTCAATTCAATGCCCAATTAAGATGATATGTAAAATTAGATTATATATCTTTATATATCATCCATTGAGTACCATGAGTACTTTGTGTTTTCATTGAAAAATTGGATATCCTTAGAGTTGTTAGGTGCTCTAGTCTTCTATTTCTCTCTTCTGCATATTACAGTTGTTCCGGGGTGGATGTCTATTACGATTATGGTTAAGGCCAATTACCAAGCATTGAAAAATTGAACGAGTGTTGTCATATATAGAAGAATTATTTAGAGTCTAAATTTAAACACTAACCTATTATTTGAGGAAATTTTTTAAACCTTCTAAGAAACAAAGTTTAAACCTGAAGGAAAATAAATTCTACCAATATGATGAGTAAATATCATACATATGCCTCAAGGGAGTTCCTAAAGGATTCCAAATCAAAATACATAACACACAAGATATAAATACAACATAAAGCATAAATTAATAAATAATCGTCGTTGTGAGATACCACTAAGTTGTATAGAGTTGCTATCTTCCCTCATATAAAATTATAAAGTTTCTGAAGACCTGTCATATAATGTCAATAGGAAAACTCTCTAAATAACACCTTTATATGTATCTTTGATGTTTTCATTTGTTATGTTGAATACATGCATACACATTCTACCAAAGGTCTACTACCTACATGGTTGTTACAACGTAAAAGAAAGAAGTTCTTGTTGTTACATTAGATGATGATTATGAGGATGATGACTATCTTCCATTTGCATAAATGAAAATATCAAAGACTAATAAGGGTTATAGATTTGGGGATTCAAAAACAAATGATACCTCACTTGAGGATAAACTTCTTGTCGAGATAGAGCAAAGTAAAAAAATACAGATAACGAATGTGAATAAAATGAAAAATAAAACAGTGAACAATGTCAGAAAGATTAAAGATGAAATCTAGAAGATACAACAAAAAGAATAGTAACAACAAAATGGTAGTGTGTCACACTTCATGTAAACTTATATTTTTATGTACGACCTTTTCACCTGACTTTTATCATTTCTTATTTGTTTTTATATTTTTTTGACAATGCCTTTGTCTTCAAAAAAGTCACATGACTCGGAATTTGGGAATTACTCGACAAAGAAGAAGAGCGGGGGGTATGATTTAGACTTATTATAAAGTTTCCAAAGACCTGTCAAAGCATGTCATTAGGAAAAGTGTCTAAATAGCACCTTTATATGTATCTTTGATGTTGTCATTTTTTGTGTTGAATACATGCATATGCATTCTACCAAAGGTCTACTACCTATATAGTTGTTATAGTGCAAAATAATGAAGATATTTCTATAACATCACACAATGATTATGAGTATGATGACGATGTGCCATTTACAGAAGTGAAAAGATGAAAGACTACTAAGCCTTCTAGCTTTGGGTACTTGAAAACAGTGATACCTCACTTGAGGATAGACTTCTTGCTAAGATAGAGAAGACTAAAAAAAAACCAGATAACTAATGTGAATAAAATGAAAAATAAAACAATGAAAAATGTTATAAAGGTTAAAGATGAAATCCAAAAGATACAACATAAAGAACAACAATAACAAAATGGTAGAGTGTCTCACTTCTTGTAAACTTTTATTTTGATGTACAACCTTTTCACTTGACTTGTATCGTTTCTTATCTGTTTTTATATTTTTCAGATAGTGCCTCTTTCTTCAACAAAGTCACATCACTTAGAATTTGGGAAGTCAGAAAAGCTGAAGAGTGAGGGTATGAATCAGAATTGGGAAATAAATATATCTCATCAACTATGACTACTGAAAAATATTTCAAATTTTGTTAAAAAAAAAAAAAATCAATCAAAGCCTCTTCATAGACATCAAAATAAACATAAAGCTATGTAAAGTCAAATACACAATTATGAAATTGTAGCTTTTTTCCCAGTCACATATATCGGGGAAAAATTCTAGGCACTTTTCCTCATTCCTTTGATGGTACCTAGAGTAAGCCCTGGATCCTTTAGGGCACAACACCATGTCAACAACATGGCTGAAATACATTACAACAACATACTCATTATGAGCCCAACATGTCACTTACAGGAATAGAATATCGGTGGAGAGTATAATGCTCCATCTCACAACCACTCGAGAAAGACTCGATTGATTCCTAGGCACTTTTCCTCATTCCTAGGATGTATCTAGAGTAAACCCTAGATTCTTTAGGGTATAATACTAGGTCAACAACAAGGTTGAAATCCATTAGAACAATATACTCATTATGAGCTCAACATGACACTTACAGGATAGAACATCGATGGAGAGGATAATGCCCCATCTCACAAGCACTCGGGAAAGACCCATTTGACTACTACAAAATTGTATATATAGTTTAAGTTCATTTTTTTATCCAAGTGTCTCTAAGTATAAAAAACAAGAAATGGAAAACGAGAGGGAGTAAGTTTCCAAAAATGGGTATGGAAAGGGTCAACAAAGGATAGGCATGAAACTTGAGGTATTCTTCGGAAACCATGGAAAACAATGTAAATGTCAGGAAATGGTTTCTAGAAATGGGATGAAAATTTTCAAGTAAAATTAGACCCTTGTTGTAAAAAAACATATGACAAGTGTTCTTTCACTGTTTGGCTACTATATTTTTCTCAAATTTAGAAATATGAGATCTCTTTTTAGAAAAGCTTTTGTTTAAGTTAATGGGGCTTTATGTTGTTCGGTTAGTCATAGTGGGCCCATCTATATTTTATATTATTACGATACAATGTTCTTTAAGTTTTTCAAGTGAAAAAAATAGAAAAATATTAAAAAGTATAGGAAACCAAAAGCATGTTATAGACCAACTGGGAAGAATTTATGGGATACACAATTGTTTAATTAGTTTTATACAAAATTTCCAAAACTTATACATACAACCTATACAATGTAGATTCCCAACACCATGTGGATTCCCAACATCATGTGGCATGGATGATGGACCATGGCAGGAATAATGAAAAAATGGTAAATACAAAAAGATTCCAAATAAAGGCATTATCTGGTAACCGGTTTGCTAAGTCCTATCCAACATTGGATAGTGCAATTGTGCTCATGAATGGGAAGCAAAAGTAAAAGAAATTGACAATGATCTTGGGTTAAAAATTTAGAATCCAGTAGGGAAAAGGGCCTCAAGGGGGCACAATGTAATATCCCTAAATCAGATTTAAAAGGATATTATCTCACATTTAAAATTCAGAACACAAATTAACACAACTGGAACTAGTCCTCAAAACTAGTCATGAAGAAATTAGTCTTGGACATAGATAAACCACATAAGAGCTTGATGGTTGGACCTTTTTGGGTCTGCAAAATATGTTAAGGAGCGTACAAAAGAAAATATGTCAGAATCAAGGCCAGCTTCGGATTCCTATGCACAATGTATTGGGGCCATTTATGCTTCGACAACAGCTACTGTTGAAGTCTACACAAGGCTTCCAGGGCACACTGGCATATGCATACTAGACTCATTCACTTATGATTGAAATAAACCAGAGTGTGGATATCAGACATTAACCCCCTAATCTATTTTTGGGCAATATTTTTTGAAGTTTTGGGAGTATTTGACTGAGTTTGGAGGTCCAAAGAGAAAGAGCGTTATGGAGGACAACTCTTCTAGTTTGTTCTTAGGCTCTTCCAAACAGGCCAAGATGGATACAAATATTTAGTATTAGACTTGTATGAGCTTCATAAATGTCTTAGGAACCCCATATGACCGAAAGAACTGAAAATAGGCATTCAGATAACTTTTAATTAAGTATACTGCAAAACTAGTCAAATGAAAATGTCTAAAGAGCTAGTCTTGAGAAAAATAAACACAAACAACCTCTAAAGATATCGAATCGCTCTTCTGATGGTTAATATGGCTTAGAAATAACTAAAATATGCAACAACATGAAAGGACTGATCTTATTAAGAAATACATAGAAGTGTCATAGCTCAGACATTACAAAGAGTCATCAATTCTTGAATTTTTACAATGAATGGAGAAGGGTACTTCAAGAAGAGTAAGGAGGAGTAGTGTAATCACTGAATATGATCCGCAGGATGTCAATGAGATGTTGTATTCTCATGGGAGGTGATATGTACTTCTGAAACTTGTTTCAATCTCTCCAACTGATATCTCTCTCAAAGTGAGACTCATCAAAACCACCTCAATTCTTCCTTGATTTCTGCATCCACTCTGAAGGATCAATATCTACATGACAGGGGGATGGATCAGATCTGAAAATCATTAATTAATGGATGAATTGACCATATGCAGAAGAATGGAACAGGAATTGTGGGGCACATATCCCACAAGTGGCTAAGGGCGCATCTCCAAAGCCTAGAGAAGCACTAAGCTTTCTCAATCACAAAGATAAAATCTCAAAATATGTGAAAGTGGTGCGACCTCATCCTTTTATAGATTGGGTGACTTGTTGAGCAATTCAAGTTTCTAATGAATCTCCTTGGCCTCATCCAATGCGCCTTCCTTGACTGAGTTGGAATCTTCCTACTTTTCCATACTTTCTAGCTTTCTTCTTTTTGGAAACTGCGCCCTCCTGGATTTTCCTGATGTTTCCTTCTTTTCATATTGATTGGATTTTACTCCTTTTGGGAACTGCACCCTCCTTTATTTCCTAATGTTTCCTACTTTTCAATACTTGCCTGCTTTGTACACTTTCCTGCTTTATGCACTTGCTTATTGCTTTTTCCAGTTTCCTTCTTTTTCTTTTCTCTGCTTTTCTTTCACTTTCCTCTTTAAAAATCATTGAGCTATCCTCATATCCTTATGCGCCATCACCCAACTCATTAACACATTTAAAAATAATTAAATATAAAAATAATAATTACAACACCACCAATTTAATTTATTCAAAACAACTATAGTCTAAATTTTTTTCCTAGTTAATTTAATTGCCTAGGGTAATTGACCAATGTTATCCGCTTATTAATTAATTCAATGATTTTCACTAGGATCCATGGGGGTTTGACGGATCATTGGTTGCTTTATGTTGCTGAAAATATTGGGAACATGACATTCCTCCCCTCCCAAAATTTCTTGTCCTCAAGCACTTGCAATCCAATTCCAAAGAGACCCAACATACTTTTGTTGTGCTACTCTGATTATTACCCCTTCTCAAGGGATACCTCTGTCTACTATGCAACTGTATGGTCAACCCAACTGAAAGAGTTGAGCATGTAAATCTGCAAAGTGGTTAATACACCTTTGTTTTCCAACTGCAAATTGCATAAATTCCTCTTCCAAGTGAAATTGATGGAAATGATCTAGGTGGAGAAACCTTGGGGAGGTACTTAACGTTATGCATCTCATCCCTCCTGAGGAATGTCTCTGCCCCACATACTGCTACATGAATCTTCTAGCTGAATTAATTGAGACCAATAATGATTCCTGGATCCCAAATGATCCTCAAAAATGTAGGGTGTAAGATACATCCTCCAATGCACCCTGCATGCAAACCCTAGGTCCATGCAATGAAATGCTCCCCAAGTAGGAGACTGAAACCAAGTGCAACATTGATGAACTTATGAGAGAGAAGGTTGACTTGATCCATCAAGCCAACATGAAAAAAAATGCTCCAAAGACAAACAATGCTAGAATCCCATTGCTTGTATTTCACTCTCATCAATGAGAATGTCATCCAACAAAATCCATCAGGCAAAGGAATGCTTGGATCCCACTACCTCATCTTCAAATATCCATATGGCAATGTCATGTGAGGAAACTTGACATCCCAAGGAATGTCAGGGTCCCACTATCTAGTGTGATTCCTCCCAAACATCATCAACACCATGTAGTAGCTGGAACCATGAAGGGTACTAGGAAGGATGAAGGAACCATCAAGAGGAATGACAAGATCATGCAACCATACTGAAAGTGTGTCACCCTCAATGTTAGTATGAATCATAGAGAGATCATCAATCATGAAAAATGAATCCTCTGGGTAGGACCAAACCAAAACAAATCTCTCCAAGCTCATAGGAAGGTTCTCATGTGTCCAATGCACACAAGAATCAAAGATGAAATCAATGAAGCTCAAGTGACAACGGTAAAAATCCCATGACCTACCACAAGAAAGGTAGGCATCATAAAAATCCCATGGATTCGCATGCTGCTCACAAGAAGTGTAAAATGTATCCAAGAAGTCTCCATAGATGCAAGCAGGAATATCACTCATGTGTCTTTTCTCCCAAATAGGAAAAGAAGAGGCACTCCAACCCAATGATCCAACTAGAAAGAAAAGTGCTTCCCTATGTGAATACTCCCAATGGCTCAACTCTCTGCCACTGGTTAAAAGGTGTATGCAATCATAATGTGCACTGCTCAATGAAGTCAAATGGAAACCATATGCACCTTTGTGTATGGAGGATTTAAAGGTAGGAATGGGATGCCTCTGCAATTGCTGGGAGGGAAATGGTGCTATCCTTGAATCAACTGGAGTGAATGTGGGATCCTTCGGCTCCTCTTCATGCACCATTAAGAAGAAACTCTTGACCAAAACTTCCTCCTCAAGTGACATGGAAAAAGTGGAAGGGAATGATGTAGGATTATGGACCAAAATCTCATCATTGCAAACCTCATCCATCAAGCTAATGGATGCATCAACTCCATCAAAGGTTGGTCTATCAAATAGGAGCTCTTCTGACTCCTTAATGGAGGAGTGACTCACTCCAGGAAGAAGTTAATTTTCGCTATGGGAGACAATATGTGCTTGGAACCCATCATCCGCAACCCAAAACTCCTTAAGCACATGCAGGTCATTATGCAACTCATGAACCACCATCTCATGAGGTTCCTCCATAGAAATTTGAATGTTATCAACCAATAGAGAATGGTTGACTTGAATGTAGGAGATGATATGTAATATATACAACTCTTGGTGAAGTCAGTCGATCTCCATCTTAGATTCCAAGAGGGAACTTTGAGTGTTTATCAAAGAATCTTGGGTGGCCATCAACTCATCATTGAGCTTGCAAATTTCCTCATCATCCTTCAAGGATGATCCATGCAACATATGAAAAATATCATACAAGTAATCTCTGTGAGAAATCATGTGTGAAAAATTACCTTGGATTATAGTAATTGCTTTCTGGATCTTCTCCATGGCTTCAAGGAAAGATGAATCTTCCAATGAAGAAGCTCTCCAACAAGACTGTGACACTGAAACATGTGTGTCATGGAGAATGTGTAAGGCCTCCTTGATCTTCCTTTTTCTCATCTTGAGTGGCCTTTCAAAGGGAGAAGGTTGAGAGAGAACCTCATCCTCATCCATTAGTGGATCAACCTCAAGAAGCTCTTGTGGTGATAGTGAGATCGATCATTGGACCTCTTCCTTGACTGCAAGGACTTCATATTATTCAAGTCCAATGGAATTTGTACTTGCAACAACCTCATCAAGTGGTATCTCTATGTCACCCACATAGAGAGATGGACATCCATCAGTAGATGTCTCCCCAAAACTTAGGCACCCATCAGTAGGTACCTCATCATAACATCCATCAGTAGATGCTTCTTCAAAACTTGAGAAACCATCAGTAGATACCTCTTCTTGGAACCCATCAATAGTTACTTCCTGGTCCATAATTGGATGACCCTTAGTAGAACTGGTGGTGGCTTCTTTATGCTTACAGCCCTCATCAGTAAGGATTGTACCTTCATATTATTCAAATATACATGGTTCTTCACTTGAGAGACTATTGTGCCTCTCATGTTCATCAGATGGCTGATTTGTTCTTCCTTCTTCTCTCACCGGTTTGCTTCCTTTCAATGATTCTTCATCTACACCCTTAAGCTCAAAGCCAAACCTACAGTAAAAATAATCTTTGAAAGGTATGTCTTTGCAAATATTTTCTCCCAAGGCTAGATACTCCTAGTAGTGGTGGGGCAAGTTCTCACATGCAGATATCATCTTTGCTAAATCCTTCTTATGATTAGCCATTGGTTGTTTAGCCCATTGGTATTCACTATACATCTGGTCACAAATGTAACCATCCTAATCTCTTGGTAGGCCTCCATCAATGTAAATAATTTATTCTTCCTCATATAACTCAAATCCTTCATCTTCCATGATTATAACTAGTTCCATAGCTGCAACTTGAAGATAGATCTGTGATGAACCTACAACAATTAATTAATGAAAATACACGAGACAACCGAAATAAAAGAACTCAGAATCGCTTTATTGATCGCAGGCCACTTCGAGGGGGAAACCTCCTTTGAGCAAGCTCAATACAAATAACTTTACGGTACCTTCATTGGCCTCAACACACACTTATTTACTAAGTCTATGCCCAATACTATGGGTCAATACCATGGGACATATAATACTACGGGACGACTTACAAAGCATATGCGTCCAATACTATGGGTCAATACCATGGGCTAATAAAAACTATGGATAAACAAATACTACGGGACGACTTACAAAGCATATGCGTCCAACAACAATATACTAACAAAGTAAAGAGAAGGGTTGACATGGGTTCCTAACATCCCCTCTCCCTTAGAAAAAGCTTTGTCCTCAAAGCTTTAGATGTGGAAATTGATGCAGAATCTGAAGGAGTGGTTCCCCTGTAGCATCCTCGGGTTGCATTCCGAGCCACTGATGCATTTTGAATTTCAGGGAGGATTGCTTGGAAGGTTGTAGATGAAGAAGAACCATCTCAACTGCGTGAAAAGTGCGCTCAGAACGATGCTGATCAGCTTGTTGTTTCAGCCGAATTCTTTCCATGTGAAGATTGTCCTGCAGAATGAGAAGAATCTTATCGCAGTTTCAAAGAACCGAGTCAATTTCCTGAACTGGGGAACTGTTGAGGGTGTATGGAAGAAGAACTGGCGATGCCTGGCCATAGACTGTTTCATATGGTGTCATTTTAGATGTGGTAGTGTACCACCGAATCGTTTCAAGGAAATCCATAGAAATAGTTGTCCAAATTTGTGTAGGGATGGGAAAGGGTTTGAGCAGCCCTGAAAGGAGTGTCGTTTCACCCTTGTTGACCTGGAAAGTATCACAGTCAGCCACCATCTATTGAATTGTCATTTTCAGTCCCTTCCAAAAGAAGTTACATTGTTCCCGGTCAGATGTTTTGAGGAACCCGGAGTGCCCTTCCGATGGAGAAGCATGGAGTTCATAGCAGAGATAGCCCTGTTGAACATATTGCAACCAATTTGGAACAAGCAGAGAAATAGCTGTAAGAGAAACTGGGTCATCAAATGTGCGAGAAGGAGCATCTGCCACCAGATTGTCCTTACCCTTCTTGTAAGTGATCGCATAGGCATAACCCATGAGTTGGGTAACCCATTTCAGGTGTGGTGGTGAGGAAACTCATTGTTCCACGAAATTTTCCAGACTCTGGAGATCAGTCTTGATGTAGAAATAATTCCCTAATAAGTATGGCTGCCACTTATGTACTGCATGCAAAATAGCCATCATTTCCTTCGGAGTGGTAGAGGTGGCTAAATTCTTACCGGAATGGTCTCTTGAAGGTGGCAAACCCACTGGTTCAGTAAGGACACCTGAATATCTATCCAAGGAAGTAGTGGAGACCATTTATGGGTGCATTTGAATGGAATGGAGCTGAGCGATGACACCATGTGAATTCTTCTTAAGGATCTTTTCCAGGTGATGTGAATTGATGATGCGGAGAGACCCTGGTTGTAAGCATGTAAATTTGTGTTGTTTCCCATTGACTGAAAACTGCATCCAAAGTTCAACAAAATCCCATAAGATGGGGCCAAGAGTGCGTAACCATTGAACGCCCAGAACCACATCGCATCCACCTAAGGACAAGGAAAACATGTCAGAGCGCAGGTTATAATCTTCCAGAGAGATACGCACATTGTGACACTTCCCCTTGCAAGGTAAGTTGCCCCCATTAGAAACCATGACTTTAAAGTTGGAGTAAGGATGGACAAAACAGTCAGCCTGTTTGGAGATCCAAGGGTCAATGAAGTTATGAGTGCTACCAGAATCAATGAGTATTGTAAGAGGAAGCTTCTTGAAGTAACCCCTGATCCGTATTGTTTGGGGGGTGGTGATTCCGGCTAAAGCATGGAGAAATATATCTGGGTGGTCTTCCTGAGATGGAGGGTCAATAGGCGGCTCATAAATGTCGACTTGATCATCCATTGTATCTGGAGCTTCTTCACCAATTTCAGAGGAAGGCGGAGAATCCACATCCAAGAGATAGAGCTTTTGCTGAACACATCTATGTCCCCGAGTGAATTTCTCATCACAATTATAACAAAGCCCTTTTTCTCTGCGTGCCTGCATCTCTGTTTCAGACAAATGCTTGATAGGAGTTGGTCGAGGAGCTTACGGGATGGGAGGTCGTTGAGAACCCATATTTCGGAAGGGAACAAAAGTGGGTTTGGAGCGTTGTTGGGATGCAATCTTGTCTTCTGTCAACTTAGACAACCCCAGGGCTTCCATCATTGTGTTTGGACAGAACATTTTAACCTCTGAGCGGATTTCATCCCTAAGACCACTGATAAAACAACTCCTGTAGAATTTATCAGACAATCCTTCTGTGTGATTGGCTAGTTTCTCAAATTCTGTCTGATACTCTCTCACAGTGCCAATTTGGCGAAGTTTAGTGAGGGCTCCTGTGAAGTCATCAAAAGAAATAGGACCAAATCGTTGCAAAAGGAGTTGGCAAAAATCTGGTCATTTTGCCTCTTCATGAGCCTTGATGTACCAACAGTACCATTGAAGAGCTTCTTGTTCCAAATGAAAGGATATAAGTGAAACTTTGGTAACATCAAAAGTATTATGCAGACTGAAATACTGTTATGCACGATAGATCCAGCCAGTCGGATCAGTACCTTTGAAGCGAGAAAAATCAAGCTTCGGACCACAGAAATTGTTGGAAGAAGAGAACCCATTGTCTGATGAAGACTCATACTATCATTTGTTGTTCATGGCCGAATGCTCAAGATGGAGGCCGAGAAATTTTTCATCCAGATCCTGGAGTTTGGTTTGGATGGATGCAAGTGCTTCCTCCATGGTTTTTGCTCCTGCGCAGGTGACAACCATAACCAGGAGATTTTTTTTTTGAATGGGTAGAAAAACACAAACATAAGCTTATTTAGTAAAGGGAAATTTGGGTTTGGGAAAAACTCTGATGGGTAATTGGGGTTTGACTAGGTTTTGGACACTTTCGAATGGACAGGGAAGCAGAAAATGAGGATTTCAGAAGCGGGATGAAAGAATGAGAAAATTTGTCAGAGAGGGACAAAGAAGCAGAAATAAGGAATGAACACAGTGGCAAAATTTGAAGGCGATTGGGTGAAAACTAAAGAAGTTATGGAAAACCCTAAAAATAGACAAATGTGGGATTTATGGCTTTGGGAAGTGGAATTTGGGATAAGGTCCTCAGAAATGAAAGATGCAGAATGGGATGACAGGAGTGTCAGGGAATTTTCAAGAGAAACGGAGTGAAAACAAGGGAGATATGGCGAAAAAACAGATTTTTTTTCCCAGAATGGATCTGTTATGGCGCAAAAGGGATTGAAAACAGATGGATCTGCAACGACGCGGAATGGATCGGAAACAGATGGATCTATACGGCGCAGAAGGGATCAGAAATAGATGTATCTGAAACGGCACGGAAGGGATCGACAACAGATAGATCTGAAACGGCGCGAAAGTGATCAGCAACAGATGGATCTGTAACAGTGCAGAATGAATCGGAAACAGATGGATATGAACGTCGTGGAAGGGATCGGAAACAGATGGATCTAAAATGGCACGGAAGGGATCGGCAACAGATAGTTCTGAAACGGCGCGGAAGTGATCGGAAACATATAGATCTGAAACGGCGCGAAAGTGACCGGCAACAGTTCCGGACAGAGGAAATCTGCGATTTATGAGCTGAAAATAGATATGGACCCCATATGCTCGGCTTCCTAACGGTTCAGGGGATTCACTCGGCCACCAATGTTGTCTGACAGCTTGTGTATTAGGGCAGTACCCCTCACTCCATGGCTCAGGTAAAACTGATAACCGCTTTGCCACAAACGACAGCTCTTAGTTTTCCTCACAGGTGGGAACTAGTCAATCAGGTAGGGGTCGTTTCCCTTTTCGCTGGAAGGTCCTCTCAATGGGCCAACTACTTTGGGGTTCCTGTGGTACTCCTCACAATGAGTTTTAGGGATTATTCCCAAGTACTTCCCACAGTTAAGCGGATAGGGATTATCCCAGATCCGAACCTGCAACAGATGCGAAAAAAAAATTGGCAGAAATTTCACCTAACAAGCCCAAGAAAGTGCTCTGATACCAGATGTGATGAACATGCAACAATTAATTAATGAAAATACACGAGATAACAGAAATAACAGAACTCAGAATCGCTTTATTGATCGCAGGTCACTTCAAGGGGGCAACCTCCTTTGAGCAAGCTCATTACAAATAACTTCACGGTACCTTCATTGGCCTCAACACACACTTATATACTAAGTCTATGCCCAATACTATGGGTCAATACCATGGGACATATAATACGACGGGACGACTTACAAAGCATATGCGTCCAATACTATGGTTCAATACCATGGGCTAATACAAACTATGGATCAACAAATACTATGGGACAAATTACAAAGCATATGCGTCCAACAACAATATACTAACAAAGTAAAGAGACGGGTTGACACGGGTTCCTAACAAGATCTGATATATTTCTTCCACTGAGAGTTAATTTCCACGGGCTGAGCCAAGGAAAGTTCTCTGATACCACTATAATACCCCTGAATCATATTTTAAAGGATATTATCTCACAATTAAAATTCAGAACACAAATTAACACAATTGAAACTAGTCCTCAAATCTAGTCATGAAGAAATTAGTCTTGGACACAGCTAAACCATAGAAGAGCTTGATGGTTGGAACTTTTTGGGTCTGCAAAATATGTTAAGGAGTGTACAATAGAAAAGATATCAGAATCAAGGACAACTTCGGAGTCCTATGCACAATGTATCGGGGCCATTTATGCTTCGACAACAACTACCGTTGAAGTCTACACAAGGCTTCCTGGGCACACCAGCATATGCATACTAGACTCATTCACTTACACTTGAAATAAACCAGAGTGTGGATATCATACATTAACCCCCTAATCTACTGTTGGGAAAGAGTTTCTAAATTTTTGGGAGGATTTGACTGAGTTTGGAGGTCCAAAGAGAAAGAGCACTATGGAGGACAACTCAACTAGTTTGTTTTCAGGATCTTCCAATCAGGCCAAGAGGGATACGAATCCTCAGTATGAGACTTGTATGAGATTCATAAATGTCTTAGGAATCCCATATTACTGAAAGAACTGAAAATAGACATTTAGATAACTTTTAATCAAGTATACTGCAAAACTAGTCAAATAAAAATGTCTAAAGAGCTAGTCTTGAGAACAATAAACACAAACAACCTCTAAGGCTCTCGAATTCCTCTTCTGATGGTTAATATGGCTTAGAAATAAACAAAAGATGCAGCAGAAAACAAGGACCGATCTTATTAAGAAATACATAGAAGTGTCATAGCTTAGACATTACAGAGTCATCAATTCTTGAATTTTTACAATGAATGGAGAAGGGTACTTCAAGAAGAGTAAGAAGGAGTAGTGTAATCAATGAATCTGATCTGTAAGAGGTCAATGAGATGATGGGTGCTCATGGGAGGCACTCTTTATTTCTAAAACTTCTTGCAAGCTCTCCAACCAATCTCTATCTCAAAGTGAGACTCATCAAAACCACCTCAATTCTACCTGGATTTCTGCATCCACTCTGGAGGATCAATCTCTACATGAAAGGGGGTTGGATCATATCTTCAAATCAATAATTAATGACTGCACTGGACCATATTCAGAATATTAGAACATGAACTATGGGGCACATCACCCACAGGTGGCTAAGGGCGCATCTCCAAATCCTAGAGAAGCACTAAGATTTCTCAATCACAAAGATAAACTGTCAAAAGATGTGAAAGTGGTGCGAACTCCTCCTTTTATAGATTGGGTGACTTTTTGAGCAAGTCAAGTTGCTAATGAACCTCCTTGGCCTCATCCAATGCACCTTCCTTGACTGAGTTGGAAACTTCCTTCCTTTCCATACTTTCTAGCAAGTTTCTTCTTTTTGGAAACTGCGCCCTCTTGGATTTTCCTGATGTTTCATGCTTTTCATATTGATTGGATTTTATTCCTTTTGGAAACTGCACCCTCCTTGCTTTCCTGATGTTTTCTGCTTTTCAATACTAACTACTTTTCAGTGTTTTCTTGCTTTGTACACTTTCCTGCTTTATGCACTTGCTTGCTTTTCATTGCTTTTGTCAGTTTCCTTCTTTTTTTTCTTTGCTCTGCTTTTCTTTCACTTTCCTCTTTGGTTGACAACTCATTGAGCTATATGTATCTCCTTATGCGCCCTAATCCAACTCATTAACACATTTAATAATAATTAAATATAAAAATAATAATTACAACACCACCAATTTAATTTATTCAAAACAACTATAGTCTAAATTTTATTCCTAGTTAATTTAATTGCCTAGGGTAATTGACCAATGTTATCCCCTTATTAATTAATTCATTTATTTTCACTAGGATCCATGGGGGTTTGATGGGTCATTGGTTGCTTCATGTTGCTGACAAAATTGGGAACGTGACACCTAAAGAGACCTATACGCCTTCAAAACAAGGGTTTCCTTTTAATCTCTACTTCTTCTATGCATGACTCATGAACCTAACATTGGAAAAACGTTATCACATAACCAAAAGGTGAGATCTGCAGTTGCACCCCATTTGGATTTCTAATGGGTGCATGTACGTGTATGCTAATTGCCAGAGGCCATCTCCCTGGAAATATTGGGAAGCAAAAAAAAACTAACACAAATTAAGAAATCCAACAATAGGGGTGAAAGCCATTAGAACACTATACTCATTATGAGCTCAACATCTCACAACCACTCGAGAAATACCCAATTGAATACTGCAAAATTGTACATATAGTTTAAGTTCAATTTTTTATCCAAGTGTCTTTAAGTATCCGAAACAAGAAATGGGAAATGACAATAAGCAAGTTTCTAAAAATGGGTATGGCAGGGATCAACTAAGGATAGGCAAGAAAATTGAGGTATTTTTTTGGAAACCATGGAAAAATGCCAGGAAATGGTTTTTGGAAATGGGATGAAAATTTTCATGTAAAATCATACCCTTGTTAAAAAACACATGACAAGTGTACTTTCATTGCTTGGCTACTACAACTTTCTAAAATTTAGAAATCTGAGATCTATTTTTTTAGAAGCTTTTGTTAAGTTAATGGGGCTTTATGTTGTTCAATTAGTGATAGTGGGCCCATATCGATTTTATATTATTCTGGTACCATGTTCTTTAAGTTTTTCAAGTGAAAAAAACATAAACATGTTATAGACCAACAGGGAACAATTTATGGGATACATAATTGTTTAATTAGTTTGATACAAAATTTCCAAAACTTATATGTACAACCTCTACAATGCATATTCCAAACACCATGTGGCATGGATTATGGACCATGGCATGAATAATGAAAAAATGGCAAATGCAAAAATCTTCCAAATAAAAGTGCTATCTGGTAACCAGTCTCATAAGTCCTATACAACATTGGATAGTGCAACTATGCTCATGAATGGGAAGCAAAAATAAAAGGGATTGACAATGATGCTGGGTATTAGAATCCAACAGGGAAAAGGGCATCGAGGGGGCCTGAAGAGACCTACACTCCCTCAAAACAAGGGATGCCTTTTAAGATCCACTTCTTCTCTACGTGACTCAAGAACCTAACAATGGAAAACAATTATCACATAATGAAACTGTGAGATCTCCACCCCATTTGGATTTCTAAGGGGTGCATGGCCCCCCTATTAAAAACAAGGAGTATGCTCCCCTTTCCATGTTATATAGCTTTTCTTAAGTAGATTTTTCTACAACAATGTATTTTTGTGAGTTCCTTAATGGCTCAATATTCAACATGATTATACAACTCGCCAGCTGGAAAACCTATTGGAATAGAGTTCAACCCTGAGTGGGGCTGAGGTTATTTTTAATAAACTAATGCACTAATAAAGCATTTCCCACCATTTAAATATTGATTTTATGAGTGTAAAATACCATGAATTGGAAAAAACCCACCTACCTCTTATACATGTGTCCTTCACATAGCCTGTGATCAATGCAAACTAGTTGTTTTCCCTTTTCATGTGCTTGGGTTCCACTAGTACCTTGTCTTGGGAGTTTAGGGTTTATTTGCTTTCCACTTTATCCATGGGATTTTCTTGTCAAATGATGGGATAACCATGGACAATGCACTATTATTCTATATGCAATGTGTATCGCTCGATCAATATTTATGGACAATGTGACAAGGGCTCTCTTTGCTATCCCATTGATTCATTCTTTGCAAGTGATGCGATGTATGCTTCATACCTATTAAACTTGATGAGTAATGCAATGAGATTTAATCTATCCCAAAATTTATAAGTGATACAATGTATCACATTATCCCAAATTCTAGGATCAATTTGATGTTCATTGCTTCACTATCACAATGTGGCATGCTTTGAATGCAATGTGATGTGCTCATCGCATTGGCTACTAAACGTTGTGGACATTGTAATACAATTCTCTTATGTTATCACAAAGTTTAGAACTTAACAAATGTTGTGATGTGATATTGCATTGTCCCAAACTTTGTGATTAATACGATGTCCATCACATAGTTTTCAACTTTGTGGCCAATGTGATATTCAAAATTAAAAGGGTTGTGATGTGTGTTGTGTAGTTTAGAAATTTGGATACAACACACAACATGTATCACTAATACAAACCTATGAGAAATGCATATGACATCATATGGAACTTTGAAAACAATGCGATGTTCATTGTGCGGACTCAAACTTTGCAAAACATTATACTAGTCATCACATTGCTTGAAACTTTGGTTTCAATGTGTTATGTATATCACATAGATTGAAACTTTGGTTACAATGCACTATTCATCGCATACCTTGAAAATTTGGTTCCAAAGCACTATTAATTGCATTACTTAGCCATGTATTTCTTAAGGTAAGTGTCCACACTAAAATTACCAATTGAAAGAGACAATAGAATGATGAGTGCTTAAAAATTTTTCAAGTGCAAAATGACCGACCAATTGTACAATCATTGTTAATACACATATGTCAAAATCCAAATTCACAAAAGTGGGGCTTCATTATTTACAAAATCAAAGATACATTAAGTTTCCAAAAGTAGGACACACCCTTAAGTAATGAGACTTGGATAAGTTGTTGGGTTCAACATGTAGGCTAGTTGGCATGTGGGAAATATGTAAGATCCAACCATAACACATTTAACTTGCATTATTTATCACTCATGTTGTGCTCTTTCATATTCATTCATCATCCATCTATTATCTTATTATTTATTTATTTCATTCTAAAATATATGTTACATGTCATAAAACTATGTTAACTATTTACACGATTTGGGTTTTATATCGTGAAGTTGGTTTATTGCTTACAAATGGTATGAAATTTCATTCAAAGGAAATCCATGCCCCGCAAAATTAAAGATAAAAAAATTCACTAAATGGTTGATTTGGAGGTCTTAAGCATAATAACAACATTTGGGCTAAGATAGATCATTATAAGCCCATTTGGAGGTCTTAAGCATAATAAGAACATTTGGGCTAAAGATACATTATTATAAGCCAATGGATTGGAATAAGATTGTAACAAGCACAATAGGGTACATTAGATGCATTGGAATTTTAATTCTTCTATTTATTTATGGTTGTAATAGGGCTTGAGGATTGAGGAGACAATGTGGCCATAACATGAAATCCCCTATAGAGAAGTAAGCCTGGAATGAATCGAGGATGGTAACATGACTGAATGGGGCCAAGGTTACTTTTAATAAACTAATAAACTTGCAAATGATTTCCCACTGTTTAAATGTTTATTTTATGAGTGTAAACTGCAATGCTTTGGAAAAAATCCACCTCACTCTTATACATGTGTCCTCCACATAGAGTGTGATCAATGAAAACTGGTTGTTTTCCCTTTTCCTATGCTTGGGTTCTGTTGGTATCTAGCTTGTCATGGGAGGTTAGGGTTTATTCATTTTCCACTTTATCCATGGGATTTCTTTGCAAATGACGGGATACCATCAATAAGACACTATTATCCCATATGCGATGTGTATCACTTGATATCAATGTTTATAGACAATGCGACGAGGGCTCTCTTTGTTATGGCATTAATTCATTCTTTGCAAGTGATGTGATGTATGTATCATGGCCTATTAAAATTTATGAGTAATGCAATGAGATTTACATTTGTCCCAAACTGTATAAGTGATGTAATGTATCACGCCATCCCAAATTTTGGGACTAGTGTGATATCCATTGCTTCATAATGCAATGAGATTTACATTTGTCCCAAACTTTATAAGTGATGCAATGTATCACATCATCCCAAATTTTGGGATTAGTGTGATACCCATTGCTTCACTATCACATTGTGTCATACTTTGAATGCAATGCAATGTGCTTATCACATTGGCTACGAAACTTTGTCAACATTGCGATAAAAGTCTCTTATGTTATCACATAGTTTACATCTTTAGAAATGTTGTGATATGATATCTCATTATATCAAATAAACTTGAAACCCAAAAGAATGGGATTAACATGATGTTAAACCCATGGATTTAACATAAAAAAAGAAGAAGATTTAACGTGATGTTAAATGCATGGGTTTAACATGAAAAATTGTGTACCAATTTTCAATATGCTTAACCTCAAACCCAAAAGGATGGAACTTACTTTGATACCAAATATAAATATAATGATCATAATTATTTGTTATATGTGATCTATAAAAAGGAGCATAAAACCATGTGATCTAAACAATGAATGATATTAGATACCATTACAATTGTAGGTGACCACATAAATATACATTGAAGGGTACATGGCATTTGGAATAAGTTGAATAACCATTAATTCATATAAATTAAGTAATTTTAATAACACATTACTTCGATATATATATATAGAGAGAGAGAGAGACAGAGAGAGTCATTTGATGATTATTTATTTTTGTAAATAACAATCATTTAATCAATATGATATATATATATATATATATATATATATGTCATTTGATGATTATTTAGTTTGTAAATAACAATCATTTAATCAATATGATGTGACTAACGATAGGTGTTTATATTTTAGAATTTAGGGTGGATTGGCATCTATGCTTTTCCTAGATTGCACAAGGATGAAACAAATGTGCTGTCCAGATTGATTTTATGGCAGTCATTCCAAATTTGAAATAAACAATTATAAAAGAAAAAAAGAATATAAAAAATAATTGGTAGTTGATGCATGAATAACTCTTAACTGATGCATGGATAATAGGTAGTTCGTGGCAAACAACCCGTTTAACTAGAAGATGAGTGATAACATGTAGTTGAGACATAGACAACAAGTGCATGGAGAACACGTAATAGATATCTTATTTTTGGCACTTAACTTGTGGCCTATCAACGCTCACTGGCCACAATTTAAGTGGTTGTGCTAATTGTTATGATTGTCATCCTTCACTTTTTAAGGGAAGACAATTGCAATAATGGACATGTACATATGTATGCTACGAAGTCATTTGATGATTAGTTCTCTTTGTAAATTCCATCAGTTAGACATGACCGGCTACAATTTCAATCGCTGTGATTGCCATTCTTCATGTTTGCAAATCCTTTAGGATGTAATCTATGGGGCAATCTATTAGCTCCTCGTTCAATATTCCACTAATGCTAGTAGCACCCCATAAGGATCAATGCCATTATTGACTAATAATATTAATCTAATATGTTTTGTATATTTATATTATTGTAAGTTTGACCTTGAATTTTGGCTTTCTATTCTTCTAACAAGATTCATTTGACTAATCATGTTTTCTTGACATTTCGTATTAATAAAAAAATTACTTTCACACTTGGCCCTTTGTACATGAGCATGAATATTTTAATAATGCTTAGACTAGTAATTTATCTAAACATTAAATGTAATCATGTAGAATTTGAGGGCAAGTTAAAAACTTTGCAACTCCTTTTCTTGTGAACTGCACATTTACTATGAACATTAAGGATTTATAAAACGAAGAGCTTTTATTTTCATTATTATAGAACTGACCCATCTATATGGACAATCAATTTATCGTGTTTCATTTTCAGTGAGCTTGAAATTCATAGGAAGCAGTCATTCGTTCTTTTGAATTTAGTTTGCAGCTTTGGTTAAACCCTGAAGCAATTGCTGATGTTAATCATTATAATATTTTGTAACACATCCAATAGGGCTTATTAGATGCATGTTTCATAATGGCAAAGACATTGTAAGTGGGATTCATCTTACTCCTCGAAAGAATGGAGTACAAAGAAGTGAACAAATCTGTTTGGATTCATCTGAATGTGTTTCTCAGGGATAAATGGCCGTCTTACATAAAATTGGATCACCACCTCGTGAAGAATAATCATTAATGTGAGACAAACGAAACATATAGAGAAGCTTTCATTTCTCCATAAAATTTCTTAAGGCCTCCCAGAGGAACATCGTGTTTAGCACTCAGAGAAGTGCATGGCTGTTATGGCCACAGGAGAGCTACAGATATGCGAGGTATTTCACAGATGGCAGGAAGTTGATCGAGGAAAGCATGCTAGGTTACTTCTTGCCACTTTGGGTCAACCGGATCCACTCCAGAATAGGAGCACAATCATTTGAACTAACAAGGTACCTGTCACCAATATTCCATGCATTATTAAGACAAGATCCTTATTCAATCACTGAGCTCTACTTGTTATTAAAAATAAAGATTTGTACTTATGATCGATAATGTTCTTAAATGCATGAAATATCATCTCAATATGGTGAAAAATATAGACTGAATATACTGTAAAGAGTAATACCTGTTTTCAGTTCGATAGCGCTCCAAGTCTTTTGATTCCTTGCTGCTATTTATTTTATTAACTGTAAGTGATTGACGAAGGGATGCATCAACAGAATCATGATATGTATCAACAATGAAATTTATCAGCTTTTCCTGCAGTCAGAATCAATTAAGTTATAGTCTTCATTTTCTCAGCTAAAATATATTTCTCCCATGCCTGCATAGTTTTCTCGGGCTATAAACTGAAGTATATACTATATACAGTGGATTCCAACCTCCTTTTCTTTGATAAGGGTCTCAAGGACTCATCTATACATAAAATGTATTTAAATCTTGCAGATAGCAAGCAATTGGCACAAATATTATTGCTTGAACATTGTTACGAAGATAATCAGGACTTACAAGTAGTGGACTGCAAAGGAATTGCACAAGACTAAACAACGTAAATAATTTTGCTATTAACTTATTCCCATAAAATCGATGAGAGGCTTTCATTTACAGGGTAGATCGATTTTGTATGGAAAAATATCATTTAAGACTTGAGAGTTGCTTTCAAAGGCTACAAGTTTGATTGCATGATACTCAAATAGGGGTTTATACTACCTTGGATGGGCGGTAATCATTGCTTCTTTTTTCTTTTCTTTTTTTCTTGACCAAAATGTCTGAGACATTTGCCAGATTTCCACCACAGCCAAGACAAGGTTCGAAGATTTAACTATATTTAAAGGATGCATAATTGAGAAATAAGGCTTCCCTAGTAATAAATCTCAGAAGAGTTCTTTTGGTCTAACAAGAAAAAGGCCTCTATGAAAATTTCTAAACAATCCTATTTAACATTAAAGAACTGGTTGCCGGGTAGATTCTTTGCATGGCACCAAGGACAGAAGGTACTCCTAGAGGTGAAAGGGCAACATTTTCAGCCTATCACTTTCATTGCGTCAAGAAGCACTTTCTAGTTTCTACAGCCCAGTATGAGGGAGAAGTGTAATTCCGTGCTCATCATGGAGCTGATACATGGCACTTAAAAAAAAATGTTAACAAAAATAATAAAATGTTAACTAAAATGAAAAAACAAATTGGAATATATCCGTGAGAGTTCTGGGATTTACGTGCACAGTTTGAGAATCTTGGCATATTAGAGATAACTTCTGTTTGTGAGTGCGTGCTTCATGAGAGAACTTTCTGAGTGATAAATATCAAGTTATAACAGCGTTTAATAGTGATAAAGGCAGGTGTTGAAAACTGTGTCCTTAAGTAAGGCAGAGAGGTTTGAGTTTTTATTTACACAAAATGCAACAATGGATAAAGAAATCAGTAGCCTTCAACAGCAGGTAGATGAAAATGTCAACAACACTCTGATGTAATTCAGCAGTACAAAATAGAATAATTCTCTTAAACAACATGTGATTGACAAGGAGACCGAGAAGACCATTGCGCATGGTGTGGAGGATCATGGACTATTTTGACTAGTTGATAGTGGACAATTGAAGGAGCATGCATTAGCAGCTAAGAGTGCATTAGACATTAGTACACCCCAGAATCAGCAGTATGCGCACCTCAACCTCACCTACCTCTCTCAGTTGGCTCGAGAGAATCTGGTAGATGGACTTACATACATCCAGTAGAAGATTCAGGGAGTATGCAGATCCTACCAAGCAGGGAAGCAACATAAAGCGCCATTTGATAAAGGAAAATCCTGGAGAGCAAGCAAAGTCCTTCAGCTGGTTCATACAGACATCTATGGACCAATGAACACAACATTAATCGTCAATACCAAGTATTTCCTTCTATTTGTTGATGACTATAGTAGGAAGATGTGGGTGTATTTTTTAAAGTTGAATCTGAAGGGCTTAATGAGTTTCAAAATTTCAAAGCATTGGTCGAAAAAAGAGTTTGGTTGTTCAGTAACCACTCTTAGGTCTAACAATAGTGGAGAAATTTGCTCCAATGACTTCAAACATGTTAGTGCTAAACATGGAAACCAAAGACAATACACTACACCCTACACTCCATAGAAGAATGGAGTGGTTGAGAGACAAAACCGCACAATTATAGAGATGGCCAGATGTATGATGCAGAACAAATATGTTCCTAACAAGTTTTGGGACGAGGCAGTGTTCAAAGTAGTATATTTGCTAAACAAATCTCTAATGATGGTGGTGAAACAAAAGACCCCTAAGGAAGCATGGTCTGGGAGGAAGCCCATATTTAGCAATCTTAAGGTGTTTGGTTCTACTGCATATGCCTGAATTCCAGATGAGAAGAGAACCAAACTAGAGCCAAAGAGCAAGAAACTCATGCTTGCAAGGTACAACAACAATCATAAAGCCTACAGGTTGATTGATGTAGAAACCAATCAAGTGACCTATAGTAGAGATGTCATAGTTGATGAGGAGGTTGGACCGTTCCATTCCTCTTCCTCAGAGTCCAAAATTGCCATGGAGTCACCCATCATGGCTCGGGATTCAGGTGTTCAGTTTCAAATAAATCTACCTGAAATGGAGGAAGATTCTGATCATTCTTAGGAGTCTCCCAGACCCAATCAAGTAATTTTTTATCCACATAGCCCGAATCAGCATTCGAATGACACAGGTACAAGCTCAAGTTCAAATATTGATGAGGACATTCCCAAGCAAGGAGACAAAAAGAGACCCAAGTGGTGGCACAACACCATTGGAGATCTTAGAGCAACAGAGATGATCGAAGGATGACCATCACGAGGAAAGAGCAAACAAAAACCCAACACAATTAAATTTGCTCTTATGGGCAATATTTAGGAAGTGTTTGAGCCATAGATGTTCAATGAAGCAAAAGGGAGACTTGAATGGGAGAAGGCCATGACTGTGGAACATGAAAGTTTGATGAAAAATCAGACTTGGGATCTCATAGCACTTCCACTAGGGAAGAAACCTATTGGATGCAAATCGGTGTACAAGGTCAAGTACAAGACAGATGGCACACTTGACAAGTACAAGGAATTGTTGGAAAGGAGCCTCAACTACGACCAATTGCAATGGAAATGCTGCAAGCTTCTGCTTACCTATAAAGAGTTGACAAGACTAACAGCATCTCACGAATTTATGCACATTTTGAAAAATGGTGGACCAGTAATATCCGGCTCTTGGGATCTTATGAGTTGTTGTACTAGCTGAATAATGGCCACCACATACTCCCTTGTGAAACTCATCCAGTAATTTATTCGCTTCCGAGGAATGAACACATCTAAGAACCAATCCATCAGTGTTTTTCCATCCTAGGCCTTGGTTAACGAAACAATACATAGAGCCTTTAATCTTAATGCTCTTTTCTTATGATCTGGAAGATGCCTGGGACATGAAAGGCTCTCAAGGTAGTAAACAATATCCTTATACCAATCACAATTTTCCAAATCCTCGAGAATGACTAAGACCATAGGAGGTGACCCCTCTTTGAGATCAACCTCATTTCCTTCTTCCATTAGCTAAGCCAGTCCCTAACCTTTTATCGGTTTGGTAGGCTTGATTTCCAAATCATACTCTTGGATCTTTGTAATCCACTTTCCCCTGGTTTCAAGACTGCCCTATTGCTTCAATATTTCTTTCACTATTGGATGAGAGACGAAAGCAACAACCTTTGAATACCCAATGTAAATCCTAAAGTGCTTTAGTGACATCACCAGATTTCCATAATGTGATACTTTAGTTCTGCATTCTTCAAAGCCTTGCTCATGAAAGCAATGGGCTTCTCTTCACCTTGCTCATTCTTTTGTAAAATGACTCCTAAAATTACGTCAATAGAAACAAAAGAAAAAATTTGAAATGGTTTGGAATAATCAGTGTTAAAATTTGTACCAAGGCAAGTGTTTTCCATCTTTTTAATGCCTAGGGGTGGAAAAACATTTAATGGGGTCCCTAGTCACTTTATTAAAGTGAGAAGTACTTTGTGTTATAAAGTTACTTTATAAAGTTTGCTCATGGTTATATTATTTAATTGACTTTTTGAGAATTAAAAGTGAGTTAATTATTAAATGCCTCATTTATTATTTAAATGAACAAGTGCACTAAATTCATTTATTGAGTTATTAATGAGCATTTAATGTGAGACTTAGATGTCATTGGTCCAAGATCTAATCTTGGGCATTGGATCTCAAGAAGAAGTTACCATGAACAAAAAGGGGATACACTAGGGCTTCAAGGAAATTGTTATCATTTTCATCCAAAGAGATTTTGGAGAGCAAGAGAAATCAACCTTTTGAGGAGAGAAGGACGAGTAGAAGAGAGAGAGGAATTCTGGCACGATTTCCAAGGTTTTGGAAGTGGCACAAATCCTGAGGAAAGCAGCAGGGAAGAACAACACAGAAATCGAGACACTGCACAGAAATCAAGGAATCTGGGCACATAAATCGAGGAGATTCTCTGCATTTAATGCTGTTATAACTGGCACAAAAATCGAGGTCACATGTATGAGGCCGTACTGTTGTGTGGGAACACATTTCGAGACTGCCAGGGCACATTTATTGCTGCTGTCAGGCACATGAATCAAGACAGGGACAAATTCTTTTTTAAATTAATTCTAGCACAGTTTTCAAGGCCGCACGTGTGAGACCGTACTGCTGTCAGGAGGGCACAGATTTCAAGAATTAAAATCTAGAAAATTTCAGCAGTCTGTACAGTGTTTGTCTAACTCAGTTTTCAAAAAGAAAAGTATTGAGATAAGTACTGTTGTGATTTTGTGTAATTTGTCTCTGAATAAAATTTGTCTCTCAACAGGTTTTCCCTTCAGGGTTTTTCCTTAGCCAAGTTCGGCTAAAAATCTGAGTCTTTTATTTTTATGTGTGACTGGTTTTAATTTTCTGAGTTTAAAAAGTAAGAAAATTTTCCTTGTGTTCCAAGTTTATGAAATTAAACTTCATTTGCAGCAGTTATACTGAATGAGGTTTGGGGATTAAACTTCATGTTTTGTATCAAACTTGAAATTGGGTTGGGGAAACATAAAATTTTCAATCAGGACTTACCAATACCAGAGTTTGTACAATAGCATTCAATGTCTTCGAAGGTACTCTTGGAATCTTCATCTATTTGAAAGTAGCATCTTTCTTAAGCCGCTTGTTCAAAGGTTTAGTAATCTTGGCTAAATTTGGAATGAACCTTGGAATAAAATTAATCTTTCTGAAGAACGATTGCAAATCTTTTGAATTTCTAGGCAAACCAATCTCTTTTATACCTCTAATTCTTTCAGTATCTACTTTCAGTCCTTCTTTACATACGATATGAGCAAGTAACCTACCTTCCAAAACTCCCAAAATTGTTTCTTAGGGTTTAGGGAGATACCATATCTACAACAACATTCAAACACTTGTCAGAGATAATTAAACTGATCCTTTCTTTGGTTGGAGTAAACTGTGAGGTCATCTTCATAGATTTATAGGATCTCTTGCATAAGATCTCTAATAGCATAATCCATGGCCCTTTGAAAGGTATCCCCGGTGTTCATCAATCCAAAAGGCATCCTTAAATACTCATAAGTACCCCATGATGTTGCAAACGATGTCTTGGCCCCGTCTTCTTCCTTTGTTGCCACTTGATTAAAACCAGAGAATCCATCCAAAAAGGACAACATTTGAGAACCTGTAATTCTCTACAGGAGATGTTCCATGTTGGGCAAAGGATAGTTATCCTTTTCTGATACGACATTTAGATTTCTGAAGTCTATACAAATCCTTATCTCACGCAATTTCTTTATGGTAA